>JAVGWX010000019.1:25082518-25550018 GCA_036924085.1 Ariolimax columbianus
AAAGGAAGAATTCCACAACATAATGCATTGGGACTAGTTTTCTAGTTCCATCCAAGAATGTCCAGCTCGTTATTCCCTAACCACGGGAGTTCTTATTCAAAGCATGTCTGTCTATATAATATGTGTTGTCTCTGGTTGTGTGTCCAAATCCTCTGGCACTTTCTTTAACAAGCTTCAATGTCTTCATTGTTGTCTTGTTTTTCTTGCACATATCTGCTTATTTTTCATGGACCGGATCATTCACTAGAACAACAAATTAAACGAAGAAAATGAGGCTGGATAGGGCATACCGTTCAATATAGCCAGTCATGCTCTTACATGGAATCCTCAACTGAAGAAAGAAATGGTAGACTCAAAAATACGCGGAGAAGATAATGTTAAAAGAAACTAAGAATAAATTATTACAATTAAAGAGAGAAGCTGAAATAGCATTCTGGAATCATGTATGCCAGAGAAATCGTGTCAATGACATATACACCAAAGGGAGAGAAGACATTGATTGATTGATAAAGGCAAAACAGAGACGAGAAAAAGCTTATGGGCTTCACGAAAACTCATGATTAAATAGTTATCAAAATAGACAGAGGAATGTTAGGCATTCCTGAGGTTGTTGTTCCTGTAGTTATTGTTATAGGATGCCCGTGTTGAGTTATTCATTTTGAAATATTTTTCTTTCGTAAAGTAAAGATCAAAACTTGTTTATAAACAAAACCAAGATAATGACCACCGACAACACAGAACGTTAACATACATTTACAGTAGATGGTGAAGAAATAGATCAGGTCACACATTTTGAATATCTGGGCTCCAGAATTGAAAAAAAATGGCGACTGCTCGAAAGAAATCAGAAGAAGACTAGCTATGGCAATGCAAGAGACTGAACAGCCTGAAGAAATTATGGCAGAGCACCAAGAAAACGACAAAAGTGAAAGTCTTGATAACCTGTCTTTTTCCAGTGGCAGCTTATGGCTGTGAATCATGGACAATTACCAAAACTTCTAGACAAAGAATTGAATCACGCTAGTCAAAATGTTACAGAAAGATCATGAGAATACCTTGGACAGAGAAAAAGACAAATGTGGACATTCGGCAAGAGTTGAGCATAGAGGAGAACTGATTTATCAATTCCATTATGGCCAGAAAATGTAAATTCTTTGGTCACATCAAGAGACACAATGGTCTTGAGAGAACAGTGATGGAAGGTAGGGTGCCAGGCAAAAGAGGCAGGGGGTAGATCAAGAAGACGAAGGCACCAAGATATCCAGGAATGCCTGGGTATGACTGTGGAGTTTTAGCAAGGATAAGAATTTCTTTCAGACAGACTGTGATAGGAGTGACGTTCTATAAAGGGCATGCTACTTGATGATGATGATGATGATGATGATGATGGCGATTGCCTTTTAATATACCTCAGGACATATCGAAGAGGTAGAGCTTAGAGATTCATGACATTAGCGCAATCCTATATTCTCAGCAGGTTCACCAGGAAGTTCGTCACATGAGATTGAGAACAGTAAGCACAACTGTTAACATCGCCTCGCTGCATGAATGGGACAAGTAAGCGATTTGGCTAACTTAACATTACAAATGGACTGTTCCTTTAGCTAATCGTACATAACTCTCATATAACTACGGAACATTGTGTCGGCTATGTTCCCTAAACTCAATTTTTTTCCCGACTATGTTCTCTAAACTCAATTTTTTTTGGGCCGACTATGTTCTCTAAACTAAATTTTTTTTGAGCCGACTATGTTCCCTAAACTCAATTTTTTTTGCCGACTATATTCCCTAAACTCATTTTTTGTTGTTGCTGACTATGTTCCCTTAACTCAATTTTTTGGCCGACTATGTTCCCTAAAGTCAATTTTTTCCCCCGACTATGTTCCCTAAACTCTTTTTTTTTGTTGCTGACTATGTTCCCTAAACTGAATTTTTTTTGCCGACTATGTTCCCTAAACTCAATTTTTTTGCCGACTATGTTCCCTAAACTCAATTTTTTTTCTCGACTATGTTCCCTAAACTCAATTTTTTTTCTCGACTATGTTCCCTAAACTCAATTTATCTATATTCTGCTGGATCTGATTTGTTGCCATTTTTGAACAAGGGGATCCCTCCTGCATCTTTACAATCCCATCTAAGATTCCCCTTCGCAAGTGATTTAGAGAGCATAACATAGCGGATGGTTTTAACTTGTTAACTTAACTTAGGGTATTTATACTGGTTTAGAAGATTCTACAGAGTCTGTATACAACCAGTTTCTTGGATGGTAGTTTTTACTGATGTACGAGCAAATCTTAATAGACTCAAACACTAGAGCTTAGTAGACCAGCAGCCTGTTAGGCGCTATCTATAGATGCTCTTAACATACAAATAACTTGGGTATATTTATAACTTGAATTGTGTCCTAGCAACGGTCGTTAACCCCACTCTTTTCGATTTCCCACTACCAAGGAATCCTTTACGTGATCGACACTAAACACAGGAGTACGATCTTACCACTCAGAGAACAGAGGCATTTTTTAGAAGATCCACGTGAAATATCTGATGTGTCAGAAAGTACTAAGACAGACAGTTGTGTAATGAGTCGGTAGCTAACAATACTAATTAAATAATGCAGAAAAAGTTCGCAGATAAAGTCAACGATAAAAATGTGTCACAAAACTGGGCAAACTAAAATGGGCACCAAGCTGGTCTGTGCTCCATCCTATGTACTGTGCTTCAGTGAAACATACGGTATAAGGTCAAGGACTTTGTCAGCAGACGTGCATTGACAGCTTCCTCTAGAGTTTCAAAACTGTGTTTTGCTAACAGGTCTCACATTTCAAAAAAGCAATTTTGAATGAATCCCATCTTGACACGAGCATTCATCCACTTTAAACCAATCCAATGGTTTTAAAACCATTTCCTCCGTAATGCCCACTAATCGTAATCCTTTTGTATCAATTTTCATTTGAAAAATATATATGGCCTATGGGATCTTGGAGCAGTCTTCTTGTGTTTGGACTGTACCAAAGCACTGATTTAATAGATTAGCAGCATCCATATTCTCACATTATTTTCCTTGTGCTATCTTTGAGAGGGTCTATTTTGTCCTTCGTTCTCGTCTATTTCTAAAATAGAAAAGAAGCTTTTACTATCAACTTTGATCTGCAGAGTAATTTTTTTTTTCAAGTTCTATTTTTTCTGCTTCATTTACTTGATGAGCTGTGTTTTGCTTGTCCAAATATTTTAAATATATATATTTTAATTTACCTGTTTCTAAATATTTTTTCCATGATCTATTTTTTTCTTTTCTAAATATAACTATACATCTAGTTTTCCACTTTATACACTTACCTTCCTACGTGGAACATATTTCGCTTGTATATTCTATAGAATAGTTTTGGCACTCTTCCACACTTCTTCAACATTTGTTCCGCTGACAACTTCTTTCAAGATTATATAGCTCGCTGCTTCTTTCTTTTAATTAACATCTGTTTTAGAGTAGCCGAATGTTCGTATACTTATGTTTACTTCCTTCCTTTGAATAAGATCCCAAACGGATGATCTGATGGTTAATTTAGCCAAACAGCTCTCCAGCGGTAATGTTTTCAATAATATTTTTCTTTGTAGTAAATCCTAAATCAAGTTTGTTTTTCCCATGTTCAATAATATCGTGGTGGGGTATTAGTCCAATAACTTGACTTCATGTAGTGATTGGTCCTTTGACTTAGATATTATGAGGAGAATGAAATATCAATTTCAATTTTCAGGGCCTTCAGTCCATTAACTTGACACCATAAGGTCCTTAGCCCACTACCTTGAATTCATAGGCCCTTCGTCAATTAACTTAGCACCAAGTTGGTGTTAGTTCATTATCTAATGTTCATGCGGAAAATGGTCCATTAACTTGACTTAACAAGGCACTTGGTCCGTTAACTGACTTAGCAAAGCACTTGTCCATTAACTTGACTTAGCAAAGCACTTGTCCATTAACTTGACTTAGCAAAGCACTTGTCCATTAACTTGACTTAGCAAAGCACTTGTCTATTAACTTGACTTAGCAAAGCACTTGTCCATTAACTTGGCTTAACAAGGCCATCGATCTATTCAATTTACCGAAAAGGTCACACGTCCATGAAATAACTTATCAAGGTTCATTAATGTAATTTAACAAGGTTTGATGTCTATCATTTAATATAATAAGGCCCAAGGTCTATTATACTAACTTAACATAGTCATAGCCGTGTTAACTGACTCAGCACACGACTAGATCCATTAACTGACTTCCCACAGTCGTAGGGTCCAATGACTGACTTTACACAGCCGTAGGTCCATTAACTGACCACACAGCCGTAGACCCGTTAACTGACTTCACACAGGCATAGGCCCATTAACTGACTTCACACAGGCCTAGCCCTATTAACTGACTTCACACAGCCGTAGGTCCATTAACTGACTTTCACATAGCCGTAGGCCCATTAACTGACTTTCATACAGCCGAAGGGCCCATTAACTGACTCCACACACACACACACACCAGTAGGCCAATTAACTGACTTAATAACGCGTTTGAACCATTAAGTTATTATATAAAATTATGTGGTTAATTAACTTGCCTTAACAAGGCTCTTGGAACATTACCCTTACGCCGTGCGTCCATCGGTCCATTCATATGATCTCATTAGGCTATTGGTCCATAATTGGACCCAACGAATGCCTTGGTCCATACTTGACTTCATTTGGCCCATCCACTAATTTGACTTCACTAGGCCCTATGTGTGGTTAGAGTTTGAAATTCCTGAATATTTGCCAACTACTCTAGCTGTAGTTACACCCTACCCCCTCCCCACTCTCTAAAACCTCCACCGAAGTTATCTTTGACATAGGAAGCTCATACAGAGAGTACAATATTTACTCTTGTTAATTACGCCCCCTACGTCTCATACCGTCAACCATTAGCACACACAAGAGCACTGAAAGCGACAGGCAGCAGCGATGCAGCGGCTAAACCATACACACATTTGCAATGAGCTCTTTTGTACTCCCAATCCAGGCAATACTCATTTTAGAATTAATTTCAATAAATTGAAAACTTAGGAATTTCCTGTAACGTATTTGTGGTAAAAACCAAATCACGTGCTTGCCATGTCAACAGGAAGTACAGACAAATGTAAACAAAACGCGCAGATAGGTCAAAGGTCAGCATAGAATTGAAACTTAGTGCACTTTTTATTTATGAAAGTTTTCTTCATTCCCTATCAGATGTAACGAATGAGCTGGACAACAGCCTTGCGACTCAAAACTGGCTGGTTGCAACGGAGTCAGCGAACCAGAGCTGATCAAGACACTATTCTGCATCTAAGCGGCGGCCCTGGATACAGTCTGTATTTCTCCGGTCTGGCTAAGAGAATAGGGCGGGAATACAATTACGGTATTAAAAAAACGTCAGCTGAAACCGACTGTGCCGGGCCGAAAGGCGCAGATATACAGTATCGCTGTAAAATACAAAACAAGAGTCCCACGGTCCTTTACAAAACCGGCTCTGAAGAAGCAAGGAAGAAAACACGGTATTGATATGTTTTGAAACATTTGATCATGCTGTAGTTGCCTGTAATCTGGTCATGTTGATACTCGCCCATTATTTCCTATCTGCACATAAATTCAAAGCCGTTTGCTGTTGCTGAACGCCAAGTGTTCTCCCCTAATTTAATCCAGACATATTCTCGGTGGCGGGTTACAGTGGCTATTCTTACATCCCGACGCTCACTTGAGAAGATAGACCGTGGTCCTCGTGCTTGTAATAGTCGCTCATAGCGGAAAAGGCGAAAGCACCAGATTTGTCTTTCTTCTTATCGCTTATCCAGGCTATCCTATCAGCGCCAGATTGTGAAACGACCTGTAGAACGAGCCCCTACTGTTTAGCTCATGCACAGTGACATTCACCGACTCAGAGAGTTCCGAAAGACGCCTTTTTCTTGTTCTGCGTTTGGCCTTGAATACATTGTATCTAAATAGCATTGCTCGTTGGGGAAGGGGGTGCTGTGTGGAGGTAGTCTTGTGTCATGGCCAAACCATTTTAGCTGCTGTCTTTTGGTGTAGTCTAATATTGGTGTTGTTCCCACCAGTCGTTTGATGCTATCGTTTGTAATTATATCTCTTCTTGTTACACCCGCTGTTTTCGCAGGCATTTCAATTCTGCTGATTTGATTTGTCAGACCTGTACACAAGTGTATTCTTGCTAAAGGAAAAAGCATCGTTTAGGAAAGGCAAACGTGGTACAAAAACAAACCGGATCAGCTGAAACCGGATGTGTCAGTAGAAAAGCGCAGATATCGCAGCTTCACTGTAAACCTACAACACAATGTTGCAAAGCTGTTTTCCGGAGTAACACCGAAGAATAAATTCCTATAAAATATGAATATATTTCCATCAGAAAGTTAGGGGAACATTTCAGACTTCACTCGTTGCTCTGTAGCATACATAGAATATGTTTGAGAGTGACGTGATATCACATGTCCGTTCCTGATTTGGGAAGGGCTAACAAGATCCTATCCTCGTCTGACGAGGATATAAAAACAAGAATACAACAAAGCAAGAGTTGCATTCGGAATGTTGAAACCCAAATGAAACAAGGAAATAAGAAGGAAGACAACAATAATGATTTTCAATTCAAATGTGAAGCTATTCCTGTTGTTTGGAGCGGAGACATTGAGGATAACCACAGGCAATGACAGGACACTGCAGGGTTTTATCAACAGATGCCTGAGAACTATTCTTGGGATAATATGGTTTGACAAAGTTACAAACGACAGACTGTGGGAGAGAGCAGTACAAGTTAAATTGGAGCAGGACATCTTAGAAAGAAGGTGGAGATGGATGGGTCATACATTAAGAAAGGCCCAGGCCAGTATCACCAGGCAATCCCTGTCATGGAACCCCCAGGGAAGGAGAGGCATAGGCAGACTAAGGGATACATGGAAACGAGATTTTGAGGCGGAAATAAAGAAAACTGAAACAAGCTGGAAGGAAGTGGAAAATATTGCACAGGACAGCGAGGATTGGTTGATGCAAGGCAAAAGAGAAAAGAATACGATCCTCTACCACCGAAACGTGAACGCACGAAACGTGTCCTGATTAAGGAAGCAGCGAAATGGGTGTTTTTACTATTCTACCGAATACGCCCCTGATGAAAGCATCTTCGACTCAAACTTCTACTTTAAAATAGCCCTGAGTTTGTGTGCATGGATCTAATTGGTGGGAGGTAAAAGATGTGCAGTAACAAAAATGGCATATCTGTGTGTCATGGCAACTGTGCATTGATTTAACAACTATCAGGAGACCAGAACTAACCAACTTCTAATTACATTCTTTTCAATCGAGCGCGAAGACTAGTCTCAGATTAGGTGAAACATGCTGACCATGACCACCCACCTCGAGTCTCAGGTGTAGATTATTCAGTACACATAAGATTCAGGTGAAACATGCTGACCAAGACCACCCACCTCGAGTCTCAGGTGTAGATTATTCAGCACACATAAGATTCAGGTGAAACATGCTGACCATGACCACCCACCTCGAGTCTCAGGTGTAGATTATTCAGTACACATACGATTGTAAGACGGACAGGTGAAAGCTTTCTGCCAAAGACAATTATACAAGAACTTATAACGGCTAGCAGTGAAAACTATTGCAATTTATCCAGCCACAGACGTCGCCTCAGTTGAAGGCACAAGATCAGACTGAAGATGCAGTTGTCAATGAGTTGATATGGCTGTTTTTTGTTCAGGGTCAGCGACTCGTAGGTGGCCACTTCTGTTAGAGTCAGAGACTCGTAGCTGTCCACTTTTGTTACGGTCAGCGAATCGTAGCTGGCTACGTGTGTTAGGGTCAGCGACTCGTAGCTGGCCACTTTTGTTACGGTCAGCGACTCGTAGCTGGCTACTTGTGTTAAGATCAGCGACTCGTAGCTGGCCACTTGTGTTAAGGTCAGCGACTCGTAGCTGGCCACTTGTGTTGGGGTCAGAGACTCGTAGCTGGCCACTTTTGTTACGGTCAGCGACTCGTAGCTGGCCACTTTTTGTTACGTTCAGCGACTCGTAGCTGGCCACTTTTGTTACGGTCAGCGACTCGTAGCTGGCCACTTCTGTTATGGTCAGCTCTCGTAGCTGGCTTCTTGTGTTAGGGTCAGTGAATTGTAGTTGGCTACTTATGTCAGGGTCAGTGACTCATAGCTGGCTACTTCTGTCAGGGTCAGCGACTCGTAGCTGGCTACTTGTGTTATGGTCAGAGACTCGTAGCTGGCTACTTGTGTTATGGTCAGATACTCGTAGCTGGCTACTTGTGTTATGGTCAGAGACTCGTAGCTGGCTACTTGTGTTATGGTCAGAGACTCGTAGCTGGCTACTTGTTTCAGGGTCAGCGACTCGTAGCTGGCTACTTGTGTTATGGTCAGAGACTCGTAGCTGGCTACTTGTGTTATGGTCAGAGACTCGTAGCTGGCTACTTGTGTTCTGGTCAGAGACTCGTAGCTGGCTACTTGTGTTATGGTCAGAGACTCGTAGCTGGCTACTTGTGTTATGGTCAGAGACTCGTAGCTGGCTACTTGTTTCAGGTTCAGCGACTCGTAGCTGGCTACTTGTGTTATGGTCAGAGACTCGTAGCTGGCTACTTGTGTTATGGTCAGAGACTCGTAGCTGGCTACTTGTGTTATGGTCAGAGACTCGTAGCTGGCTACTTGTGTTATGGTCAGAGACTCGTAGCTGGCTACTTGTGTTATGGTCAGAGACTCGTAGCTGGCTACTTGTGTTATGGTCAGAGACTCGTTGCTGGCTACTTGTGTTATGGTCAGAGACTCGTAGCTGGCTACTGGTGTTATGGTCAGAGACTCGTAGCTGGCTACTTGTTTCAGGGTCAGCGACTCGTAGCTGGCTACTTGTTTCAGGTTCAGCGACTCGTAGCTGGCTACTTGTGTTATGGTCAGAGACTCGTAGCTGGCTACTTGTGTTATGGTCAGAGACTCGTAGCTGGCTACTTGTGTTATGGTCAGAGACTCGTAGCTGGCTACTTGTGTTATGGTCAGAGACTCGTAGCTGGCTACTTGTGTTATGGTCAGAGACTCGTAGCTGGCTACTTGTGTTATGGTCAGAGACTCGTTGCTGGCTACTTGTGTTATGGTCAGAGACTCGTAGCTGGCTACTGGTGTTATGGTCAGAGACTCGTAGCTGGCTACTTGTTTCAGGGTCAGCGACTCGTAGCTGGCTACTTGTGTTATGGTCAGAGACTCGTAGCTGGCTACTTGTGTTATGGTCAGAGACTCGTAGCTGGCTACTTGTGTTATGGTCAGAGACTCGTAGTTGGCTACTTGTGTTATGGCCAGAGACTCGTAGCTGGCTACTTGTGTTCTGGTCAGAGACTCGTAGCTGGCTACTTGTGTTATGGTCAGAGACTCGTAGCTGGCGACTTGTGTTATGGTCAGAGACTCGTAGCTGGCTACTTGTTTCAGGTTCAGCGAGTCGTAGCTGGCTACTTGTGTTATGGTCAGAGACTCGTAGCTGGCTACTTGTGTTATGGTCAGAGACTCGTAGCTGGCTACTTGTGTTATGGTCAGAGACTCGTAGCTGGCTACTTGTGTTATGGTCAGAGACTCGTAGCTGGCTACTTGTGTTATGGTCAGAGACTCGTAGCGGGCTACTTGTGTTATGGTCAGAGACTCGTAGCTGGCTACTTGTGTTATGGTCAGAGACTCGTAGCTGGCTTTTTGTGTTATGGTCAGAGACTCGTAGCTGGCTACTTGTTTCAGGGTCAGCGACTCGTAGCTGACTACTTGAACGAAGGTCAGCGAATCATAATTGACTAAGACACTATCCGGCCTCCAAAGTGGCGGCCCTGGAATCAGACTATGTACACGCAGTCTGCTTAAGACAATAAAGATCAGAATGGGAAGGTAAATAAGGTTTTAAAAATGCCGGGCAAAAATCAGATGTGACGGAAAAAAAGGGCTGAATTCGCTGACTCGCTGTAAACTATGACGCAATGTTAGTTTCTTGGGAACGGGAAAGAAGAAGAAGGAAAAATAGAAAAAGAAGAAGACGAATACGAAATAGAAGAATAAGGAAAGAAGAAAGAGAGAAGAATAATAAGAAGAAGAAGCAGAAGAAGAAAAGAAGAAGAAGACAAAGAAGAGGAAGAAGAACAAGAAGAAGAAGAAAAAAAAAGGTACACCTTGATAAATTACAACCCATGAAATGACATTGCAGACACAGAACACGACAACTCATACTACAGTATGAAAACTGCAAGGCAACGTCCAGATGGAAAGAACACACTCTTAGAAAGAAGTTGGAGAGTATAACCAGACATTCGCTGTATTGGAACCCGAAGGGAAAAAGATGAGTGGGAGGACCAAGAAACAACTAACTAGGAATGATGGGAGTATAAGATCTCGTGAGCGGAACTGCAGAACACGGTTCTGAATATAGACAGGTGAAGGGCATCGATTGATGACCATGTCTTCAGATGGACCCTAGACGGTTCAATGATGATGATGATGAAATGACACTTCGATAATGTCACAAAAGAGAATGAATGAGATATTAGGACATGTATGAAAAACTTCATTCATGCCACCAAGACAGAATGAATGAGATGTTAGGACATGTATGAAAAACTTCATTCATGCCACCAAGACAGAATGAAGGAGAGACTTCGCCATATAGGAAAAACGTCATTTATCCCCCAAAAGAGAAAGAATGAGAGACTATCTATGATAAATGTAATTGATGTCAATAAGAGAGATATAATAAGAGACTGACTTTTATTAAATTCGTCATTGATGCAAATAGAGAGATAGAATAAGAGACTATGACTTTTATGAAATTCGTCATTGATGCAAATAGAGAGATAGAATAAGAGACTATGACTTTTATGAAATTCGTCATTGATGCAAATAGAGAGATAGAATAAGAGACTATGACTTTTATTAAATTCGTCATTGATGCAAATAGAGAGATAGAATAAGAGACTATGACTTTTATGAAATTCGTCATTGATGCAAATAGAGAGAGAATATAAGAGACTATTATTAAATTCGACATTGATGCAAATAGAGAGATAGAATAAGAGACTATGACATTAAAAACATGTTTAGACACTTTTGTCTCACGATAGAGTGAGAAAATTACTTAATTATCTAAAACTGAGAATCTACAGAACTAAAGATAACGTTATATAGTTACAAATGAGACAACTAGGCAAAAAAAGCTGAAAAACAATAAATCTTCCGATTTTTATAGGAGTCACTGTAACCTGCAAGCAAATAAGATGAGCTTACATAGCCAACAGCAATTGCTTTTGTATATAGCTACCGTTGATCAAAGCTGATGGTGATGAATTTATCACTCTTGGGGAAGGGTCTATTGGAGTAGGTTACAGTGGTTTTCTGATATCCCGATGAATACTAAAACAGCTGCCCCTGGATATAATGACTGTAGTCGAATTGATGATTTATCTGGGGTAGTTGTCTCGCCGCAGCGACTCAATTTCAACCAGTGTTCGTAAAGCGATCTCAGTCCCGCCAGGCGGAGCGATAGCGCGGGCTTGCGGAAAACGCTCGCCTGCCTTTCCCCGTAGTGCGAATTGGGTGCGGTTTGTTGTAGTGGCTCCTCCACCGAGGTGCGCTAGTCTGGTCCGTATCAGGAAACGTGGTCCGTCCGTGGTGATTTATCTAAGGCTTATAGCAGAGCTCGACAGTACGTCTCGCTGGTGGTCCGACTCTCGCAAAGAGCTTGTGACCGGCAAATGGAAAGCAGGAATCGTTGCCTCGAGGCCCTGCGTTCTCCTACGGAGAAGGGCAGGCCAAATTGTCTCCAGTCCCAGTGAAATTCATCGCCGAGGTCGTTGGGATCCGTTCTGCACAGAGCGCTGCCATCCCTCCTCGAGCGAGCCCGTCTGGTGCGTGTGGGAGGCCCCTGTCAGGCGGTCCTAGGTCGACGGAGTGAGAGACGGGTGGAACAAACCATCCCGTCAGTCGGTCCCTGCAGCCGTCGTCCCGGCGAGGCTTTTTACACACACTTCCTCCGCCGACCGGTGTGTGCTGTACACAGTACGTCTCCGACAGATATCTGGTTGATCCTGCCAGTAGTCATATGCTTGTCTCAAAGATTAAGCCATGCATGTCTAAGTTCACACTGTCTCACGGTGAAACCGCGAATGGCTCATTAAATCAGTCGAGGTTCCTTAGATGACACGATCCTACTTGGATAACTGTGGCAATTCTAGAGCTAATACATGCTTACCAAGCTCCGACCCTCGCGGAAAGAGCGCTTTTATTAGTTCAAAACCAATCGTCGTTTCCCCTCGCGGGGTTGCGGCGTCCCCACTGGTGACTCTGGATAACTTTGTGCTGATCGCATGGCCTCATGTGCCGGCGACGCATCTTTCAAATGTCTGCCCTATCAAATGTCGATGGTACGTGACATGCCTACCATGTTTGTAACGGGTAACGGGGAATCAGGGTTCGATTCCGGAGAGGGAGCATGAGAAACGGCTACCACATCCAAGGAAGGCAGCAGGCGCGCAACTTACCCACTCCCGGCACGGGGAGGTAGTGACGAAAAATAACAATACGGGACTCTTTCGAGGCCCCGTAATTGGAATGAGTACACTTTAAACCCTTTAACGAGGATCTATTGGAGGGCAAGTCTGGTGCCAGCAGCCGCGGTAATTCCAGCTCCAATAGCGTATATTAAAGTTGTTGCAGTTAAAAAGCTCGTAGTTGGATCTCAGGCGCAGGCGGGCGGTCCGGCTCGCGCCGGTTCACTGCCCGTTGTCTCCTGCCCTGCCGGCTCTCTCCCACGGGTGCTCTTCGCTGAGCGTCCTGGGTGGCCGGCGCGTTTACTTTGAAAAAATTAGAGTGTTCAAAGCAGGCCTCGGCTGCCTGAATAATGGTGCATGGAATAATGGAATAGGACCTCGGTTCTATTTTGTTGGTTTTCGGAACTGGAGGTAATGATTAACAGGGACAAACGGGGGCATTCGTATTGCGGCGTTAGAGGTGAAATTCTTGGATCGCCGCAAGACGAGCTACTGCGAAAGCATTTGTCAAGAATGTTTTCATTAATCAAGAACGAAAGTCACAGGCGCGAAGACGATCAGATACCGTCGTAGTTCTGACCATAAACGATGCCGACTAGCTATCCGCAGGAGTTGCTTCGATGACTCTGCGAGCAGCTTCCGGGAAACCAAAGTGTTTGGGTTCCGGGGGAAGTATGGTTGCAAAGCTGAAACTTAAAGGAATTGACGGAAGGGCACCACCAGGAGTGGAGCCTGCGGCTTAATTTGACTCAACACGGCCAACACTGAAATGATTGACATGCCGAGACCACTCTTCTGGGATCTAATATGGAACTGGTGCTGGATTTAGACCCCCAGAAATCTGGGGTTATGCCCCCTGTGGCCCGGTTTGGTCTGCATCCAGTGTTCTGAAAAAGGAATTGACGGAAGAGCACTATCAGGAGTGGAGCCTAAAACCTAAATTAACTCAACACGCCAATACTGCAGAATGACTATCAAAAGTACACCTTCGTGGGGTCTAATAAAGAACATGTGCTGGAATTAGACCCTCGAAAATCTGGGGCTACCCTCTAAGAAACTTGATTGTCTCGCTAAGGGAATTGACGGAAGGGCACCACCAGGTGTGGAACCTGCGGCTTAATTTGACTGAACACGCCAATACTGTAGAACAACTGACAAATCGAGAGCACTGCCGTTTGGGTCTAATAATGAACGTACGCTGGTATTAGACTCACGGATGACAAATCAGCTCTCAAACACTCAAATGAAAGAACGCTACGGAAATCGTGTTTAACTCCGCAGAAACCGCAGATTTCAAATACCTGGTCATTGACAAACAATAGCCCTCAATAAATTCGTCTGACCAAATAGTGAACGGGTGCTGGAAATTGATCATCCGAAGACAGGTCAGTTTTACCCTACAAATGACAGGGCGTTGCTACGGAAAACCAGCTCAAATCGAGAGGAGCCGCAGACACTTTGGTTCACGTACCAGGCTGATAAGCCAAGGGCGCGAGGCTACCATGTGGGGGATTACGGCCGAACCCTTGTAAGCCGCAATCCCGCCCAAAATCTCAGCACCACTGCAATGGGAGGCTCCTACATGCTCGGGACCTGGGGCTTGCGCCCCAGCCCTATCAGGTAGAGTCACAGTAAGAGGTCCTTGCCGTCCGCCAATCAAAGCGGGCGGACAACTGCTTGATACTCACCCTATACGGCGATGGGGTGCGAGAACACCAACCAAAGACTTAGTACCTAGTCGGGGTGTCGAAAACAGTAGAGCAGCCACCTCACTGTGAACTGTCAAGACTCAACCACTGACCATGAGAGTTGTCCGCACATCAGGCAAACAACATCTCTGTGACATCTCCAGGCTTGTCCTCTGGCTGAATGCACTCCGGCTACGATATCTACCTCTGTACGTTATCAGCCATATAACTATCATACTGGACGCAGAAGAGATGCAGACCAGCGGACATTGCACACCTGCCCCACTGTGTCAACACCCCAGGTGGCGGGGAATGCTAGGCGTACCATCTCTGCATAGAAGCCAAGAAAATAAAGGGAAAAAGATATACCCCACTCACATGCAAATGCTACGTTCCTGGCAGGACGTGACGATCTTGGGATACAGACACACTGGACTGCCTCTCTTCCGGGTAAACCAGTCCATCTCATATATCATCACATATCATCATTGCACCCTATAGACACGAGTAGTGAAGACTCGATAGTCTGGTAAGACAACTTCCATAAGAGAGAAAACTCTGATCATAAACAACTGCTGCCTTGCAGATAGGCTGGGGACAGCCAAAGGCTAAGGAGGGCATCCCTACAGAAACGCCTGTTGAAATCGGATGCACGGCGCCGCAAGCCTAACAAAACAGTGCAACGTAAATCACAGTATGATGGCAGTACAACCTATTAGAAAAACGCATGGCGCTCATCCTGCGGAGTCCCGCCAGGCAGCAATAGTGCCGGGCCCCACGCCTCGAAGGGGCCCACCCTTGACTACTGGTGGTCACCCACCCATGTGTCGTGGAGTCAAGGCACATGGCTATGGGGCAACTTTTATTGGCCAAAACCTCAAGATACTACAGTGGAATGCGGAGGGAGTCATTAACAAAAAACTTTCCCTAACACACCACCTGCATGAAGGTAAGATTGACGTGGCATGTATCCAGGAAACGCACCTCAACAATAACCATAAATTCTCAATCAGAGGATATCAGACCTTCCGTCTAGATAGAGAAGGCCACAAAGGAGGGGTCCTGATACTGACCAGAAACTGCATACCGAGTAGCGCGGTATCTGTCAATCACACCGGACAAGCAGAAATTGTAGGAGTTGACATAATGGCTCAAGAGACGAAGCTCCGCATTTTCAATCTGTACGGACCACCAAACAGAGACCTATCGCTCTCGAGTATGGAGGTCAGAGACTCCAACTGCATAGTAGTTGGAGATTTCAACAGCCACTCGGAGAGATGGGGATACTCTGACACAGACAGCAGAGGTGACGAAGTGGAAGATTGGGAGATAGATGCAAATCTCTCCCTAATCAATAGGCCGGAGGATAGCCCTAGCTTCTATTCAAGAACATGGCATACCACCTCGACTCCAGATTTGGCCTTCTCCACACAGGACATACACCATAAAATAGACCGCCAGGTGCTAAACCAACTGGCAGGTAGCGACCACAGGCCGATCAGGCTAACCATTGACATGGAAGTAGGCCCACAGGAAACAAAACCACTCCCACGTTGGAATTACAAACGAGCCGACTGGGACAGATTTGCAATCCTGACAGAGTGGCTGTGTGAAACCATCAACACACGAAACACCAAAATGAAGCCCATGGTAGAGAGCCTAAGCAAGGCAATAATGCAAGCCGCCACTGAAACCATCCCAAGAGGAGCTAGGAAAAACTATAAGCCCTACTGGAATGATGAGTTGCAGAAAGTGGAAGATGCAGTAACAAATGCTAGGAACATGGCAGAGCGAGAAAAATCCATGGAGGCAAACATCGCCCTCAAAGCCGCTGCGGCGAAGTACAAACACACTCTCAAACAAACAGCAAGAGAAAGCTGGAAAGATAAAACGGAAAGTCTAAACCTGGACAAAGACGGGAACAAGCTATGGAAGCTAGTCAGAGCCATGAACGACGAAACCCCGTCAAATAAACAAATTACTATCAAGCAGGGCGAGAACTTGATCACAGGTAAGAAAGCCGCAAACGCCTTTGTCGATCACTATGCCAGAGCAAACCACATCGAGGTCCCTGCAGAAAAGCATACAGACATTAACGAAGAGCTAAAGGGACACGAAAACATAAATACGGCTCCCGAAGAGCACATGATGGCCAAACTTACAATGCGCGAAATGGAAGAGGCTATGAGAACACTAAAGAAAAGGAAATCTCCCGGAAAAGATGGGATAACAAACGAAATGCTGATGGGGCTGGGCCAAACAGCGAAGAGGAAACTACTGTCAGTCCTGAACCAAAGCTGGAAAAGGGGTATTGTACCCCAGGCATGGAAAGATGCAATACTGGTACCAGTACCAAAAACAGGAAAGGATAAAACAGATCCAAATGGATACAGGCCCATCAGCCTACTGAGCTGTGTCGGCAAGCTGATGGAACGGATGATAAACACCAGACTGATGTGGCATCTGGAAGAAAAACGAATACTAACTCCACAGCAAGCCGGCTTTAGACAGCACAGATCCACTGAGGACCAGGTCATCCTCATAGCCCAGGAGATAGAAGATGCCTACCAGGCACAGAAACACACAGTAGCTGTTTGGGTGGATCTGGAAAAGGCATTTGACAAAGTCTGGAAAGATGGACTTAGAGTCAAGCTAAGAAGAAGTGATGTTTGTGGGAAAATGTACAAGTGGATCAACCACTACCTCAAACAAAGAACGGCCAGAGTCCAAGTACAAGGGCAGATGAGCAAAAAGGTGACACTCGAGCAGGGAGTACCCCAAGGGGGAGTACTGTCATCCACACTCTTCCTGGTATATATAAACGATATTACAGAGAATATACCAAGAAGAGTCCATAGCTCAATGTTTGCAGACGATCTGGCTATGTGGACCTCTGAAAAGAATCTCACCATAGCAAGAAATCGGATGCAGACGGCCCTAACATCGCTGGAAGAGTGGGCGAACTCATGGCTGGTCAAAATAAACGAGGAGAAAACCACGTGCACAATATTCTCGCTTTCATTAAAACCCCAAAGTACCAAATTAAGTCTAAATGGCAAAATCCTGCAGCCAAACGACAACCCAACCTATCTGGGAGTCACATTTGATCGGCGCATGCCATGGAAAAGTCAGATTGAGAGAAACCGAATGAAAGCCAGAGAAAGAATGGCAATCATGAGGAAACTTGCTGGCACAAGCTGGGGAGCAGACGAAGGCATACTAAAGAAACTGTACACTGGAAGAGTGAGACCAGTTCTCGAGTATGGCATTGCGGCATGGACAACAGCAGCGAAGGCGAACTTCGATAAAGTTAACAAACTTCAAAACCAAGCCATGAGAATTATAACAGGTGGCATGAAGTCAACGCCAATTGTAGAACTTGAAAAGATTACAAAACTGCAATCCATGACCGATAGAAGAGACTGCAGAGCCCAGCTGCAGTCAGAGAAACTCCGAAGACTGACGGACCACCCAATGTACCAAAGACTAAACAATTTGGGAAATGGGAAACTAAAGCGGAGAAACTTTGCAGAAGTAGCCAAAGCAAAGATGCACGAAGATCCCATAAACGCACTAACAACACCAAAACCCATCACTACTGTACGAAAACCTACCTGGAGGCAGGATATATTTCCAGAGGTGGTAGAAAATATACCAGGTATTGCAAACAAAAACTGCCAGACTGAAAAAGAAAGGAGAGACACTACCCTAAGCTTCATAACGAAAAGCTACCCAAGCATGGACTGGACCCATGCATACACCGACGGTTCTGTAACAAACACTACACAGAACGGAGGGGCAGGAGCATTCCTGAACCTACCAAATGGCAGAAAAATAACACTGTCATTCGCTACTGGTAAGTACACAAGCAATTTCAGAGCGGAGGCAGAGGCACTGAGGGCGGCAGTGGAAGAAATGGTGACACACAGTGAAAATGAGAGCCATATAGTCCTGCTGACAGATGCTCTCGCCGTAGTCACAGCGCTAAAAAGCCAGAAAAACACTGAGCTTAATGACTTAAGAGCAGCACTCTGCAAACTGTGCCAGCAGTCCGCACCAAAAAGGGTAGTGGTACAGTGGTTCCCGGCACACTGCAACATCCAAGGCAACGAGGAGGCAGACAGACTGGCAAAAGAAGGTGCAAGACTACCACAAACAGATACCAGTATGACGTACGAAGAGTCAAAACGGCTTATCAAAGCCAGATACATGACCAAATGGGAAACCGAACATACTGGTTACACCAAAAACGATGCCTATTACCAGTTGAACCGAAGAGAGCAGGTCGTTGTCTTCAGACTTCGCACTGGCCACAACAGACTGAGGTACCACCTATTAAACAAATTGAAGATAGGGATTACCGACGAATGCCCGTGCGGTACTGGTAAAATGACCACTGAACATCTGCTGCATAACTGCCCGACATACGAGGATCAGAGAGAGCAGATGTGGCCATTACCAGTGGAACTGCAAGACAAGCTCTATGGCAGTAGCGAGAGCCTCAGGATGACCGCCGCTTTTTTCGAAAAAATAATGGTTACTGTCTGACTGTGTACGCAGAAGAAGAAGAAGAAGAATTGATGATTTTACGTGAGTTCACAGCTGTAGAGGTCACAATGCTGATCCCCACCTCGTTGTCCAGACTGCTGTAACATAACCAGTTTCCAGAAGCGCAATAAAGACGAGATGTGGGGGAGTTGGTCAGTATATTTCACGCCAGTCTGACATAATTCACGACTCTCGCTTGTCACAGAAAACTTCAGCTCCAGTTGCATCTTCTAACGAAAACAAATATACACAAATCATTTCTACTCTCTATCCCACATCAGACTACCTACTTGGGACAAACATTAATCGTTTAAATTAATCCTTTTTATCAATTCTTCTATACAAATTAGTTTCGCACTGAAGGAACCAGGACATAACAATCAGAGTAGATTCTGGCAAACGTGGGCAGCGAATCTGCTCCAGGGGGAATAACAAACTGAAATAAATCAACGGAACAAGGAAGGAGTTTGAAGGTGGCAATGAGTAGCTTCCCCCGTCGATTCATTTGTTGAAATATACGTGCAGCATTTCATTTGGCTTCCGTTACTAGTTTTTATGTAAGCTTGATTGCAATCAATTGCAGTTCGATTTTTTAGTAATAATGTTTGTTTACTTATTGAGTTTGCCATTCGCATACACAGATGTCTTTAGTGGCCTGTTGTTATATGCAAGGAAGGAAAAAGTAATAGTTTCTTTAGGATCAAGATGCTGAACAGTGCATGAGTGACACAAAGCTGATTTTATAGACACGGCCAGCTAACCAGAGCTGCCACAACCCTTCTACGCCTCCACGCGGTGATCCTGGATAACAGGCTGCAGCAGGGCAGACTGGCTAAGGAGATAGGATCGAAGATGTAAGGCTAACCCGGGACCCAAAAAATGCCTGCTGAAGTCGGATTTGTCAGACCGGAAGGTGCTAATATCGTAGTCAAGCAGTAAACTACGACACAACGCATTCCGTTCTACGGACTTGCAAAACTCTGTTTAAGGATAACTAGAGGGAGTTTGAAAACGAACGAACGAGCGACGAGGAGAAGGAAGAAGAAGAAGCAGAAGACGATAAAGAAGAAGAAGAAGAAAAGGAAAAAGAAAAGGAAAAACGAGAAGAAGAAGAAGAATTGTTTCTTTGTCGACAAAGTGATGCTAAGATGTTGAAACAAAAAGTTAGCTCAAGAAATAACATACTTCGTAAACTAACAAATTCGGGTTGGTGAGCACCATCTACCGTATGGTATGCACATCGGTATGGCATTGTTGACAGAATTCGTGGCGGCAGCATGGATCGAGTCAGCACACACGAGACACACGGATGTGGCAGTAAATAAGGTATGCAGGATTGTAGCAGGCTTCCTTAATTAAGCCAACAACAATGCAAAAAGTTTTTGCAATCGCTGGAATCGCAACACCATAAATCAGGAGGTGTGTTGCGTCAAAAGCCGAATAGGACAAAACAGTCAGAGACACCCCTTATTGCATATATTCCAGAACATGACTTCTTCTACTTCTTCGTACGCTGTCAGACGTCAACTTGAATTTGTTCGAAGAAAGCAGCAGTCACCCTGAGGCTGTCGACACTGCCATAGAGCTTGTCTAGTGTTGCCACTGGTGATGGCCACATGTGCTTTCTCTGGTCCTCGTATGTCGGGCAATTTTGCAGTAGATGTTCAGCGGTCATTTTCCCTGTACCACAGGTGTATTCGTCAGTGCCAACTATCTTCAGTTTATTCAATAGATGGTTCCTCAGTCGAACAGGACGACTGAAATCAAGGAAAAGTTTCCTTCAAACTGCACAGTTCGCAAACCAGAAACCTTAGCAAAACCGCACTGAAGAATGACGTATAAGATATGATGAGTAATGAATGGAGATCAAAGAAGAACTTTCGACAGGGCGCACAATGTCATACGTGAATGGGCTACCCTGAACAAATTAAGAACAGGTGTGTTCAGGTGTAGATCAAACTTGAAAAATATGGGGCTATGAGGACGACTACGTCAGCGAATGCGGAGACATCTAAGACCCTGATCACAAGAATGCAAGAACCATGTACTTTTGCGGGATCTCATGGAAGTAAATGAAAGAGCTTCTAGGACAGCTGATTTCGGGTTCAATACTTTGTAAGGTGCCAGGACACGAAACGTAAGTAAGTATAGCTTGGGTAGGTGGGGGGGGGGGGGGGGGGTAGTTAATTCTTGTATGTTAGTGGGCAGCAAATGTGGTATTTCGTTTAAGGCCCAAAAATTCGTGTCCATGAAATATTAATGACCAGTCTATGACGTAATGTTGTTGCAATGGTCAAGCATCTTTTGTTGACTATCTCAGCTCAGCTTCTGCTAAAAATGTCCCGTACAGCATTTAAACCTGCACGGGAATCAAGATGCTGAGCAGCGTTTGAACTGCAGCAGTCATCGATCCACAGCTGTTGTATGCTAGATTTAGTGCCGGCAAACCAGAGCAGCCAAGACCTTTGTACACCTCTACGCAGTGATCCTGGATCACAGGCTGCAACAGAGCAGACTGGCTAAGGAAAATGGATCGAAGAGGGAAGGCTAACCGGTACTAAAAAATGTCAGCTGCTGGTGGCGGATGTGTCGGATGGAACGGTGCAAATATCGAAATCAAGCTGTACTTTTGCGACACAAAGCATTCCGTGCTTCGGACAATATCCTGCTGCTTGTAAAACTCTGCCCAGAGGATAGTAGCGGAGAACTGAAGGAGAGGATCAAGAAGACACCTGTGTTAAATCGAATGCGGCACATTTTGAACAGTCTAGCCAGGTTATGTTTGTGTAGGTGTAACAGTCTGATGAAGTTATGTTTGTGTAGCTGTAACAGTCTAACCAGGTTATGTTTGTGTAGGTGTAACAGTCTGAAGAGGTTATATTTGCGTAGGTGTAACAGTTTGATCAGGTTATGTTTGTGTATGTGTAATAGTTTGATCAGGTTATGTTTGTGTAGGTGTAACAGTTTAATCGGGTAATGTTTGTGTAGGCGTAACAGTCTAACCAGGTTATGTTTGTGTAGGTGTAACAGTCTGATCAGCTTATGTTTGTGTAGGTGTAACAGTCTGATCAGCTTATGTTTGTGTAGGTGTAACAGTCTGATCAGCTTATGTTTGTGTAGGTATAACAGTCTAAGCAGCTTATGTTAGTGTAGGTGTAACAATCTACTGACCAGGCTATGTTAGTCAGGTGTGACATACTGACAAGGCTATGTTAGCCAGGCGTATCATACTGCTCAGGTTATGTTAGTCAGGTGTATCATACTGACCAGGTTATGTTAGTCAAGTGCAACATACTGACCAGGTTATGTTAGTCAGGTGTATCATACTGACCAGGTTATGTTAGTCAGGTGTTACATACTGACCAGGTTATGTTAGTCTGACCAGGTTATGTTAGCCAGGTGTATCATACTGACCAAGTTATGTTAGTCAGGTGTATCATACTGACAAAGTTATGTTAGTCAGGTGTATCATACTGACCAGGTTATGTTAGTTAGGGTCACGTTAATCCATTGTATCTAGATAGCATTGCTTTTTGTGGGGTGCTGTGTAGTTATTTGGCCAAACTAATTTAGTTGCTATTTTTAATGTAGTCTAATACTGGTGTTGTTCCCACTAGTCTCCTGATGTCATCGTTTCTGATCATGTCTGTTCTTGTTACATTCAATATGTTTCGCAGGCATTTCATTTACGTTGTTACGATTTGTGGTTTTTTTCAATTTTTCAATTGATGTTAGTGTCTAGTTGTGACATTTGATGTTAGTGTCTAGTCTTTGCATCGGTGCATATAGTCGAGATGAACACCGTCTTTATTGTATATTCACAAAAAAGTTGTCTAGCGACTGTATTCCCATTTCCTGTTTAGTCGAGAGTTTGTTTGTCTTGAGGTGGGGGTGGGGGGGGGGGGGGGGAGAATTGGTAACTAATGGCCGCTTCGTCAATGCTGTCACCACGTCGTCAGCTGGCTGTGCTTATCTCTCTTCGAAAAGACAAAACAATAACATCCCTAACCGGGGATAGGATCCTATACCCTCATTGTCAACAGACAGGCGTCAAAACTATTCGACCTCGCGCTCTTCTGTGCTGATTGATAATGACAACAAATGATAGACCATTAATTCCGTCATTCGTTTACCTTAATCAGCCATTTTAAATTGTGTCGTTTTCATGAGTCTAGTTGATATAGTATATGTGTAATTGTTCATCTCGCTTCCCAAAAAGAATGCATATGAAACGTCACTGCAGCTCGTTACACATTCGACACAGGAATAAGTAAGAAAGATAGATCTTGAGCATTGAGTAATGAAGACGATTGAAGGGG
Organism: Ariolimax columbianus; assembly: GCA_036924085.1. NCBI lineage: Eukaryota > Metazoa > Mollusca > Gastropoda > Stylommatophora > Arionidae > Ariolimax > Ariolimax columbianus. Next base: position 25,105,647 of record JAVGWX010000019.1, read on the forward strand.
AATAGACAAATAAAAGGAGAATTCAAATTCAAGCACTGAAGTTTATCAAGATGCAATCACCAAATGGGGGGGGGGGGGGGGGGGGAGCTGTGAGTCTAGCGTATTTTAGACGTCATTTGGACTCAGTCCAGAACTTAATGTGGGAACTGTGGGTTGTAAATTTGGAGTAGTGAAGCAATTTAGATCCCATTTTCAGCTTTAAGAGGGTCTCCAATTGAAGAGCGTAGATATTTACATTTCTCTTGAAAATTTAAATCGCAAACTGGCAATTTGGTTCGGAGAGGTCGACTTCTTTGATTCCACGAAGGATCAACGTATTCAGTATTTTCTTCCTATTTCGTGTATGGATTATATAGTTCCATTTCAAAACGAGAAGCATGTTCAACACACATGTAGGCGTTTCGGTGTGTTCGAAGTTTAGTTGGTTTACCTTATTCTCATGCTTGAAGTCTTTTTAGAATAGTGATAGAAAACACGCTTTTCGCGGAAAAAGTACGAAGTTCCATTCCATATACCGAGTCGCTTTAATATACCTTTCTGTAAATGTATAGCTATTTTACTTTTAAGGAAGGAATTGCATCGTGGAAGGGATTGCTAACCCGGCTAATAAACATCATGTGACATCGTACAATAACGTATTTAAGACTTCATCCCTAACATTAGTGTCTGCAATAGGACTGCTTTTACGTTTGTTACTGGGCCTATACTTTGTCTGATTCTCTTGAAAGAATTTCTTCTTCTTCGTACAATCTCAATCTCCGCTACCAAGCCCTGAAAAAGGCTTTGCAAGTAGGAGGATGAAGTGCGAAGAACGCAATGCAAGTTCACAGCTTCACTGCGATATTTGCACCTTTCAGTCTGACCTATCCGACTTCAGCAACCATTTTTGAGTACCTGGATGCCTTCCCTCTTCGATCCCTTATCCTTAGCCAGTCTGATCTATTGCAACCCATTATCCAGGATCACCGCGCGGGGTTGGAGAACGTTCTTGGCAGCTCTGGTCTCTGGACTTACGCTAGCAGTCAGCTATGGGTCTCTGACCGCTGCGGCTCATGCGCTCCTCGACATCTTGATCCTTGATTCTTGGTCCGCTAGAACATTATTCAAATACCATGCAGATGACGGATGCTACAAACTCTCTAGGGAATAGGAAACATAACGTCTGCTTAAGCAAAACATAATGATCTAACAATGACATATGGGTTCAGGATGCTGAACAGCGCATGAGCTGCAGCGGTCAGCGACCCATAGCTGACTGCTAGCGTCAGGGCTAGCGAACCAGAGCTGACAAGACCTTTCTACACCTCAGGTGATGCTGGTTAACAGGCTGCAGCAGGGCAGACTGGCTAAAGAGATGGGATCGAAGAGGGAATGCTAGCCCGGTACTCAAAAATGCTTGCTGATGTCGGATGTGTTGGACCGAAAGGTGCAAATATCGCAGTCAAGCTGTAAACTACGATACGACGAATTCAGTTCTCTTGACTACATTCTGATACTTAAGCCCTTTCGTGGTTTGGTAGCGGGAGATTGAAAACGAACGAATCCAAGCCAAGCCAAACCACGCCAAACCAAGCCAAGCCAAGCCAAACCAAGCCAAGCCAAGCCAAGCCAAGCCGTCTAACAATGTTAGTACAGGGTCTCGTAAAATATACTACCCAAGATCATCCGCATCACTTACACGCATTTCTCATGTAAACAATCTGCCTGACAGGGTTGTAAGCCGACGTGATCATCATCATTTAGCATGTCCTTTGCAGAACGCCACTCTCATGACATCCGATCTGTAAGTAACTCAATCCCTGCCCAGCTCTACCGCCTCTGCCACTGTAAACCCCAGAGCCTTTGTAAATGTTCCTTGTCCATCGTCTCCTTGGTCTACCTCCGCCTATTATGTCAGGTATCATACTACCAGTATCAATCTTTTTAGGACATGGAGACGTTTCATGCTGTTAAAGTATGTTAATTTCTTAGTCCTAATGTTGTTTATTAGCCAGTTTTCTTCTACTTCGAGCTCCTGTTGGATCGCTGTTTGCCCGTTATGTCGAGCTCATGTATGATCTATGTTTGCCCGTTATGTCGAGCTCCTGTAGAATCTGTGTTTGCCCTTTATATCAAGCTCATGTATGATCTATGTTTGCCCCTTATGTCGAGCTCCTGTAGAATCTGTGTTTGCCCTTGATGTCGAGCTCATGTATGATCTCTTTTTGCCCTTATGTCGAGCTCCTGTAGCATCTATGTTTGCCCTTTATGTCGAGCTCATGTTGGATCTATTTTTGCCTTTAAATGTCAAGCCTCTGTAGGGTCTATGTTAGCCCTTTATGTCAAGCTCATGTAGGATCCCGAGTTTGCCCTTAATGCCGATCTCTGTAGGATCTATGTATGCCCTTTATATCAAGCTCATGTATGCTCTCTGTTTGCCCTTTATGTCTAGCTCCTGTATGATCTATGTATGCCCTTTATATCGATCTCATGTATGCTCTCTGTTTGCCTTTTATGTTTAGCTCATGTATACTCTCTGAGTTTGCCCTTTATGTCTAGCTAATGAATGATCTATGAATGCCCTTTATATCAAGCTCATGTATGCTCTCTGTTTGTCCTTTATGTCCAGCTCCTGTAGGATATATGTATGCCCTTTATATCAAGCTCATGTATGTTCTCTCTTTGCCCTTTATGTTGAGCTCCTGTATAATCTCTGAGTTTGCCCCTGTCGCTATGTATGGTATTTTGAGTATCCTCTTGTTGCATTTTAGCTGGAAGGATTCAATCTTGCTCCGTCAAGGTTTGTGTGGTTGACCAAGTCTCGCATCCGTACGTTGCCACCTGGAGGATGCTATCTTTCAGGACCCTTACTTTTATCATTCAGTTAGTGTTCTGTTATACAATTTTCATTTTAGTTAACCACTGTAGTGCTAAATCCATTGTTCTCTCTTTTGCTTTTAGCCAATCTCTCTTGATGCTTTTAGTCATGCCGATATATTCAAAATTCGTGACGTTCTGTACTGTTTGTTTATCTAGGATAAGTTCAGTTCTGGTTCTCATCTTGTCAGTGCTCTTTGCATTAGTCTTCTCGGTGTTTGTTAATAGGTTTGTTCCTCGTTGTGTTGTTTGACCGATATGACTACCTGTGCCAGCTCTACGGTGCTCTTTGAGAGGACAACTGTACCCTCTGCACACATTAGTTCTGGTATTTCATTCTCGCCTTTTCTAGACGGTATGTATGTATAGCATCATCATCATGTAGCATGATCTTTGCAGAACGTCGCTCTCATGACAGCCTGTCTGTAGGAAACTCATCTTCCGCCAGTCTTCCGGCCTGCTTCCAGTTCAAATCCAGCGTCTCCTTGATGTCCTGTGTCCATCGTCTTCTCGGTCGGCCCCTTGACTCTCTTCCCAGTGACCACGCCTTCTATAACCGTTCTCTACAGTCCGTTGTGTCGTTTGACGTGTCCAAAAAAATCTAAGTTTTCGGGTCATTACGTCATTTATGAGCCTATTCTCCTCTACCTTCATGTCTTGCTGGATGGATTCTTTCTTGTCCAGGGGATTTTCAGGACTCGTCTGTAGCACTAAGTTTTAAAAACAACGATCTCTGCTTTTATTGCTTTTGTAATCGTCCATGTTTCACATCCATAAGTTGCCACAGGAAAGGTGCATGTTCTTAAGACCCTTAGTCTTAGTTGTTTGCTTGTATTATGCCATAGGTTCCGCATACTACTTTTCTCTGCATTGTCATAGTCAGTCGTCTTCTTACTTCCCTTGTACAGTCTCCATTGATGTTCAGTACTGATCCCAGATATTCAAAATGTGAAACCTTTTCAATCTCTACACCAGCTACCTCGATTTTAGGTTGAAGTTGTATCTTATCAGTTGTCATTATCTTTTGTTTTCTTTGTATTTAGGTAGAGATTCTGGGCTTCACTGCCTTCTAGTCTGATATATATTGATAGTTTGTCCATCACAAGTGATGAAGACCACTCTCTTTGTTCAGCCGTGTGGACAGTCGTATCTCTTGCTGTGTCCGCTGAAAGGGTGACTTGCGCGGAGATTTGGATTAAAGTGAGGAAGAAATTGCGCCTTTTGTCAACCTCACTCACAGAGCCTAAGCTACCTTTTGCCAGCAGTGGCAAGACATTCATCGAGACGACTGGAGATAGCATAGGATGCAGATTTTGCCTCAGGGTTACCACCGAAGCCTTTCCGTAAACATGTAACCCGCAGGGTAGAAAGGTGGGAAGGCATCTAACGCAGTTTGTCGTGCCTTTTCGATAACCAAATATATATATATATATATATTTGTGTGTGTGTGTGTGTGGTTCATTTACCGTGTTAGATCAAGGTCACATAAATCTATGTTACGACCAAAAGGCATTCATCATGGACTACTTAAAATACACATCCTAAGCACCTGGCAGCCCGCTCTTATACCATTTGTTCCGTTTCTGTTCTGTTCTTTTTTATAATGGACGGCACTGCACTCCGAGCACATCTATAGGTGCTCATTCTATCTCAACAAATAGTGCAGGGTCTGGATGCCGATGGTAACTGTAGCTCGCCGGTTGTACACTCTCCTGCTCCGTCATTTGATGCGCCTTACTCCGCTTGAACCTCGTTTGATGTTGACGCTTTGCAGTATGTTGGATGCTGATTCGTCTATTGCAATATCCACATCCAACAGATGGTCATTGAAGAATTTCGAAATTTCACTCCTATATGTCATAAACATGCCCATGATGGGAGCTCGTGAAGCCAAGATGTCAGCTCTTGTGTTGTCCTGAACCCCAACATGGCCAGGACAGTAGATCCATGTCAACCCGTAGAGGTTTAAGACCTTAACAGCTGATATCCACTCGTACCCCAACCATCACTTCTATACCTTCGTCGGCGACTGATTTCTACGATAATTTGTAAGGCTAGGCAATATGGCGCATTCGAATATAGTGATAATTGAATGCGTAGTGAACTGGCAGACTGTGGTTTCGCTTCTTGAGTGAATCAAAGTTGTGGCAAACTTAAGAAAGGCTTTGATTGGCAGTATAGTAATAGAAAGTTGATGAAAGCATGGAATAGTATGGGCAAGTTACATCACAAGAACACGAACATTAAAATCTATTTTACGATCAAAAGGCATTCCTCGTGGACAACATAAAATGCACATAAAACAATTGACAAATAGTGTAAAAATTAGTAAGAGAAATTACTCTGACAACAAACATCTGCTACATTCATGGTAGGCAAGAAACAGATAAGGGCGAGCGTTAGGCAGTGACTCCAACCGCAACAAGGCGAAGGACATTGTAAAATCCGCTTCAACAAAGCATCCACAGACATACCTTCGTTAGAGCTGACAACTGATACTCAAGAAGAAAGACGAAGATAAGTTGCCAATCAAAACGGGGCGTAGTATCAGATATCATCTGTTTATAAAGAGTCATCGCTTATGGGCCTACCAGGAACTCGGTGATGTCGACTCCTCTAAGTAGTAGATGTGAAATAAGTTCATGTACTTCTTCATCTTCTTCTGTGCTCGTCCTAAAAATGATGTTTGCGACATTGTGTCGTAGTTCACAGAGAGGTTATGATCTCTGCGCCTTTTGACACGATAAATCCGATTTCAACACAGTATTTTTGGGACCGAGTTTGTCTTTCCTCTTCGATCCCTATCTCTTGGCCAGGCTACATGATGCAGTATTTTTCCAGGGTCGACAGTTACGGTAAAATATGATCTTCCCCACTCCCCAAAAACGACTAATCAAGACTTACTTGCTGATGTCAGCTTTCACTGCTACATCTGCTTTCGCTCTGAATGTATTTGACGATTTCGAAAAGAGATTATATATAGAGAAGAGACAACATTTTGAAAATGTGTGGAGTGGATGGAATGATATCAATTACTTGCTTCCCCCGTCCTAGGCTCTACGTCACACATCATTGTTCCAGTATTCCGCCACGTGGATTGCCCTGTCACTGGCACTCAGCATATTATCCATGCTGCAAGTCTCCGGGAGGTTTGGGCAGATCATCAGATGGTCCTGGTCTTGTGTTACTCCACATTCGCATATGTTATCATCAATGTATCCTCAAATTTCAGGTTTTCCCTGCATCGTAATACACCAGATCGAAGTGTCTTTAGTGACTTCCATGTTGCGTAAGGCAGGAGATGTCCAGGCCCAGTTTCCTCCCCTAACTTCATCAAGGGGACCGGTTCCAACTTTTGATGCTTCGTTTTCTGAACTAGTCTGCAGGGGCTGGGTTGACTATAAGAAACTTCGTCTTGTCTTAGTCTTGGGCGCTACACCTGATGTCCGAACATTGAGTGTCTTGGATCATTTACCTGTTTCTTTCTTTCTATCTCTGACGCAACAGTTCTTCGTATCTCTGGTGGAGCTTTGCCGATTATGTAGTATATTTTTCAGTTGGTGTAGGTTTTAGGCATCCAGTAACTATACGGCCTGTCTCATTTATTGATGTATCTATAAGTTTGACATGTGCGGAGTTCTTCCAGACTGGTGCGCGTACTCAGCTACAGAGAAACACAGAGCGAGTGCTGGTGTTCTGAGAACATCTGGCTTTGCTCTCATGTTATGCCAGACAGTTTCCGAAGATCCTAATTCTCCCATGCATTTTCTGTTTTGACTTCGGTCAATGTGCGGCATAGGACAGCGTGTGGTCCAACTTTACTCTCAAGTATTTGGGGGCCATGCTGTGTTTTAGATTCTGTCCTTGCTATTTGATCTGTAAATTTCTGTTCGCCTCTCTATTTCTGAGATGGTAGGCACATATTTGAGTTTTGCTGGGGTTTGGTTAGAGGCGATTTTTGTGGTTATATAGAGCAATTCATATCAATTAAATTTCAAACATTCGTAAAAGAGATTCATAATTGTGGGTAAAACGATCGGACACGATGAGAAATAAGTAGAGAGATCAAGGGAAAATGAAGAAGAAAGGTTCAGAGAGAGGGAGCAGAGAGTCAGAGATAGATAGATAGAATATAGATAAGTAGATAGGTAGACAGACAGACAGACAGACAGACAGGCAGACAGACAGACAGACAGACAGACAGACAGACAGACAGACAGACAGACAGACAGACAGACAGACAGACAGATAGATAGATAGACAGATAGACAGATAGATAGATAGATAGATAGATAGATAGATAGATAGATAGATAGATAGATAGATAGATAGATAGATAGATAGATCGATAGATAGATAGAGAGAGAAAGAGAGCGAGCAAGAGAGAGAGAGAGAGAGAGAAAACGCCACGCAGGTCAAGCTGGAAGGAAGTTGAGCAGATAATTAATCGCCAATGAAAACGGGGCATATTTCTAGTATGACAAACAAGATTAGGCCTGTTACTGCAGCCTTGAGTTGGCTTTCTAAAACCTCATTAATATAGCCGGTTATCGTGTCAAACTTTCCGTCCATAATTCGAGTATCCAAAATGGATGGATACAAAATGATTGGATAGCAGATATCCAGGCCTCAAACGCCGAGGTACTGGTGTGGATTAATTAGATTTTTATAGCTGAATTTGCTGCAATTTCAAAGATAATAAAGTACAAGATGATATAATTACAGTAGTTGTAGTTATAGTTGTAGTTGTAGTTGTAGTTGTTGTTGTAGTAGTAGTAGTATTAGTAGTAGTAGTAGTAGTAGTAGTAGTAGTAGTAGTAGTAGTAGTAGTAGTAGTAGTAGTAGTAGTAGTAGTAGTAGGATTAGAGCATACGATTTTAGTTTCAAAGGCATTAGGTTCAAATATGGGTACACTCGCTCTAGCTGACCCAGCTTTAGATGTGAACATGTCAAACTGTTAGGGAAGAAAGAGCAGCGAAGAAGGGAGCCTGCCATCTCCACTTCAAAATCAAGATGTGGTCTCATACAATGAAGTCTCTAACACTGCATCCCTGACAGCAGAGCCTGCTATAGGAATACATGTGATATTGTAGCGTCAGGTGATGTTTTGGGGAAATGGTTTCACAAAGTCCACAACCTAAGCTGGCTTGTCTTGGAATTCAAGAAACATCAGGGTTTTACACGAATGGAAAGGAAGCCCATTAAAAAAAATCGTGCTTCAGTTAGATGCACTAGACCGTTAAGGCAGAGAAAACAGTCAAACGCATTCTGATTAGGACCATATTCCGCCAGAGCTATTGAAGTACGCCATGGACACCCATCAGCTCCGCCCTTCACCACCTCTTTGCGCAAGTCTGGAGACTAGGACCCATTCCCGCAGATTGGCCAGATCGAATAGTTGTTTCCCCATACAAAGACAAGGGGACGGTAAGGACTGCAACAGCTAAAGACCATTGACACTGCTCTCACTCCCAGGCAAGGCATGTGCACATGTGCTGCTGGTCCGGCTAAAGCCACTCCTGATCACAGAACGTCAACCACATCAGTCTGGTTTCACCCCGAGTAGATCAACTGTGGAAGCTATTCTCGCTCCCCGGCTCCAGGCTGAGCTGCACCATGCATTCAACCGCCCCCTCTGTGCTGTATGTGTGGATCTAAAGGCTGAATTCGATTCGGTCGATAGGTCCGCTCTCTGTAAAGCTCTGCAAGGCATCGGCACTCCTGCCCCACAGCTGAACTTGGTAAGGGAGCTACATACGGACACCGGTGCTAGAGTCTGCCGAGTTGGGACTCTCTCGGACAGGGTCCCAACATCTTCTGGGGTTAGGCAGCGTTGCGTCCTTGCCATTGACCTTTTACTGCCTACTGAATCAACTGAATTCTCGACCGCCTTGACTCCCACCATCTGGGCACTGACATGGACAAAACACCCATCACAGACCTCGCCTATGCTGATGACATAATCTTTCCGTCAACATTCTCTCGAGAAACTTGATCTCGAAACATCAAACCTGAGCCTATAAATCATCAAACCTGGGCATATAAATATCTTCATACATCGTCTCAATACCCTGGTACATCGTCTCAATACCTTGGTACATAGTCTCAATACCTTGATACATCGTCTCAATACCCTGGTACATCGTCTCAATACCCTGGTACATCGTCTCAATACCTTGGTACATAGTCTCAATACATTGGTACATAGTCTCAATACCTTGGTACATCGTCTCAATACCTTGATAGAACGTCTCAATACCTTAGGCCAAGACAACAATTCAGAATCTCTGCTCAGACTCCGGTCCTCACATCATTGTTGTCCGTGGTCACACGGTGCAGTGCACCAATGAATTCACATACCTGGGGAGTTCTTTTTCATCAGATGGATGCAGTGCATCTGACATGTTAAGGCGGATCGGGCTTGATGCCTCCACGTTCACTGGGTGTGGAATAGTGGCAGACTCGCTAGATCCAAAATTCGTATTTATCAGAGGTGTGTGATTCCTGCCCTCCTGTATGATTCAGAGACGTTTACACTACTTATACAGGATTTATCAAAACGACGATTTCGTATGCCCAAAATGCGAAGCACCCTCGGTATCCAGTAGTTCGATCTAGTCCGTAACGTCTAGGTGTCTGATATGACGAGTCTTCCGTCCATCTCGGACACTTTGGTCCGACGTCGCCTGTCTGTGTTGGTCACGTGGTCCGACTGGATCGGGAAGTTCCGGCTCACCAGATAATGTCCAAGTCTGCTGTGTGTAAGAACGGTCTTCCATCGGCCGGCTGGAACGTGAGATTGGCCCCCCGCGATCTACATGGCTCCGACAGATAGCAGTCTATCCTCCAGCCTAGGACGGGGTTTGGCTACAAGCCTCAGCAGTTGGACATGGTAGTGGTCGATTGAGGCAACGAGCCCTAGATGCCAAAGCTAACATTATTATTATTATTATTATTATTATTAATTAATTAAGGTGAACTAGACATTTATATATATATATATATACAGTAAATTGGCGTTGGTACGCGTGCGTGCATGTAATCGTATGTACGTATGTGCGTAAGTGTATATGTACGCACGTACGCCTGTACGCGCCCGTACGTCCGTACGCATGTACGTACGTATGCACGTACGTACGTATGTATGTGTGGGTGTGAGTGTATTAGTGTGCATGTATGAATATGTATATGTATGTCTGCGTGTATGTGCGTATGCATGTATGTGCACATATGTGCATGGGTATGTGTGCGTGTCTATGTATATGTGTGTATGTGCCTGTGTGTATATGTATGTGTATGTATTCATGTATGCATGTGTGTGAATGTATGTGTATGTATGTGTGTATGCATGTGTGTTATGTATGCATACGCGTATGTGTATTTATATGTATGCATGCCTGTGTACATGTGTGTATATATATGTATATATGTATGTATGTATGTGTGTGTATGTATGCATGGGTATTTGTGTGTGACGAGACATACTGAAATTTCATAGTGACAGCCACTTGATGATGATTCAGCTACTGACAAATTAACAAACCACAGACTGGACGAATTTGAAACCTAACGTAGGTTGAGTAGCTATGTAGCAGGATTGTGTAAAGCCAGCAGACTGCAGAAACGATTCCCACGCATACCATCAGCTGCCATCTGTTGGTGGAGAGTTTGCCCCTATCGGTCTTCCAGCAATGCGGTGATGTCGACTCTACTAGATGATAAACGCGAAAATAATTAATATATTTAACGATCACGCTGTGAGCTCACAGACACCCAAAAAAAATAACATTTTGAAACTGAGGGGACAGAATGGAATGAGAGCAATTAATTTGGAAACTTTCGTAGAAGAGCTTCGAAGATGAAGGTGAATCAATAAGAGGCGACGAGAACGTTAGAAAGAAGTAGATAGATTAAGAAGAATTGGAAGAAGAGAGAGAGACAGATAGAGAGATGGAGGTAGATGAGACAGATGAAATGGAGACAAACGGTCTAAATAAATGAATGAGAGTAAAAAAGGAGAAGGGAAATTAGAGGAAAATGGAGGGAATAAGTAAATGAGTAAAGAAAAGTATGTGGGAAAGGGAAAGAATCAAGTATGTTTTGAAACGCAAACGGGCAGAGACACAGCTGGACGCCAAGAGAGGTAGAGAGAGGGACAGAGTCAAGCATTATCAGAAGAGAAATGGGCAGAGACACAGCTAGACGCCGAGAGAGGTAGAGAGAGGGACAAAGTCAGGGAGTTCTAGAAGCGGACATGGACATAGGCACAGCTGGTTACCGAGAGAGGCAGAGAGAGGGACAGAGTCAGGGAGTTCTATAAGCGCACACGGACATAGCCACAGCTGGTTACCGAGGGAGGCAGAGATAGAGATGGACAAAGTGAGGGAGTTCTAGAAGCGAACAATGACAGATACACAGCTAATCATCGATAGAGGCAGAGCTAGATGGACAGAGTGAAGGAGTATTAAGACGAACATGAATAGAGAACAGAGATAGATAATGAGATTGAGAGAGACAAGCTGAATCAAGTCTAGAAACGAACAAACACACATATATACACTGAGAGAATGAAAGAGAATGAGAGAGTGAAATAGAGATGAGATGGACCGAAAAAAGGAGTATTTGAGACGAATATAGACAGAAACACAGAGAGAGAGAGAGTGTGTGTGTGATAGAGAGAATGACAGATAGAAAACAGGTGGTGAAAGAGAGGCAAGGGGGAATGAGAGAGAGAGAGACGTGGTAGAAAAGATACGTTTTCTGGTGTAATATTTCTGAACAACTTCAATGAAGGACGCGTATTTAAACCAGAACAGGAGTGTAATATAATCTCGACTACTGTGATTGGTCGGTTAATCACTCTGGTCATCGTCATTTGTCTCGCCTTCTATCATTGGTTAATCGTGTTCGTTTCATCAATCTGATTGGCCCCAGCTAACGTTCTCTTGAGGAAGACGCGATAAACAACAACCATTCACAAACTAAAGCTGTTAGTCCAACAATCTTTCTGAAGACGGATGTGTCGGACCAAAAGGTGCAAATATCGCTGACAAGCTGTAAACCAGCGTCACACACGCATTCCGTTCTCCTGACTACATGCTGCTACTCACAAATCCCTGTTCCGGGCTTGGTAGCCGGAGATTGAGAACGAACGCAGAAGAAGCAGAGGAAGAAGACCAACAATAAAAGCATTACCTACCACACAAATGGGCAATACACCACACAATAGTACTATATATCAAACAGACCATCGCATACAACATAAATGTGTATATATGATAACAAAGTACTACAGGAACAAACATTTACAAAATAACAAACACATGCACAAAATACAAAACAACTCAAAATGCCAAACTAAAGGAGTAAATGCAAAACAAAAAGTACTATAGACCAAACAGAAGTAATATATGTCAATCAAAAGTACTAGCAAACAAAGAAATGTAATAAATTACACACAAAAGTACTATATTTCAAGCAAAAGTATTATACCTCAAACAGAAGTACGGGATCAAGATACTGAGCAGCGCATGAGCTGCAGTGGTCAGCGACCAACAGCTGACTGCTAGCTTCAGGGCCAGCGAACCAGAGCTGCCAAGACCCTTGTACACCTCCACGCGAAGATCCTGGATAACAGGCTGCAGCAGGACAGACCGGCCAAGGAGAAGGGATCGAAGAGGGAATGCTAACCTGGTACTCAAAAATGCTTGCTGAAGTCGTTTGTATTGGCCCGAAAGGTGCAAATATCGCAGTGAAGCTGTAAACTACGACACAACGCATTTCGTTCTCTGGATTACATTCTTCTACTTAAGCCCTTTAAGGGTTTGGTAGCGGGATATTGAGAACGAACGAAGCCAAGCCAAGCCAAACAGAAGTACTGGTGCCAAACATATTTACTATGCCATACAAATGTTAGATATGCCAAACAAAAACATTATATCCTAAAGAAACGTGCTGAAAAATAAAGAGAGGTACTATATATGTAACAAAACTACGATATGCCAAATAAAAGTACTACAGCCGAACAGAAGTATAACATGCTCAACAAAAGTACTGAAAGCCAAAGAAAAGTAGTCTTTGTCAACGAAAAGTACTATTTATCAAACGAAAGTACTATTTGATAAACGAAAATACAATGTGCTAAAAAAGTGCTATATGCCAAATAAAAGTAATGTATGTTAAAAGTAATATTTGCCAAAAAAATAATATGTGCCAAACAAAAGTAATATATGCCAAATACAAGTAATAAATGCGAAATGAAAGTAATATTTACCAAAAAAGGTAAAATAAATAACAAAAAAGCAATTTAAACAAAATAAAAGTAATATTTGCCATATAAAAGTAATATATGCGAAATCAAAGTAAAGTTTGTCAAATAAAAGTACTATATGCCAAATACAAATAATATATGCCAAACAGAAGTAATGTATGCCAAATGAAAACAATATATGCCAAATAAAAGTAATATATGCCAAATAAAAGTAATATATGCCAAATAAAAGTACTATTTCCCAAAGAAAAGTATTATATACCAAAACAAAGTATTATATGTCAAAGAAAAGTACTCTTTGCCAACCAGAAGTATTAAATGACAAACAAAAAGTAGTGTATGCAAAACAGAAGTACTATATGCCTACCGAAAGTATTTCATGATAATTAAGTACTTTATGCAAAACAAGAGTAATATATGCCAAACAAAAGTAATATATGCCAAACAAAAGTACTAAATGCCAAACAAAACTACTATATGACTAACAAAAGTAATATTTGCCAATCATAAGTACTCTATGCCAAACAATTCGTCTTACGAAGCAAAAATACCACACACACACAAACATGTACTATATGTCAAACAATTGTACTATGTAACAAGCAACGAACTTCTTTATGCCGTGTTCAAACTAAAGTGACTCTGCTGTTGACAGTGACGTCTGTTCGCAACAAATTCTACCACAATTATACTGACAACTAGTTAGTATGTATTTTGAGTGATTGACTGTAAATTGATGTTTGTCCATTACCTGTGGTAATGACTACTCTGTAAGTTCAGCCGTGTGTGCTATCTTATTCTTATGCTCTGTCCTCTGAAACTGGAGAAAGTGGGACATGGGCGGTGATTTGAATTAAAGTGGGGTAGTTTGCGTAGTTTATCAACTTCAGACTCTGGTCCGGAGCTACCTTTGGCCAGTGACAAGACATTATGAAGACGACTGGAGATAGCACATGATGCAGATTTCCCCTTAAGAGTTTATTCCTGAAGCCTCTTCCGTGAACAGGTATCCCGCAAGTCAGCGGGTTGTGACATACAATAGGTTAGAAAAGTAGTTTGACATAAAGTAAATTTCTATTTTCATAGCAAATGACACAGAAAACTATAAGTACCAAATAATGTTCCTGTTATTCACAAAGTGTTGTCACAGAGTGAAAGTCACAGCCACCCACATAGGGACAGACGCACCGGCTTGTCTTAATCCCACAAGAGGCAGCGGAGGTAATCAAGCCACAGAGTGATTACGTTACAAGTTACACAGGAGATGGAACCAGAGTGCATGCATCCTTTGTTGCCTTTAGTCGTATTGACGTATGTCTTGCCACTGGTTCAAGGTAGCTCGGGAGCAGAAAGTGATGTTGATGACCAGCGCAGTTTCTTCCTCACTATAATTCACATACAGTGCAAGTTACATCGGGACAAAACAGTAGGCTGATGTCCCCGTCATCACCTGCGCTGTGTAACTAAAAACTAACATGTTACGAGTCACAATCTTTCGAAAATGACAACTGAATAACGTCGATCGTTGCAGGTAATCCATTTGTGCCATCTTAACTATGAAATGTCACACGATATAATAATGACAAGTATCAAAAGTCCAAAGCAAATGCCGCCGCTCATTGCAGTCGATGATGGCATACTTTTATTTGCTATGGCTATTTTTTAGTGAGGATTAACTGCGCTTATCTGTATCCTTACACTCTCGTCTCGAGACGCCCGACTCCAGTGGCAAGTCAAGGACAAGACGACAAGGGGACGATTACAAGATGCAGAGGACTCCGCATCATGCACCCGTGAAAAAGACGGCGGAGTCCGGAATCGAGCCCAGAGCACCTGGTAACGAGGCCGACGGATTAACCACTTCGTCACGGAATTCTCCTGACAAGTATCACATATAAAGTAATCAGTATAACAGTAGACAACTGTCAAATCCACACAGTCGCTATAGTCATCTCAAATATCACAGGAAAACAATGGCAGGTCATCCGGTAACCGGTGAGGTCGTTGGGACACACATTAAAACATCCTCACAACCCCACGCCTCCTTTCTCTGTCAGCGGCCGCTGCCTGTGCCTCTTCTGGTCGGAGATAGGTCCATTCTTCTTTGCTGTCCTCCCACCTCTTTTGGGACGTCCTCCTCGTCGTCTGCCGTACATCTTTCCGTGCAGGATCAAAATAACGACTAATGCATTCATCTGGTTTGGCACTAGCTGACGAAATACACATAAAATGGTAACAACACGTCTCCAGCTTTCCTACACACCAGTAGCATGTATCCAGATGCTCCATTGAAAATTTGAATCATGTCCAGTTTTTTTAACTCAAATACAAAATGTGATTTTCAATCTTCTGTTGCGGAGTTCGCAAAAAAAGTACCGCCATCTTAGAGGCTGAGGCTGAGGCTGAGGCTGAGAGAGAGAGAGAGAGAGAGAGAGAGAGAGAGAGACGCACGTACGCACGCACGCACACACACACACACGCATACGCACACACACACAAACATATATATATATATATGCTAATTTATATTGTTTTACTGTAAAAAGGTGCAGGTGGCTAGTGAGTTAGGCTATACCTTCTCTGACCTAGAAATCACGGGTTGAAAAGTTCGGTACGAATTAGTTGTTTTTTTTCCATCGAGGCAAACTTTTTTCTAAAAATAGGCCACACACTGCGTGACAACTGTTTGAACAATCAGCCTTTATTACTCATGCTTATTAATCATATGGCTAACCTTAGCAATGGGGATGCTTGCCGTAATTACGATATCTGGGAAATTCCTAACGGTAAAAAACAAATATATCGAATCTGTGGTGGCAATGAAAAGGCAAACACAAACAAGCAGGACTCAAATATAGCGATAGATAAGAATACAGACGAAGAGAAGAGAGAGAGTCCACATTGGGATAAAAATAAAACATCAATAAACATAACAGAACAATATTGTCTGGTGTTTGTTTTCCGGCACCATATCTGGGTCGTACGTGCTTATGTTATTATCAGGAGCTCTTGAAGGAGTAACAATCTGATCTAGCGAATGAATGGGGGAGGGGCAGGATTTCCATCACGATTTAGGAGAGGGGGTATATATATGGGTGTGTGTTTGTTTGTATGTATGTGAGTATATGTGTGTGTATGTGAATGTGTATGTACAAACAGGATACGTTAGCACGAAGGTAAAGCAATAGAAAGAAGATTGAGAGTTAAGCAGAATGGAAGGAGATTCAAAAGAAAAGGAAGGATAGAAAACAATGATTCAGAAGAGGATCAAGGACGTGAAATGAGTAGAGGGGGAAGAATTCCATGAAGATCAATATAACAGAGGCGAATATGACGGCGAATATGACGGCGAATATGGAGGCGAATATGGCGGCGAATATGACGGCGAATATGGCGGCGAATATGGCGGCGAATATGGAGGCGAATATGACGGCAAATATGGCGGCGAATATGGAGGCGAATATGACGGCGAATATGGCAGCGAATATGGAGGCGAATATGGCGGCGAATATGGCGGTGAATATGGCGGTGAATTTGACAAAGAGTATGGAAAAGAGTAATGAAGAGGATGAAAGGATGGAAGAAGAAACTTGAGAACAGCGTGGACAATATGGTGGAAACAAGATAGATAGAGAGGAACAAGATAGATAGGAACAAGATAGATAGAGAGGAACAAGATAGATAGGAACAAAATAGATAGAGAGGAACAAGATAGATAGGAACAAGATAGATAGAGAGGAACAAGATAGATAGAAAGGAACAAGATAGATAGGAACAAGATAGATAGAGAGGAACAAGATAGATAGAGAGGAACAAGATAGATAGGAACAAGATAGATAGAGAGGAACAAGATAGATATGAACAAGATAGATAGAGAGGAACAAGATAGATAGAGAGGAACAAGATAGATAGAGAGGAACAAGATAGATAGGAACAAGATAGATAGAGAGGAACAAGATAGATAGGAACAAGATAGATAGAGAGGAACAAGATAGATAGAGAGGAACAAGATTGAAAGGAACAAGATAGATAGAAAGGAACAAGATAGATAGGAACAAGATAGATAGAGAGGAACAAGATAGATAGAGAGGAACAAGATAGATAGAGAGGAACATAATAGATAGAGAGGAACAAGATAGATAGAGAGGAACAAGATAGATAGAGAGCAACAAGATAGATAGAGAGGAACAAGATAGAAAGGAACAAGATAGATAGAGAGGAACAAGATAGATAGAGAGGAACAAGATAGAAAGGAACAAGATAGATAGGAACAAGATAGATAGAGAGGAACAAGATAGATAGAGAAGAAAAAGATAGATAGGAACAAGATAGATAGGAACAAGATAGATAGAGAGGAACAAGATAGATAGGAACAAGATAGATAGGAACAAGATAGAAAGGAACAAGATAGATAGACAGGAACAAGATAGATAGAGAGGAACAAGATAGAAAGGAACAAGATAGATAGACAGGAACAAGATAGATAGAGAGGAACAAGATAGAAAGGAACAAGACAGATAGAGAGGAACAAGATAGATAGAGAGGAACAAGATAGATAGAGAGGAACAAGATAAATAGAAAGGAACAAGATAGATAGAGAGGAACAAGATAGAAAGGAACAAGATAGATAGAGAGGAACAAGATAGATATAGAGGAACAAGATAGATAGAGAGGAACAAGATAGAAAGGAACAAGATAGATAGAGAGGAACAAGATAGATAGAGAGGAACAAGATAGATAGAGAGGAACAAGATAGAAAGGAACAAGATAGATAGAGAGGAACAAGATAGATAGAGAGGAACAAGATAGAAAGGAACAAGATAGATAGAGAGGAACAAGATAGATAGAGAGGAACAAGATAGAAAGGAACAAGATAGATAGAGAGGAACAAGATAGATAGAGAGGAACAAGATAGATAGAGAGGAACAAGATAGAAAGGAACAAGATAGATAGAGAGGAACAAGATAGATAGAGAGGAACAAGATAAAAGGAACAAGACAGATAGAGAGGAACAAGATAGATAGAGAGGAACAAGATATATAGAGAGAAACAAGATAGAAAGGAACAAGATAGATAGAGAGGAACAAGATAGATAGAGAGGAACAAGATAGATAGAGAGCAACAAGATAGATAGAGAGGAACAAGATAGAAAGGAACAAGATAGATAGAGAGGAACAAGATAGATAGAGAGGAACAAGATATATAGAGAGGAACAAGATAGAAAGGAACAAGATAGATAGAGAGGAACAAGATAGATAGAGAGGAACAAGATAGATATAGAGGAACAAGATAGAAAGGAACAAGATAGATAGAGAGGAACAAGATAGATAGAGAGGAACAAGATAGAAAGGAACAAGATAGATAGAGAGGAACAAGATAGATAGAGAGGAACAAGATAGATAGAGAGGAACAAGATAGAAAGGAACAAGATAGAGAGGAACAAGATAGATAGAGAGGAACAAGATAGATAGAGAGGAACAAGATAGAAAGGAACAAGATAGATAGAGAGGAACAAGATAGATAGAGAGGTACAAGATAGATAGAGAGGAACAAGATAGATAGGAACAAGATAGATAGAGAGGAACAAGATAGATAGAGAGGAACAAGATAGATAGAGAGGAACAAGATAGAAAGGAACAAGATAGAAAGGAACAAGATAGATAGAGAGAAACAAGATAGAAAGGAACAAGATAGAGAGAAACAAGTTAGATAGAGAGGAACAAGATAGATAGAGAGGAACAAGATAGGTAAAGAGGAAGAAGAAAGATAGAGAGGAACAAGATAGATAGAGAGAAACAAGATAAAAAGAAACAAGATAGAAAGGAACAAGATAGATAGAGAGGAACAAGATAGATAGAGAGGAACAAGATAGAAAGGAACAAGATAGAAAGGAACAAGATAGATAGAGAGGAACAAGATAGATAGGAACAAAATAGATAGAGAGGAACAAGATAGATAGGAACAAGATAGATAGAGAGGAACAAGATAGATAGAGAGGAACAAGATAGATAGAGAGGAACAAGATAGATAGAGAGGAACAAGATAGATAGAGAGGAACAAGATAGATAGAGAGGAACAAGATAGATAGGAACAAGATAGATAGAGAGGAACAAGATAGATAGAGAGGAACAAGATTGAAAGGAACAAGATAGATAGAAAGGAACAAGATAGATAGGAACAAGATAGATAGAGAGGAACAAGATAGATAGAGAGGAACAAGATAGATAGAGAGGAACAAGTTAGATAGAGAGGAACAAGTTAGATAGAGAGGAACAAGTTAGATAGAGAGGAACAAGATAGGTATTTGGTTTTTGTTTCCGTACTTTGAATTATTCTTCCATGCCGTTCAGAAATATTCTTAACTTTGTGCATACCGTTTCTATAAAACGGAGCGATGCCCAGCCCTCCTTAGCGGTCTTTAGCCACATATTTGGCAGGGTCACGTGTTAATATTCGTTATTCTCATGTTTACAAACGAGCACAGACTGGATAAACACACGAAGATTATGGCATGTCTATCGACAGAGGTCACACAAGCCATCTAGCCAGCACAGATAGAACGGCTGACTCAGAACCTTCTGGATGATCTGGGAGAAGAAGTGATGTGATCAGATGTACATTATGAGGAATCCTCGCCATGTTTGAGCAATAAATCGTGGGAGGTGTCCCGGTTTATACAAGACCTCGACCTCCTGCAAGCACTTAAAGGAATCTAGAAATATATTTTTTTGAAGTGATTCATTAATTCTTGTTCGTTAGAAGATTGATTAAAATGAGCATGCACATAAACTGGACAACGTGACAAGAAGCAATACTCGGCTCGAGGATAAGTAAGGGCGTATAATTGGTGTAGTGATAGAGAGCTCGCAATATCGGTAAAAATAAGGGGCTCAACACTCACGACCGTCACGCGCTAGTTCGTCCAGCTGTAAATGGGTAACGGACATATTATCATGGCAATAAAGGTCAGCGAGGAGAGGGACGCATTTATTAAATAAGATCGAATGGTCCGTCGGAGTCTGTGTGTATGACAGGGACAAGAAAAGCACGCCTGCCCCACATAGATCATATCGTAAGAATCGTCTAACTGTGTGACATGGCATAACGCCGGTCGGTGTCGGCTGGCTTATTAAGATCAGCGTATGAGCTGTCTAACAGGCTGCGGGTCTACTTTGCTAGAGTGTTTAAGTTTATTAAGATGGGCTCGCACATCTGTTAACCACCCTCTACGGCACTTGTCCTGAATCAGAGAGTAATGAACTGCTCGAGGCTAGACCGCTAATCAGAAAATCGTCGTCCCGGCTAGATCCAGCTTACGCCAGAGATGGGACCTGCACAGGAGCATCTGCAGCTGTACAGGTATAGGTCAACTAAGAACTAAGAAGATGGCGACCGATGAGACGCACTGTGTACGAAGTGCAGCAATCAAAGCAAGTTGCGACAAAATTCACAACGGCGCGTCGAGGAAAATGATGGTGACTCATCATCATGTAGCAAGTCCTTTGTAGAACGTCGCTCCCACCACAGTCTGTCTGAAAGAAACTCGTTCTCTTGCCAAAACTCCAGCCTCCGCCACAGTCATACTCAGGCATTCCAGGATATCTTGGTGCCATCGTCTTCTTGGTCTACCCCTTCCTCTTTTGCCTGGCACCATACCTTCCATCACTATTCTCTCAAGACCGTTGCGTCTCATGATGGGACTAAAGTATTTACATTTTCCAGCCAAATTGGAATTGATAAACCCTTTCTCCTCTATGTTCAACTCTTGCCGAATGTCTACATTTGTTTTTTTCTCTGTCCAGGGTATTTTGAGGATCTTTCTGTAACATTTTGACTCGAAGGATTAGATTCTTTGTCTAGAAGTTTTGGTAATCGTCCATGATTCACAGCCATAAGCCGCCACAGGAAAAACACAGGCTCTCAAGACCTTTATTTGTATCATTTTGTTGGTGCTCTGCCATAATTTCTTCAGACTGTTCAGTTTCTGCATTGCCATAGCTAGTCTTCTTCTGATTTCTTTCGAGCTTTCGCCATTTTTGTCAGTTCCGGAGCCCAGATATTCAAAATGTGTGACCTGATATATTTCCTCACAACCCACTGTAAATGTATGCTGCCATTGTGTTTTGTCGGTGGTCATTATCTTTGTTTTATTTATGTTTATGAACAGATTTCGATCTTTACTGTGTCCATTAACGGCTGGTTAGACAATGATGACTACTACTTTTAATTGCTAAATGCAAGTAAAGTAACGATCCACGATCTCAATTCACGCCATCCAACCTATGGGGAATATGATGATAGGACCATATTATTTGGTGACCACGGCACATAATGAGTGATGTGGTCGGTGTCACGCCGGCCGACTTTACGTCAAAGATTGTTCTGGTGCACAATTTATGAAGCTGGGTCGACCACATGATTCGGTTAATATCGAGAAACAAAAATGGCGTACGAATTAGAGATTGAGCCCTGCTCCCTTTGCTGGGAAGGCAGTGCATTTACCAATGCGTTACCTGGGCTATATTGAAGGATATTAATAAGAGTGGTTTGACATATGACGCGGATACAGTATGATCAACCTGCAGCGAGGTAATACATCATGACGGTTCTACGGCCACAAAGGAGATGTTGATTCCGGCAATGATGAATAAAGAGCATTAAATAATCACTCCAATACGCTATCACACACAAGCTGTGACTTTGTATACTAAAGTCTCTAACAACATGATTCCCCGACAGTAGTCTAATCACTATGGGCAAACCTTTACTAAAGTCTCTAACAACTTGATTTCCCGACAGTAGTCTAATTACTATGAGCAAACCTTTACTAAAGTCTCTACCAACGTCATTCCCCAACAGTAGACTAATTACTATGGGCAATCCTTTACTAAAGTCTCTAACAACTTGATTCCCCGACAGTAGTCTAATTACTTTGGGCAAACCTTTACTTAAGTCTCTAACAACTTGATTCCCCGACAGTAGTCTAATTACTATAGGCAAACCTTTACTAAAGTCTCTAACAACTTGATTCCCCGACAGTAGTCTAATTACTATGGGCAAACCTTTACTAAAGTCTCTAACAACATGATTACCCGACAGTAGTATAATTACTATGGGCAAACCTTTACTAAAGTCTCTAACAACGTCATTCCCCAACATTAGACTAATTACTATGGGCAAACCTTTACTAAAGTCTCTACCAACGTCATTGTCCGACAGTAGACTAATTACTATGGGCAAACCTTTACTACAGTCTCTAACAACTTCATTCCCCGACAGTAGTCTAATTACTATGGGCCAAACCTTTACTAAAGTCTCTACCAACTTCATTGTCCAACAATAGACTAATCACTATGGGCAAACCTTTACTAAAGTTTCTAACAACTTCATTCCCCGACAGTAGTCTAATTACTATGGGGCAAACCTTTACTAAAGTCTCTAAGAACTCCATTCCCCGACAGTAGTCTAATTACTATGGAGCAAACCTTTACTGAAGTCTCTAAATACTTCTTTCCCAGACAATAGTCTAACTACAATGGGACAAACCTTTACTTTACTAATGTACGAAGACGTTTTAAAAAATATATGCAAGCTAAGCACATTGATCTTGATAGTAGAATACAATTATCATATTCTTTGCACTTAACAAATGTGGGTTCTGGATCCAACAGCAAGGAAGACTTCAATATTGTGAAAAATGTATTGGAACATTAAAAAAATGATATTTATCTTCATGAAAGAAATATCACGAAGGTTAGCTGCGGGATGGTTCATCTTCGTTCACATCAAGACAGTACTTCAACAGATGAAAAACAACAGAGCGAGAGCTCACATCTTCAATGGTCTGGTCATTCCAGCCATGGTGTATGGCTACGTAAAAGAGACATGGCGCGGCTCCAAGCTACCCAACGACTGTCACAAGAACACTGTCACTTTCACTACGAGACCACATCCCCGCCACCGCCATCAGGAGTCAAACCTGTTTTAATGACTTTATAGATACGGCTTTGATAAGAAAGTACAGGTGGGCAGACCATGCTGTACGCACAACTGACAATAGATGGGCACGTCAAGTGACGTCATGGTGGCCCTATACCTATAATCGATGCCCGGACGTCCACCAATGAGATGCAGAGATGGCCTTCAAAATGACCTTGGTCCGGCAATGTACTTAATGGCAAATGACACACTCTTGCACAATGGCGCAGCTACTGAGGGCACACAAACCTAGCATAGGTACATACAGACGCACACATACATCCATGCACTGGTTTAAGCGTCTTAATATCGCCAATTTGACTTCAGTCTGGGATAGAATAGGCGCGTCTCCGCCTGTAAAAACTAGTGAGGCAAACAAATAAAATCAAATACAAAAATTAATGAGTTTAGACGACATTTGACTACCTGGCACAGGGCACACACTGTGTCCGAATGAAAACCAAACTTACAGTAGAAAATGAGTCTAGGTACTTGTAGACACTGCACCGAGAAACAAAAGCTAGATGTTTTTTTTCACAGTCTTATCTTTTTTTTTTTTTCGGTATCGTGTCTTTCCTAGCCGTGGGTCATTTACCATTTTACAGGCGGTAGACAGTAACGGGTGGCCGACTTGTTTTGATAACGGGTATCTTCACCGAAGAGTACCGGTTCAAATCTGTGCACCCGAATTTTAAAAAAGGTTGATCTAACCTGCACTCTGTGTACCGACTACATAGAGAAGAGGGTGTTATACCTCAGCACTATCAACATCCTCCCCTTCCCCTGGACTCCGGTAATGAACAATAATGGCGTAATGACAAACATTTTGTTTCTTCTAATTGTAATTTACAAACTGTGATGCGATGAGACTGGTCAGATTCTGGCCTTCTTTACTGCGAAAGGCAGGAGCTCTAATCGATGATACATTCGGGGATCAAGATGCTGAATAGTGCATAATGTGTAGGGTCAGCGACCCAAACTGACTGCTAGCGCAAGGGTCAGCGACCCAAAGCTAACTGCTAGCGCTAGGGTCAGCGACCCAAAGCTGACTGCTAGCGCTAGGGTCAGCGACCCAAACCTGACTGCTAGCGCTAGGGTCAGCGACCCAAAGCTGACTGCTAGGGCTAGGGTCAGCGACCCAAAGTTGTCAAGATTCTTCTCCTCCTCCCCGTGGTGATTCCGGAAAACAGGCTGAGATAGGCAGACGAAAAGGAGAAGGCATCGAGGAGGAAAAGCTCACGTGGTACCCAAAAATGTCTTCTGAATTCGGATGTGTAGGATCGAAAGGTGCAAATATCGCAGTCAAGCTGTTAAGTAAGACCCGAGGCATTCCGTTCTCTTGACAACATTCTGCTACTTGCAAAGCTCTTTTCAGGGCGTGACAGCGGGAGTTGAGAACGAAGAAAAAGAAGAAGAAGAAAAAGAAGAGTAAGTAGAAAAAGAAGAAGAAGAAGAAGAAGAAAAGAAGAAGAAGAACAAGAAGAAAAAGAAAAAATAATAAAAGTACTAATTTTTTTCAGAAAATATCACAATTTTTGCGCATCATAGATGTAATCTCAAGAGTTTTTCATCTTTTTATGTCGCTGCTAAGAATGCACTTCACTGCACTCACAGAATGCTAACAGGCGCTCAATGTCTTTCAGTAAATGCAAATCGTGTGGGTACTGATGGTTACTGTAGCTCGTTAGATGTACACACTACCTTTCGTCTTCTCATGCGCACTACTCCGCTCAAACTTCGTTTGATCACAAAGTTCTGCAATTTGTGTGGTACTAGTTCATCTCTTGCTGCGTCATCGTCCAACATTCCGTTCGGGATTTACAGGACGGCTTAAAAGTCCCGCTACCATATAAATAATGCAACTTTTCATAATAATGATACTTTTTTGTTATTTAAGATATTAACACTTCAATTGTTATTGCGATATTTTTCCACAGCCCAACGAACCACATGTAGAATTGTATTTTTTGGTTTGTTTTTGCGTTGGCCTTATTTCTCTATTCCCCAAGGCATTGCACTTTGTATTTATTTTTCGTTTCCGGCCAGGTTACATCTGACTTTGTCATGCAATTTATGTAAGGGTCTGGTTCTTCCTGCATTTTCTAAGGGTTTGCTTCCTCTTGGTAACTGTCGGTGCTGTGATTGGGAAGCGAACCCTGCACCTTTGGGTTCTGATACATGGCACTTAACCATTAGTCTACACCGTCCTCTAATTGTTCTATTTGAGAAACAACATTCTGTTGTGTGCAGACAAGGAGCATACATGTGCCATCGTCAAGTGAGGAATTCACTCGGCATTAATTCGTCTAATTTACGGCTGGTAAAAACAGGGTTATGTACTCGACTTCCCACGAAGTGGGAGACCAGGCTCCATGCAAATGCCGGAAAAGATTAATCGCGATGATCAAGATGCAACACCATCAACTCTGCGCTGTTCCCGTGAGCTTTGTATCCACATTACATCCTAACAGCGACTCTAAAAGGATTGACACATGTACTCAAACAAGGTGCGATTAGTACAAGAGATAAAGTCGATCGATTGGAGGCAAATGTTTGGAGAAAGAGTTATTTCAAGAAACAGATTCCAACTAGACCAAATCTCATTAATTAATTGCTCTAGTTTTATCCCCGTGAGTATACCTACAGATGGGTTTTTTGAATACCCACTGCACTAGTTTGTATCCCCGTGAGTATACCTAAAGTTGGGGTTGTTGAATGCCCACTGCTCTAGTTTGTATCCCCGTGAGTATATACAAAGTTGGGGTTGTTGAATGCCTAATGCACTAGTTTGTATCCCCGTGAATATACCTAAAGTTGGGGTTGTTGAATGCCCAATGCACTAGTTTGTATCCCCGTGAGTATACCTAAAGTTGGCGTTTTGAATGCCCACTAAAAGTAGGATTCCTCTTTTGTGCCCCATGTAAAGGACGTTCAGTAGTAGGTTGCAGAAGCTTTCCTCACATCCCGAGCGTGCTGATAAAGGTGAACCGGGTTGGCTCTATTTGCATGTCGTTTACTATTACGGGGATCACACCAATCCCTCACCTCGTTAGCCACGCTGCCATGAAAACAGCCCGTTTCCAGGAAGAGCTGCAAGGAAACCTAGGTAGGGGGGGGGGTGTGGGGGGTCTTGGCCAGTATGTATTGCTTGAACCTGACTTTTCCAGTCGAGCTACCGACCCAACCATTCGCGATGACAGACAATAGACCATTTTTTTTCTTATATGTTGATTTTCTAGTTCAGCATTGTTGATATGTGTTGTCCCTGATGAAGGCATATTGGTCGTAACGTAAGTTTTCTTCTTGTTCTCATCTCGGTGCGGTATCTGATCATACCCATTTTAAAATTTTGATTCAACTTAACTTAAATCAACTTTAACATTTGTTTTTCATTAATTTGTTCCCATTGAACTTTACTAACACGTCTGATCAGCATGGTGTGCCTGACCAGACGTTAGTCTTTCTTCCCAGCATAGCTAAAGAATAGTGTGTGTATTAACAAACTTCAGAATATCCAGCAGTTGAAGGAAAACATTCGAACATCAATTCACGTACTCGGATCCGACACGCTGGGTAATATCATATAAAATACATCATAAAGAGCACACGCACGCGAAGCGGCAAATGGAGGTTATTTGCGTGACATCATCTTTCTTAATTAAACTAAACAATTTCCCAAATGTTATATTGTTATTTACATAAACGATATCCCCACACAAAAATTAATATATTAAAAAAATGTTCGATATTTTGTTAATGGTATCGCGACTTTCACGCCACCATATACTTCCAAAATATCAATTGTATCGATATCCAATATACCCTTATTATGTGCTTGCAAAGTCAGAATGTCAGCTCTATCGTTGCCGTGAACCTCAACATGACGGAACAGGCCAATGAAGTTTAACGCTTATACAGCTGCCATCCACAAATTTCTTAGCCAGCTATTCGGCACCTTGTGAAGTAAGAATTGATAGCTTGACTTTCACTAAAAATAGAGTAGTGCATTTCCCTTTTAAACCTTATCAGCAATGCTCTATCAGAGTTGTTCTTTTATTGCTTCTCTTTGGATCATTAAACATTCTCATCGGATTGTGGTTTTATTTATTACCCTTTTCCCCAAGTTACTTCCCCTTCCTGGGTCCATTTCCTGAGCGCTTTGTCCCCTCAGAGGAGCTGACCTGGAACCTTGGCGGCCTTTTGACCCCGCGAGCTAATGATTTTGTTGACAGCTGTGATTAATTAAAGATGAGTCAACCAACAAAATGGATTTAATTACAAACATAAGCAAATTAAATTACACATTTTCATTTGCAGATATAGACATTACAGGACAAAACTTACATTACAAACATGGACATATTACTTGTCACATTTCCATTTACAAATATAGACATATTACTTGCCACATTTTTATTTAAAAACATGAACATATTACGCGTCACATTTTCATTTATAACAATGAAACATTACATTTCCCAACATACGTTACAGGTATAGATTTATAACGCGTCACAACTTACAGCATACACATGGATATATTGCAAGTCACTTACATTACAAATATGGATATGTACACGGCATATGTTACAACAAAAAATATAATAGTTCACATGTCTCAACGCTCCCTAAGTCCGTTGCATTGAAATAGTGGTGAAGGAGCTTGCATGTCTCAAAGATCACGTGATCTGAGCCAACAGGAGTGAAAGCTTGTAGAAGTGTAACCCAAGTTTGACAGGTCATGTGGGAGGGAGTAGACTAAACACCGAGAACTCACCTAGAGTATAATAGGTTAGGCTAGGACCGACCACCCGAACACGGAGAACTCACCTAGAGTATAATAGGTTAAGTTAGGACCGGCCACCCAAACACGGACAACTCACCTAGAGTATAATGGGTTAGGTTAGGACCGACCACCTAAACACGGACAACTCACATAGAGTTTCTTCTTCTTCTTCTTCTGCGTTCATTCTCAATCTCTTGCTACCAAGCCCTGAACAGGGCTTTGCAAGTACCAGGATGTAGTCTGGAGAACGGATTTGCGTTGTGTCGCTAGTTTACAGTTTGACTGCGTTATTTGCACCTTTCGGTCCGACACATCCGTCTTCCGCAGAACATAGAGTATAATAGGTTAGGTTAAGGCCGACCACCCAAATCTATTTTTTTTTAAGTCGGTTACGAAAACATTGATAGAAATGCAAAAGCAAACGGTCTTGGGAAAGAAAGATGCCTTTTGAAGAATGACGCAGTAGACGCAAGGAAGCTCCACGGCTGACTGCCCGTCTGAATGTCAATAAGAAAATAAATATAGTGACATGGAATGTTAGAACAAGGTAACAGGCAGGTAAACAGCCCAGATAGCTAAAGAAATGAGGAATTATAAATTGGTAGTGCTAGGACTGTGCGAAACAAGATGGACACAATCAGGAAAGATGAGACTTGATTACTGGGGAAATGATCATGTATTCTGAAAACGAGGGAACTGATGCAAAACATACAGATGGAGTGGCACTAATGCACTCCATAGAAGCACAGTGGGCGCTCATAAAGTGGGAGGCTATTACCAACCGAATCATGAGCGCACGCTTTAGAACGAGGAACAAACACATCAAAATAAACATCATTCAGCGCCATGCCCCAACTAATGAGGCTGACGATGATAAAAAGCAAGAGCTCTACAGTAATCTGGAAGAAAGATCTCTTAATTTTAATGGGAGACTTCGGGGACGGCGTAGGATAGTGGTAAAGTAGCTCGGCTCACAAGCCGAAGGTCCTGGTCTCGATTCCCATCACAGCACCGGCCGTAATCACGGAGAAGCAAACCCTTAGAAAGTGCAAGAGGAAGCAGACCCTTACATAAAATGTATGCTGAAGTCGGATGCACTCGGCCGACAGGCGCAAAATAAAAACCACTGCAACGCACACCTCCTCGGAGATTAGAGAAATAGAGCGATCGCTCGATTGGTATACTTCAATGATAAAGTGGGAGCAGACAACCTAGGTTACGAACAGATTATGGGAAGACAGGAATGCCACAGATGAACGAAAATAGAGAAATGTTTGCAGAGTTATGTGCGCTACACAAAATGATAATTGGAGAAATCATGTTTCTACATACTGCCTAAAAAGGGGGACCTGGCAGATTGCTGCAATTATAGAGGGATTACATTGCTGTCGGTGCCAGGCAAGACATTCTACAGAATCATCTTGGACAGATTAAAAACTGATGTAGACAAAAAGCTCAGAGAGGAACAGGCAGGATTTCGCCAGGGAAGATCATGCACAGATAATATAGCTAAGCTAAGCATCATAGTAGAACAAAGCATTGAATGGAAATCATTCGTATACGCAAATTTTATAGACTAGGAAAAGGCGATTGACAGTGTGGATAGAATTACTCTTAGGTTACTGTTGACACACTGTGGGATACCACAGAGAAGAACACAACCATCATTCAGAATATATACAAATACACTGTTAGTAAAGTCGTACATGAAGGGGTACTGACTGACATCTCAAGGGTGCAAACAGGGGTGAGACAGGGATATCTGCTCTAACCTTTCCTGTTCTTGTTGGCTATAGATTGGATAATGAAGACATAAAATGAAGGCAAAACAACTGTTATTCAGTGGACTATATTGTCACAATTCCAGGACCTGAACTAAGCAGATAATCTGGTACTTGTGGCACACAGTCATTGTCAAATGCAAGAGAAATCTGATAGGTTGAAAGAATAATCGACCAAACTGGGACTGAATATCAACATGAAGAAAACCAAGATCCTTAAACTCAACACTAACAGCAAAGAACCAATCATGTTGGAGGTAGAGCTGTTGGGGGAAGTGGATACCTTGACCTATTTAGGCAGCACAATAGACACATCAGGAGGTACAGATGGAGATGTCAGGATCAGAATCGGAAAGGCACGAGGGGTATTCTTGACACTAAATAATATATAAAGATCCAGAGATTACAAGATTCACACCAAAACTAGAACATTCAACGCAAGTGTCAAGTCGGTGCTGCTGTATGGAGCGGAGGCATGGAGAACGACCAAGGTCATACAACAAAGACTCCAGTCCATTGTTAACAGATGCCTACGAAGGATAATGGGCATAAAGTGGCAGGACGTGGTGAGGAATGAAGACTTGTGGGAAAGGAGCCAACACCAGCCATTGGAACAACAAATTAAGTGAAGAAAATGGGGCTGGATAGGACATACGCTTCGGAAGACACAGCCTAACATAGCGAGACAGGATCTTACTTGGAATCCTCAGGGTAAAAGAGAGAAAGGTAAACAAAAAATACGTGGAGACGAGAATGTGAGAAGAATCTGAAATTAAATAACTACACCTGGAGAGAGGCAGAAAAAGCAGTCCAGGACCGTGTAAGCTGGGGAGATGTTGCCGATGGTCAATGCACCAAGAGGAGCGACAGGCTTTGATTGATTGATTGATTGATTGATTGATTGATTGATTGATTGATTGATTCACATGTCACAAATATGAATATTTTACTCATTAAATCTTGCATTACACATATGAACACATGAACATATATGACATGAAATCTTACATTACAAATTTTTAATCAATTACTTATCACACCTTTCATGACAAACCTGCACATGTTACTAATAAAACGTAAATTACAAATATCAATTTATTACACCTCACATCATACTTAACAAATATGAGTTTGGATTGAAGATGGACTGTTATCCTCTTTTAAGTTATGGACGGCATGGCCTCTCTGTATCAACACGTGGAAGTGGAGTGGAGATCTTGGTCAGCATGATTTACCTCCTTCTGACGTTGACCTTGTTAACTGAATAATAAGTGCATGATACCGTTTGCTGTTAATATGTTGTTTTTTTTTTAAATATACATAACTTCCACCCAGAAGGTGCAACTACGACCTGGTGTTGCTGACGTAAAGGGAGACTTTACATGGTCGTGTCTGGGACTCTCAGTGTCTGTTTCGGTAGGCAGAAAAACGTTAGAGATGACATAAGGCGGCCAATAGAGGGCTAGAATCTTGCTGATCTATGGTGGGTCTACTTCTTTGATCAGTCAGGGAAGAATTACCACTAGTAGGGCAAAACATACTGATCAGACTATGTTAGTCAGGGTCTGGCAAAAATTACTGAGAAGACTATGTTAGTCAGGGTCAGGCAAAATATACTGATCAGACATGTTAGTCAGAGTCGGGCAAAATATACTGGTCCAACATGTTAGTCAGGGTCAGGCAAAATATGCTGATCAGACATGTTAGTCAGGGTCAGGCAAAATATGCTGATCAGACATGTTAGTCAGGGTCAGGCAAAATATGCTGATCAGACATGTTAGTCAGGGTCAGGCAAAATATGCTGATCAGACATGTTAGTCAGGGTCAGGCAAAATATACTGATCCGACATGTTAGTCAGGGTCAGGCAAAATATGCTGGTCAGACATGTTAGTCAGGGTCAGGCAAAATATGCTGATCAGACATGTTAGTCAGGGTCAGGCAAAATATACTGATCAGACATGTTAGTCAGGGTCAGGCAAAATATGCTGATCAGACATGTTAGTCAGGGTCAGGCAAAATATACTGATCAGACATGTTAGTCACGGTCTGGCAAAAAGTACTGATCAGACTATGTTAGTCAGGGTCAGGCAAAATATACTGATCAGACATGTTAGTCAGAATCAGGCAAAACATGCTGATCAGACTATGATAGTCAGGGTCAGGCAAAATATACTGATCAGACATGTTAGTCAGGATCAGGCAAAATTGCTGATCAGACTGTGATAGTCAGGGTCAGGCAAAATATACTGATCAGACTATGTTATTCAGGGTCAGGCAAACATACTGATTGTATTATGTTATTCAGGGTCAGGTAAATATACTGATCAGACTATGTTAATCAGGGTATGGCAAATATACTGACCAGACTATGTTATTCAGAGTCAGGTGAAACATACTGATCAGGACCTCACCTCACTTCCATGCAGTTCTCTATGGTAACAGGATGTCGTCTCATTCCAGCCTTGCTAACATGGTAGGGCGTGACAACAGCGCCACATACTGACACAGCTGATGAAACGAGTCATTGCACAACCGCCTGGACGACCCCAGCCACACTCATCAGGACGCTAGTGGTGTGAGAAAAGCTACTATAATCCGTTATTTAACGCCCTTGTCAGGTTGCACAAAAGAGTAGAGTTATTCGTAGTAAACATTCAACAACAATTAAGATCATCCTACATTTTGCATCAATGAAAGATCTGACACAATCGCCCCAGGGGTATCAACTGTGAGATAACTAGAATTAGGAGACGATAACATATCTATGTTGCATACCTGTAGACGAACTGGCAATCTGCATATTGCAAATTGAAATAATTTCTGGGCCCGATAGTGAAGGGCGTCTGCTAGGACGAAGTAAGTGTGTACAACTAGCGAGACACGGGGACCATAATTATCAACACCCTTC
Source organism: Ariolimax columbianus (assembly GCA_036924085.1). Lineage (NCBI taxonomy): Eukaryota > Metazoa > Mollusca > Gastropoda > Stylommatophora > Arionidae > Ariolimax > Ariolimax columbianus. Next base: position 25,138,227 of record JAVGWX010000019.1, read on the forward strand.
CAACCATGCAGAGAGGGATTGAGCACCTATCGGTAGGCCTCGAGTGCTTTGATGTCTAATATTAACAGAACCTAACACTAACAGTATTCTGAAATCATCATTGTGTTAATCCAAAATATCATTATACCCGCGGCACTATGAAATGCAACGTAAGAAAATTGGACCAAAAAAAAGACAATGTGTAACGGAGTGAAGTAAACAAAATAAACATTGCGAAAATTGAGTTTAGAAGACGCAGAAAACAACAAAAGAAATACAAAGAGGGATATAAATTAAGCAGAAGATGGATAAAGTCGTCCGACACCAGGGGAGATAACGGATTCAATTGTGAGACAGGCAGGGAAACTACTCAAGCGTCTATTCCGGAAATACGTTTTCTTGACGGAGTGGCAAAATGAAGGCGGATCTATCTTGACCTCTCTGAGAGCTTTCTCATGTATAGCATTTTGATAACATAGAGAGTATTGTGATCCAGGGGGTAGGGGGGGGGGAGGAGTCGGGGGAAGTAAGATTAGAGTCAAGAATGGTCGATACATATATAATTGAACGATGTTTTGGGAGGGATTTGCGTTTTGCACAAAACAGGTATTATGAGTGACGTAAGGTTGACGGAATCGACATACGGGAATATGTTAGACCTACACGTGTCCATAATCTTTAAGCGGAACGCGAAATATATGAATATTGCTTATATCTGTAGCTCGATGACTTTACACAATCCTAACCCTTTTGCGACGACGATAAATGTCGTTATTGTTGTTGTTACAGATAAAGCTCCACCATGGCTCTGGTCATTCAGACCAATGCATGCATAGCGTTAACTTAACTTAACTTAACATCTTTATACTTGTTTAGAAGGCTCTACAGAGTCTGTATACAACCAGTTTTTTATGTTGGTTTAATAGACTCAACGGAACCGCGTGGGCTAGTGGTTAAGTGACACGGATCACAACCAGAAGGTGCTGGGTTCGATCCAAATCACAGTATCGGCCGTTACCCCGGGGAAGCAAACCCTTAGAAAATACAGGAGGAAGCAGACCCTTCCATAAAATGCATGCTGAAGTCGGATACACTGTGCCGACAGGCGCACAATAAAAACCACAATGCAACGCACACCGTCTTGTGTATTATCGAAATAAGGCGAACGCAAAAAAAATATATATATACATTTTTTAAAAACACCACTTGAGCAAAGTAGACCTGCAGCCCATTAGGCGCCATCTAAACATGCTCTTAACAAAGCACCTGGTAGTTAGCTAGTTGCACGTGTGTCTTAGTTCTTGTCTTGTGCCATACAATGGGACCCATTTATCTGGCCCAGAAGGAAGAAGCATTTTACTAACACCGTGTTGAGGATCGAGCACTGAAAGAGATGATGATGATGAACGGTTTCGCATGGGTGGTACACAGCTGGTTCTCTGGAGTGTATTGTGGTTGGATTCTGTTCAGGTGCTTGTTAATTGGGCTGTGCTGATGATCGATCTATGTCTTAATATACACCCCTCTAACCGTGTTTTGTTAGTTTTTATTTTTATTTTTTTGCGGGTGGAGGGGGGGGGGGGGGGAGGTTGCGTTCGCTTTATTTCTCAATTCAAAAAGGTAGTATGAGTAGCACTGCGGTTTTTATTTTGCGCCTGACGGCCTACTTCATCTGACTTCGGTATGAATTTTATGTAAGTGACTGTTTCCTCCTGCATATTCTAAGGGTTTCCTTCCCCGGGGTAACAACCAGTGCTGTTATGGGGATCGAACCCAGCACTTTTTGGTTGTGAGCCGTGTCACTTAACCACTAGCCTACGCCGTGCCCCGTATTGTTAGTTCAGCAATTGCAATGTTGTCGTCCACAATGTTATTATTTATTAATAACGACAACCAGAGGAGTACCTCCATGTTTTGAGTTGCCTGCACAATTCAGATTAAAGTCGTGCTCGACCTCCCGCCCCCTACCCCGTAAAGGGTCACCGTGCGCAGAGTCTACTTCCCGTGAGCCAGTGTAGTTTTCATGCCGGTCGTGGGGCGATTGACGTGATGTAAGTTCTTGGCAAACTGACCAAGCCTTTAATGCCGGAATGGCTCTGGAGAATCTTTACGAGGTTTGGACGTCCGTTCAAATACATTGCGGTTATACGTCAGTTGTAGGATGACTTCATGGTTCGGGCGTTGCATGAAGGTGAATTGCATGTATGCAAATACATTGCGGTTATACGTCAGTTGTAGGATGACTTCATGGTTCGGGCGTTGCATCAAGGTGAATTGCATGTATGCAAATACATTGCGGTTATACGTCAGTTGTAGGATGACTTCATGGTTCGGGCGTTGCATGAAGGTGAATCGCATGTATCCTTCCCAGTCACCAATTGTGTCAAACAGGGTTGGCATCGACACTCCTTAGCATGGTTTTTGCAGCAATGCTCAATGCTACAGTACATGGCCCTGCTACTAGTGTGCTTAACAGGTACATAAAGCAAGTCCTCTTTCCAGTCAGAGACACCTGAAGTCTTACACAAAAGTAAGGGAAGTTACGATCTTAGATCTCCTGTTCGAAGAGAGCAGGTCGTGGTCTTCAGACTTCGCACTGGCAACAATAGACTGAGGTACCACCTATTCAACAAATTGAAGATAGGTGGCACCGACGAATGCACGTGTGGTACCGGGAAAATGACCGCTGAGCATTTGCTGCAAAACTGCCCGACGTACGAGGATCAGAGAGAGCAGATGTGGCCATCACCAGTGGCAACACTAGACAAGCTCTACGGCAGTGTCGACAGCTTCAGGATGATCGCTGCTTTTTTCGAAAAAATAAAGGTCGACGTCTGACAGCGTAAGAAGAAGAAGAAGAAGAAGATCTCCTGTTCGAACATACTGGCTACACAAAAAACGATGCCTAATAACAGTTGAACAGAAGAGAGCAGGTCGTGGTCTTCAGACTTCGCACTGGCAACAATAGACTGAGGTACCACCTATTCAAAAATTGAAGATAGGTGGCACTGACAAATGCACATGCGGTACTGGGAAAATGACCGCTGAGCATTTGCTGCAAAACTGCCCGACGTACGAGGATCAGAGAGAGCAGATTTGGCCATCACCAGTGGCAACACAAGACAAGCTCTATGGCAGTGTCGACAGCCTCAGGATGACCGCTGCTCTTTTTCGAAAAAATAAAGGTTGACGTATGACAGCGTACGAAGAAGAAGAAGATCTCCTGTTCGTTGACGACTCCGCCCTTAACACCCCCCCCACCCCCCGATCCCTCATAACAAGGTATGTAATCCCCAAAGTTGGACTTTTCGACGGCATGCAGTAACTTTAGAAAAACTGAGGTACTCTTCCAGTCTGCTCCAGGGAAGCCCAGCATTGAACCAAACATTACCGTATAGAATCAACCTCTAAAGACAGCCACTACCTTCACTTCGCTAGGCAGTACCCTTACTAGAGAGACGAACATCGACTTTGAGATTAAGAACAGGCTTGCATAGGCGGGATTTGAGTCTGCGAAGCTGCAAGAAAACATCTAGAGCCGACAGAGCATCAGTGCAGCCACCACGGTTAAAATATATCGTGCTGCAGTGTTAGTCACTCTGCTGCATGCCTGCAAAACATGGATAGTGCACAACAGACACGTCAGGCAGCTAAATAATTGTTACGTGAGGTATCTGCGCAACCTATTCATGACCGGGCTGTAGGTCAAAGGGCCAAACTCAGAAATTCGTAGTAAATCTAACATGTTGAGCATCTATACACTTCTGTAGAAAAGCCCATATAAGAAGGATGGGACATATTGTCCGCATGACTGATGACCGCATCCACAATCAGCTGGTTTACGGTCAGCTACCTACCGAAGACAGATGTGTCGGACCGGAAGGTGCAAAGATCGCAGTCAAACTGTAAACTAGCGACACAACGCAAATCCGTTCTCTGGACTACATCCTGCTACTTGCAAAGCCCTGTTCAAGACTTGGTAGCGGGAGATTGAGAATGAACGCAGAAGAAGAAAGAAGAACAGTTAAACACAAGAAGTCACTCATTAGGAGGACAAAAGGAACGACACACACACTCGTTAAAAGTGTCTCTACAAAAACTTCAACATTGATGTCACATCTTTGGGTTTTACTTCCACAGAACAGCTTCAGCTGGCGCATTAGCGTCATCAAGAGCGCTCAGGTCGCAGAGCATAACGTCATCGTGCAGGCTTAGAGCAGGTGTGCCGCCTAAAGGAGCAGAACGCACCGCGACTCTACATCCAACTCCGCTAGTGAATACCATAATCCGTCTCTATAGCCAAATGAGAACATACCTCTCAGCACAAGTCTGATGCTGTCGACAACTTCGTTCGCGATGGGCAACTATCATTATCTGTTACTACGATCGGTCGCATCGTCTTACACTTCCCCACACATCACAAACCAATATATAATGTTCCCGTTATGGACGCTTGTGTATCGATGTTTCCTTGCCGTGAACCGTAGAATGACTAGGAGATTAGCTCCATACAGACCCATCAACTTTGAAAACAGATTTGTATGTGAGAGGAACTAGTGCACCTTCCGATTAGACGGGCGGGCGGGTGGGCGGGCGGGCGTCATAAGGGCGGCCCGGACCGTGCTGGACAAGACCAGCAGGCAGGCAAGGCAAGCAGACAGGAAAGGTTCAAATATCGCAGCCAGGGCTGGAAACTATTACACAATGCATTCCGTTTTCTGGACTACACAATGCTTCTTGCAAAGCCCTTTTTTGGGCTTATTAGCAGAAGATTAAGAACGAAAAAGAAGAAGGAAAAGAAGAAAGACTGATCAACCAGATGATGTTGATGATGATGATAAAGAAACCGACGGTAGGAACGCAAATGTCGTGGTCGGAAGGCTAACCGACATCCTAATCTTGTTGTAGTAGAAGTTTAGTGAGCACAACTCTGTGATGCAGACAATTTTGATAGCTGCGAGGCCAGCAGGCGAGTGTAAAAGTTAAGGTGTTCTCAAAGCCGAGCATCGCGGTCGGGGATGAAGTGTGAGAACCTTCTCTTTACTCGGACATTGACTTTTGACCTTCAGTATCGTTACAGCATTGCTATTTATTACGATACCAGAATTCAGTCTATTTGTTTAAAGTGTGGTGTTTATACCCACTCAACGCTGTATATCTGTTTAACAGAAACACGAAAAACACTGAACATTTGGATAGACAGGAGCGTCTAAAGACTGGATTGTATATGGTACCTACGTCACGAGAAGCTTACGCTCAAACACTCGGCTGTTCAGACGATTGCGCGCACACCGGTTTTTTCCTATTTACACACATTTGTAAGCACGTGAGAGAACAATACAACGGCTTGAGCTTTCAACGAAAGGCATCTGGGCAAAGAATGGGTCAATCAAGCAAGAGTAAGATTAAATGAAAGAGAAGGTCGGAAGGGCTAGTTTATCGATCAGTCTTGCAAATAGATCAGAAGGGTCTTGAAGCGGTGCATCATTGGAGCTGACTGGTATGTCCTGGTTACTGACACTGACGTCGTCCGACAACCCCATCTCAAGCTTATGTCCCTGTAATGGACCAAACACTGCATGTGTTCCAGGATATCCCGGCTCACCAAATCCTACACCTGGATGTTGAAATCAAGGGTGTGGAAAGATCTTGTCCTACAAGGAGGCGCCTTGCGTAACACCTGGCTGCGACAAATCGTCCATATCTCAACACAACTATTCGCTTCATGGTCCTGGGCCCTGATGGTATGACAATCAACAAAGAGACAACTGAAGTTATGACGATTGCAAGAAAAAAAAAAAACGAACATATTTATACAAAATCAACAATTAAAGCTAATCAAAAATGTCAAGTACCTGGGTAACATAATCTTAGCAGATGACAAAGGAGACACTGAAATCCAATACAGATATAATGAAACAAGTCAGATCATTGGGAAAATGTTCCCGATAATACTATGTAAATACGTGACAATGGAAACCAAAAAAAAACAAATAAACAGTTACACAACACGATATTCCAACCCACATTTTACTATCAGTGCCAGAATTGAACATTTACAAGCAAAGGTAAAACAAAACGTTGAAATAACATAGATGAAATGCCTAAGTAGAATGATTGGATTTACGATAATAGATATAATCAGAAACGAAGATATTAGGAAACATGTAGGTACAACACCAGTGCTAGACCTCATCAAGGCGACGGCAAACCAAATCGTTCGGCCACGTGACACGTCAAACAGTATCCATCAGAAAGCAATAGTTTATGGATACAATGGATACAAGGTCATGGGTTGCCCACGCAATACTTGGATAGCAGAAATGACAGAATCAGTGACGCTCGCCCGGTATGAAGCACATACTAGGGCCCGGTGAAGAAACCTCTAGATAATATGACGCTGAAAGGCACAAGCACATACTGGGGCCCGTTCAAGAAACCTCTACATAACCTGTCGCTGAAAGGCACAAGCACATACTGGGGCCCGTTCAAGAAACCTCTACATAACCTGTCGCTGAAAGGCACAAGCACATACTAGGGCCCGGTCAAGAAACCGCTTCATAACCTGACGCTGAAAGGCACAAGCACATACTGGGGCCCGTTCAAGAAACCTCTACATAACCTGTCGCTGAAAGGCACAAGCACATACTGGGGCCCGTTCAAGAAACCTCTACATAACCTGTCGCTGAAAGGCACAAGCACATACTGGGGCCCGTTCAAGAAACCTCTACATAACCTGTCGCTGAAAGGCACAAGCACATACTAGGGCCCGTTCAAGTAAACTCTACATAACCTGACGCTGAAAGGCACAAGCACATACTAGGGCCCGGTCAAGAAACCGCTTCATAACCTGACGCTGAAAGGCACAAGCACATACTAGGGCCCAGTCAAGAAACCCCTAGATAACCTGACGCTGTAAGGCACAAGCACATACTAGGGCCCGGTCAAGAAACCGCTTCATAACCTGACGTTGAGAGGCACAAGCACATACTAGGGCCTGGTCAAGAAATCGCTTCATAACCTGATGCTGAAAGGCACAAGCACACAATAAGGCCCGGTCAAGAAACCGCTACATAACCTGACGCTGAATAGCACAAGCAGAACACAAGTGAAAAGAAGAAGAAGACGGAAATCGGCCATCTATGGGTGTCACTGACAATCGACTCGACAGCACTTCGTAGCACTGCGGATTACTTTATTATTATGGTCGGAGTAAGAGGAGTTCAGACGGTTAAAACATTCATGAGAAGTCGTTTCTAATGAGAAGATAATACTGGCTTCTATGTACAACTAAACTAATGACATTACCATCAGGGTAATGCATGAATCTCACGAGTAAACAGCTATATATTTTTTTTTTAATTTGTTTTTATTTTTCGTGTTTGCCTCACTAGTTTCTACTGGCGGAGGCGCGTTAATTCCACCCCAGACCGTAATTAATTGAGCGATATTAAGACGCATAAGCCAGTGCTTGGATGTATGTGGGCGTCTGTATGTACCTATGCTAGGTTTGTGCGCTCTCAGAAGCTAGCCCAACCAAAGTGCAATGGAAGGGCCTTACCCTGAGGGCACGTGTGAAAGTTGTGCAAGAGTGTGACTGTTGTGAGTCAAATAAAACAAGAGTGTGATTGTTGGACAGAGTCAAATGAAACAAGAGTGTGATTGTTGGACTGAGTCAAATGAAACAAGAGTGTGATTGTTGGACTGAGTCAAATGAAACAAGAGTGTGATTGTTGGACTGAGTCAAATGAAACAAGAGTGTGATTGTTGGACAGAGTCAAATGAAACAAGAGTGTGATTGTTGGACAGAGTCAAATGAAACAAGAGTGTGATTGTTGGACAGAGTCAAATGAAACAAGAGTGTGATTGTTGGACAGAGTCAAATGAAACAAGAGTGTGTGGTAAGAAGGAGAAGCCGTGCCAGGTAAGTATGTTTTGCCTTCTTCTCTTGATATATTTATGTGGGTATGCCTATTTATAGTGAAGCAACGCCCCTACAACTCTGGTTATACAAAGATTGTAGGTAATCTTTCTTTTTGTTTTTGCTGCCTGTTGTTTTCTATTTCCTTGATTTTTTAAATTCTTTTTCTTCTGAATGTAGAAGAAACAAGCTACTCATTGTTTTGTTCGTGTACCACATATAAGGTATTGTTTCTAGATCTTTCTTTCATTCTTGCATCACAGATGAGGTATTGTTTCTACAGCGTTCTTTCATTCTTGTATCATATATATATATATGTGGCATTGTTTCTAGAGCTTTATCTTATTCTTGTATCCTTTATGTTGTATTGTTTCTAAAACGTTCGGTTTTTCTTGTATCATATATAGTGTTTTTTTTCTAGTACTTTCACTTACTCTTGTAGCATATATGGGCTATTGCTTCTGTGTTTCTATAGCTTTCTCTTACTCTTCTGGCATATATGGGTTATTCTTTCTGTAGATCTACTCTTTTTTTATATCACTTATGGAGCATTGTTGCTAGAACTTTCTTTTGTTCAATGTTTCAAATTATGGTACTGTTTCTAGAGCTTCCATTCAATATATTACCTTCACCCTCAAACATATTAGAAATGCCTACAAATACATTACACTCGTCATTAAGTAGTAGGCAGCAAATAAATGAAAAACGATAACTGAAGAAAAACAACTCTTTGAGATACGAATTATTGTTCTTACATGTTCCCTGAGGGAGGCTGCGTGGCCTAGGGTTGAAACTCACTCGGTTGTCACAATCCCAACGTTCCGGGTTCGATTCCCACTTGTGTCCAGGTCTACAGTACTGCACACTTGCCAACCTACCGTACTGCACACTTGACAACCTACCGTACTCCACACTTGCCAAGAAACTTATAACAGTCAAATAGGTGGCGGTTGTAAGAAGCTACGTTCTGTAAAAGTACATGCGACTTACTTACATGTTCCCTTATTTCTAAACATAATTTCAATCAACATTGGCAGACCTGACCTATCTCGTGGCATTATCATGCAGTACATAAGTCTTTGTTCTTCATTAGTAGCCACATTTGCACTTCACCTTCAACCTATCTGTCATTCGGACAATGAAATGAAAGAAGAAATATGATTATTATAACTATCGGGGACGGCGAGGGCTAGTGGTTAAGTGACACGGCTCATAACCTGAAGGTGCTGGGTTCTCTCCCCATCACAGCACCGGCTGTTACACCGGGGAAGCAAACCTTTAGAAAATGAAAGAGGAAGCAGACCATTACATAAAATGCATGCCGAAGTCGGATGCACTAGGCCGACAGGTGCAAAATAAAAACAGTGCAACGCACACCGCCTAGGGGATAGGGGATTGGAGAAATTAGGCGAACACCAAAAAATAATGTCTCCCATCAGGACGGAATCATGCATTATGATGTTGGCTAAACCATGCGAATACAATACTGCACATGATACACTTTCTATCGCCCCTTGTCTTTTAGCTCGAAATATCCAACCACCCGCCGAAAGGAGTGACATTGAGAACATTTTTTGACACTGTAAAGCAGCGCTTTACCATAAACTCCCCATAAACAACTAACATTTCCCTATAAATATTCTTTGTAGAAAATCCTCAACAACAAAAAAACAAAAAAAGCATAACAGCACTCTGCTAGCACAGACGTCATTTTGTTCATCAACTGCGCATGTGCATGCGACACCTATCATCTGCTACGTAGAGTAATCACAAAGCTGGATGATTCTGTCACCTAATGACAACTTCAGAAACTAACAACTACATATTTTTAGATTTCACATTTCAGTTTTGGACCTACTTACTGACTTAACACGGTATATTACACATACCTTCATTTACATATTAGGGGCCGCGGTAGGGCTGCGGCTAATCTCCAGTTGGCTGAGGATTTTCTTTCCGACCGCAGACCGGATCCTGTGGTCTACAGCGTGAAGCGGAATCTTTTAATTTGTACAAGTATTTAACACATACAGTCACATATATTACACACATATTATGCATAACTACACATCAATTACAGCGATAAACAATATACGAGGTGTGTTCAATGAAACTGGACTTTACTGCACCAAGTGAACATACTTACAATGCACATGATGACGTCACTTCTGGATAATACAGCACATATCAACTGTCAAGTTTGCAGAATGTCATTATCCTCCGATTTATAGTTTCCTCAGCAGACCGTTGAAAACATGGTGGAGGTGATACGGAATACGTCCAGAGTTGATCAGCGAGCGGTGATTCGGTTTCTAACAGCTGAAGTATGTCGACCAGTTGGCATTCATCGCATAATTCAGGCAGTATATGGTGACAAAAGTGTGGTTAACGTTGCTCTGGGTACGGTCCACCCGAATTGTTACATCAATTTTGGCGATGGCATCTTCTGACGCAACACATTGCGCCTGACCCGGTCTGCGAAGATACGTCGTTAACACACGTCCTTCCTTAAACATCGTTGTCTAGTTGTTAAATTTTGTCTTCGACACACTTTTGTCAATATACACTGCCTCCATTCTGCGATGGATGTCAACTGGTCGACATCGTTCAGCTGTTAGAAACCGAATCACCCCTCGTTGATCAACTCTGGAAGGATTCTGTATCCCGTCCGCCATGTTTTCAACAGCATAATGAGGAAACTATGAGGGGGAGGATAAAGACATTTTGCAAACTTAACTGTTGATACGTGCTGTTTACACGAGAACTGATGTCATCATGCGCATCGTACGTATGTTTACTTGTTGCCGATTGGTCTGGTTTAATTTAACACGCCCCGCATGTTACACAGCACCTTAAAAACATAACTCAGACCAACAATTATATTAATCAAGTCCTCAAACATATTTCGCTAGCCATCAAGGTATATCAAGTAAGATTACGATAATATTGCTCCAAAACGTTATATAGAAATCCAGCACATTACATTTCGTACCAACATATAAATTATTATGTCACATTAAAATATACACACCTTCGCTGATGCTCCTAGTGTTACACGAAAAATGAACTTCCCGTTTAATCCGAAAATACGTGGCAATAAAAAGGAATCGTTCCGCTAGCTTAGCCTATCGAAGCAGAGACGTTAAATTCTCTGTTCGTGTAAATCCGAGGGGCGCCCTGTTGCGTTGGCAGATATTTTTAAGAAAAGTAGCTGGAAAATAATTTCGTAGCAGCGAAATAGAATTTTAAGTAGTCTGATTTTTAGCTTGTCTCAATCTCTCTCACTCTCACTCTCTCTCTCTCTCTCTCTCTCTCTCTCTCTCTATCTATCTATCTATCTCTCTATCTATCTCTCTATCTATCTCTCTATCCATCCATCCATCTACCCGCCCGCCCGAGTTCTCGGTCTGTATGGCTGTCTATATGTTTGTCTGTCTTAATGTTTGTCTTAATGTCTGTCTGAATGTCTGTATGTATGCTTATCTGTATGTCTGTCTGTATGTCTTTCTGTCTGTATGTTTTTCTGTATGTATGTGTATCTGTTTGTCTGTCTGCCTGTATGTATGTCTGAATGTATGTTTGTCTGTCTGTATGTCTGGCTTATGTATTTTTGTATATATGTCTGTTTGTCAGTCTGTCTATTTCCGGGGACACAACATGTTTCCGGGACACAACGCGAAGATCTGAGATGGGGGTAGTGATCAATATATTACACCTGACCCCAGTCTTGGCTCAGAGGAAATGGATTGGAATGGATTTATCAGGTTTATTGTGCAATTAATGAAAATCCCCAGACTGTGAAGTTTCAAATCAAAAGTGGGTGGAGCAGGAAGGTCTGTATGAATGGACGTAGCAAGAGTGTGTACATCCAACGCGTTATTGGTTCGCTGGTTGCTTGGTAATTGATCCAGCAGGTTTTGTTGCCTATCTATTCAGATGAAGCCTCTGTGTTTGCAGTCTTCAGAAGTTGTTTGACTGCCAGTATGGATGTTGGTGTGTATTGTTGTTTTTGTCTCGATCCTACCCTAGCCAGTCTGACTACCTTGTCATTACTAGGTGTATTTGAATGATCAGTGATCGATTGCATAACTATTCTGACTTCATGGAATGTTAGAAGTTGGTTTGTATCTAGGGATATTTAGGTACAAATCGGGCTTACAATGACCACTATCTGCTAGTGCTTGAAGGGCAGAGATCGAGTCTATGAAGATTACCATGCTTTTGGCTTTTGATGGGAAAATATTAAATACAGTCCTCAAGTGGTACCTCCGATGCTGTTATATTTGCCTCATAATTTGACTATATCTCCCCACAGGCATCAAAACCATCATCAGATGTGTTTGAATACTCTATGTAGACTACATATCCCGTTTTAACTGCAGCCTTAATAGTATACTTATCAGTATAGACATGTAACCATTCTTCTGGATAGGTGTCAATCATTCTCTGTAATGCTCACATAAGAATTGCAGGATCAGAAAGCTGGATATTGTAACCACTAGTACCCTCCCACTTCGTCATTTGATGAGGAAGGCATAGCCTTTGCTGAAGAAGGCTTAGCACATACCGATCTGTCCTTAGTGCAGTGACTTAGATTCTTGACGGAAAATCATGCTTCGCTGTCGAGTAATTGCTGACTTCCATCAATGTAAGTGCATCATTCTGACTAAGGCGCAACAACTCAATCCTGCACCACAGCAGCCTGGTCAACGAGGTGGTGAATCAACACTGTGAAATAAGTACTGGTGATCCTGCTGAGAAACCTTGCACTGCACTACATCAAAAACGATATTGGTCCGCCTTGTCCACTTCTTCCTAGGATATGAGAAGAGACACTACATACCCACTTCCATAGAACCAACATCAAGACAAGGCATTCAGTATGCGTATCTTAGAAAACAATATACTGTAGTCATTCGTTATACGAACAGATAGATGTTCGTAAATAGGGTGTTTTTCGTAAATTGCATCTTAGTTTTTCTTCATCTACCAAAAAAAGTAAACAACGCGTTATATTTCATTTGAAAATGTGTGCGAAAGCTAACCAAACAAGAATGAGTCTGCATTTGCTGATGCACTATTATATTGTGTAAATGGACCCTTAAATCTATCAAACCAGTCTGCTGACCTTCCAAATTTCTTCTCTCGATATCTCATCTCTTAAAGCTTTCGATGTATTAAAAAAAGTGCGCTTTATCCTGGATAACGTCTGTTGTTAGAGGAATATTGATACTGATTTGGTCTTCAATCCAAAAATCTGTAGTTTTTTTTCCTTTCTATATCAGCAAATAGTCTGTCCTACTTTCTAATCGCTTTAGTGTGCATTGTTATCTCAGTCTTAGTCGATTTGTGCATCCCGAGGAGCGGATGCTGACGTGAGCTGGATGTAGCCAGATGAAGGATTTCCTGCTTTATTGGTTAAGCTTCAGTAGCTTATTACTCAGATTTGGAGAGTGGTTAACCTATTTCCAAGTTCATCTTAAAAAACTCAAACACTCATCATAATTATCATGGAGCATTTCTTTTATAGAACGTCGCTCCCATCACAGTCTGTCTGAAAGAAACTCGTTTTCTTGCCAAAACTCCAGCCTCCGCCACAGTCATACCCAGGCAGTCCTGGATATCTTTGTGCCATCGTCTTCTTGGTCACCCATTCCTCTTTTTCCTGGCACCATACCTTCCATCACTGTTCTCCCGCGACTGTTGTGTCTCTTGATGTGACCAAAGTATTTGCATTTTCTAGCCAAAATGGAATTGATAAACCAGTTCTGCTCAAACACTACAGCAAAATATACCGACAGTTTGTTTAGCGCCATCTATGCTGTTCTTAACCAATCGTTATCCATGGCCAGTGTTATGCATGTCACACAGTTAGTCGCCTCTTGCGACATATTCTATGTAAGGCAGTGGTTCTATTCTTGTCCGTGTCATACAGAAAGACCCGGACTGACCACTCGGGACATGTATTGTTTTGACGTTTAACATTTATTCTAGTTTTTTACCTTTAACCGTATAATTGCACCAGCATTTGATTTTCAAAGGACAAGCTAACAGTCAATGACACTCGCTCCAAAGCATTGGTTGCACAGTTTGATCACTCCATGTTTTCCTTCCAAACTGGGAGAAATATTTGTTTTCTTTCAGCCTTATTGCTGCACTTAGTCCAATAATGAATATTATACACACAAATAAGCAAACATTGCTTAATAAAATCAGCGAAGCAGCTAAAATTTACGACACGAATATAATCATGAAAAATCCCAAGGAAATGTTCTTGGCCAAAGAACCAAATGAAATGATGGTAACTATAGAAGGAGAAAACAATGAAACAAGTGTACTAATTCCCATACCTGGTTCAAATCCAAACATGATATGCACTATGCTATAGAGAAATAAGAACCAGAGATGAGTTGATGAGAAGGCATTTAGAGACAAACAAAGAATTCTGCTATCAGATAGAATTAGTTTGACACTACGAACAAAAATCTTACCACATGTGTCTGGTCTGTGGCGTTGTACGGCTCTGAAACATGAATGGTGATCAAGATGATGAACAGCGCATGAGCTGCAGGGATCAGCCTCTTATAGCTGACTGCTAGCGTCAGGGACAGCGAACCAAAGCTGCCAAGACTCTTCTACACCTCCACGCGGTGATCCTGGATAACAGGCTGCAGCAGGACAGACTGGCTAAGGAGAAGGGATTGAAGAGGGAATGCTAACCCAGTACTCAAAAACTGCTTGCTGAAGTCAGATGTGTTGGACCGAAAGGTGCACATGTCGCAGTCACGCTGTAAACTACGACACATCGCACTCCGTTCTCTGGACTACATTCTGCTACTTAGGCCCGTGTCAGGGTTTAGTAGCTGGAGATAGAGAACGAATGAAGTCAAGCCAAGTAGTCACCTATCGGTCTCTGACCGCTGCATCTCATGCGCTTCTCAGAATATTGATCCCTGTTCCTCAGTTTGACCATTGCTTCCCTCCCAGAGGGTTATAACAACCAGCAAAGAAAGTTTTCCCTCAGTAAGTACATAACACTGCTACTGAAACTCCAATGCAAACAAATTGATTCTGGATTCCCCAAAAGCTGGTAAGGAAAAATCAAATCTTGTGCTGGATCTATACTCTGCTATCTTGAGTGAAAGATAAATAACGATTACCTCCTTTTTTTTTTATCACATTTTTTTACCACATCCGATGGCAAGATCGTGTCACTGACATCGAGGTTCTCTCGAGGGCTAACATGCCCAGCATCCATGCACTGCTAGAAAAAGCACGACTAGGATGGGCCGGACACCTCGTCCGTATGTCAGACGAGCGGCTCCCAAAGAAGCTTCTCTACGGCGAGCTGAGAGAGGGATGGCGCGAGAGAGGGCGCCCAAAGAAACGTTTTAAAGACGGTCTGAAGGACTCACTAAAAAGTTGCCAGATAGACATCGACACATGGGAATGTCTTGCGCAAAACAGATCTGACTGGAGAAGCGCAGTCAAATCGGGTGTAGCTGCCGGTGAAGATGACCGTGTTGTGAAAGCCCAGAACAGACGAGAGACGCGGAAATCCCGAGCAGCGGGAACACCATCCCCTTCTACAAACCTCGTGTGCCCGATATGTAGCAGACATTTTCGTGCTCGCATTGGCCTGTTCAGCCACATGCGCACCCACACCCAACAGGGAAATCTGTGACAAGGATGATGTCGGCGGTCCTCATCGACAACGATGGACAGCTATTATTACCTCCTTTACACATTTACATTAAGTTCTATGGGATATGTACTTGTGTCCGGTCTCTAAAGAATTTATTGGTCGATACGCCGGTCATCTCCAGCTATTGTTCGTTTTGTATGCAAAACCAACAATTGTGCATTGTTAAAGTTTGCAAACCTCATGAGAAAAGATATCTCCAATGATAATGCAGGTGAAATTGGTAGCAAAACTAGTTTTCGTAATTATACAGATATTGTTTTATTTATAAATGTACTTTTGTTTACTCTAGAGATTTATAATTCAACTAGACATGGGGTCTAAAAGAAAAACACTTGGTAAGGTAACAACTTCACATTCTATTGAATTATGCAGCAGACGTTAACATAGGAGTCACAGAAAAACCGCCCAAAAATACCCCAACCGCACACCCAAACCTCACCTACCCATCGCTTTATATATGCTTGCATGCCTGCCTGTCTGTATTTCTGTCTGTCTGTCTATCCTAATCCCTGCATCCATTTATCTATCACCCAACCATCCATTCATCCTTTCATGTCAATCCGTCCATCCATCCATCCATAAACCCATCCATCCATTTATATCCATTTGTGCGGACAGCGTGGGGTAGTGGTTAAGTGACACGGCTTACAACACGAAGGCGCGGGGTTCGATCCCCATCACAGTACCGGGCGTTACCCAAGGGAAGCAAACCCTTAGAAAATGCAAGAAGAAGCAGACCCTTACATAAAATGCATGCTGAAGTCGGATGCACTGGGCCGATAGGCGTAAAATAAAAACCACAGTGTAACGAGGATTAGAGTAATAAGGCGAAGGCAAAAATATTTTTTAAATATATCCATTTGTATATATATATATATATATATATATATATATATATATATATATATATATATATATATATATATAAATACATATACGCGCGCGCACACACACACACACACACCCACACCCAGCTTAACTGCTGGATAAAACGCTTTGCCTGATGGAATGTTCGAGTGACCCACCCAATGATTAGCAGGTATGTTCCAGAAGGCCTATTGATATCGATAAAGACGCAGACGTTGCTGCGTTTGAGATAAACCTCAAGAAATGATATCCTAATTACGAAAGAGGAATCGTCTTTTATTTCCAGGGGTTCCACTTGAAACGAGAATTTTCATTTTTTTAAACAAATATTATTGATGTTCTAAATATAAAGAGATATATGTAGTGTAAGATGGAAGCTTGCATATCGGCTTATTCGTGAAAGGGATAGAGGTTCAATGCCATGGTAAGGCGTAGACTTTTATTGCACTATTGATAATACAACACAAACATACCCTGCACTTCAGTGGATTATGCAGAGGCGGGCGGCGTTTAATCCTTAGTCGTTTAAAGCATATAGACAGACAACAACATTGGGTCAAAACTGCGTTGTAAGGGTATTGTTCAGCCAATGTTCTCTTGATGATGGTTGAAATGATGTTTGAAATGATGGTTGAAATGATGATTGAAATGATGGTTGAAATGATGTTTGAAATGATGGTTGAAATGTTTGAAAAGATTTGTGAAATGATGTTTGAAATGATGTTTGAAATGATGGTTGAAATGATGTTTGAAATGATGGTTGAAATGATGGTTGAAATGATGGTTGAAATGATGGTTTTTGTGAAAGCTCCTCCACCCCCATGCTAGCTGGTCTGAATCGTCAATGCATTTGATATTGTCGCTGGGAGTGATATATTGAATGTCCGACCATTGGGAGTTCGGTTGAGAGATTGTTTTGGAGTACATACATTGTTCGGGTTATTTATCTTTGTGCATGTTGTTTTAGCCCTGCTACTACTGAAGAGGCATCAGTCAGGAATACTATGTGTTCTTGGTGCATATCTCTATGTTAGATTTCAAGCTCAGTAACGGCCGAGGTTATTGGAGCATGCTCCAGTTGTTGTTCCGCAGTCTGACATAGACACTTCCACTTTAATGTGATATGTATTTATTAGCTGTCATCTATAAATACTCTAGAGGTCTCACCCTGGGGGTCATTCTTCCTCTTCTCTCTCCTCTCTTACCTCACTCTGTTTCATTTGACTCTGTCCTACAGTCACACTCTTGCACAACTTTCACACGCGCCCTCATGGTGAGGCCCTTCCATTGCACTTTGGTTGGGCTAGCTTCTGAGGCCGCACAAACCTAGCATAGGTACATACAGACACACACATGCATCCAAGCACTGGTTAATGCGTCCTGATATCGCCTAATGGACTACGGTCTGGGGTGGAAAATGGCGCGCCTCCGCCAGTAGAAACTAGTGAGGCAAACATCTAAGCAAAAAAAAATTTTTAAATACGTGGATCCATCTTTCTGATTGGTAGACTCTTCTAAGGTAATCAGACATGTTCTTTTTCTTTTCTACTTTTGTCTGAGTTCTCTTCTTCTTGATGCCCTTAATGATTTATATCATCTCATGGACTTTTGCTTTTTTCTATGACGGAATTTGGGATATGTGTTTTAGATCTCTGGTCACTGTCTGACTAATGTTTTGTTTTTGTCTTGGCAAGTTCTTTGTTCTTTAGAATAATTGATTGCTCTTTAATCTCATTCTTCCTATGCGATGTATGTTGCCATACATTGCCTGATTTAGCATTTGTTTTAGCTTCTCCCCTCCTGGAATGTTTTTTTTTTTTTTTTTGGTATCTGCCTGTCTCCATAGTTTAGATTCCTGTGATGTTCTCTTTTGGATACATGGATGGATGCAGGGCTGGATGCATGGATGGATGGACGCACGGATTAGGACAGTAACACAAACAAACAGATAAGCCAGACAGTGATAATACGTATACTTTAGTTTGGGTTTATTAATTTGTTTGTTTGTTGATATCCCTTATTCTTATACTGGTGTGGCGTTTCATATTTACAATTAATTTATGATACTCGTGGCAGCTCCTCATGTTGAGTCCGTTTCCGGTTTCTTTGTGGTCATTCTGTTCTTAGCTTTCTTGGATGATATTTGGACCTGTTGTTTTCATGTTGGTCTCGGATTTCACGTTATTAATTAATATGTTGAACTAATGTTATTTAAGGAATCTGACCATTTTCTTTTAATTTTGCCTTTTAGGATTTAGGGGATGGATAGGAGATTGTATCAGTGGTTTTGGGTTCGTTCATATTTTCGTTCATATATTTGTTCATATTGATTTGCATTTCTTTGTTCATGTCTACATTCTGTTTATCGTCTTCTGCATTAGGTTTCTGGTTCCTGGAGAATACTCTTTAGATGTTCATCACGCAAAATCGTCTGCAAATACTACACTGTGTACCTTTTAGGGATCTGTGTGATAATATCAATGATAAATGTGAGGAGTAGTATGTGTGAGTGTACTCCACCTTAAAAAAGTCTTTTGTCCATTTTCATCTTTCTAATGATGTGTCCTTGGAGTTGTACTATTGCTGTCTAATTATCCAAATAATCACTGACCAATATTTTTGGTCATACCTATTTGCAGTAGTTTGAGTTGTAGTCCACTCTTCTATATCTTATCAAAATCTTGCTCTAGATCTATCTTTACAACCAGTGTTTTATTTTTTTCTTGGTAGCTGTCTTCAATCTCAGGCGACAAATGTCTTCTGATGTTCGATCAATCTGTTTTTACAGAAGTTCGATTATTTTGGAGTTTGTAAGAAAGTAGCCCCATTTCAGTCATGTCTAACTATAGGTTGATGCGACCTTGAAGTAGCAACTCTCTAAAGAATTTTTCGTTTGCCTTTTCCTTTCGCCGTTGTCTCTTCAAGTCCTTGTGTTCCATGAGCTTATTTTTTCCTAGCCTGAGGTGGCTCTTCAGGTTTACATCTCCATATTTCCCAGCCTGAGGTGGCTCTTCGGGCTCACATCTCCATATTTCCCAGCCTGAGGTGGCTCTTCGGGCTCACATCTCCATATTTCCCAGCCTGAGGTGGCTCTTCGGGCTCACATCTCCATATTTCCCAGCCTGAGGTGGCTCTTCGGGCTCACATCTCCATATTTCCCAGCCTGAGGTGGCTCTTCGGATTTACATCTCAATATTTCCCAGCCTGAGGTGGCTCTTCAGGTTTACATCTCCATTTGGATCGGTCTGCAGCTATGGATTCCCAAAATGTCAGATGTTCCACGCGTCTTTCATCTTAGCCTGTGATCGGGCATCTGTTCTTGAATGTATAGAATATCTTTGAGGATGCGACTGTCTTCCATGCAACCAGCATGACCTAGTCATCGCAGACTTTGCTGTTCAAAGAGAGTGTACATACTTGGAAGACTCGTGCGAGAACGCACCTCCACATTTGTCAACCTGTCTCTCCATGAGACGGGAAGAATGGATATGAGCCGCGTCAGGTGAAAGGTGTTGAGTCTTTGCGCTTCTCTGGGATAGTTTGTCCACGCTTCGCTACTACACAAAGCTTTTTGGAGATAGTAAGTTTTTGGAATCCATATTCTAGATTATTCTAGTGTTAACAAGTCGTTGTATTTGTTTTCCCACACAACTAAGTAAATTAATAGGTTTAATGCTGGCTGGCGTCATGTTGTACTTACTTGTTTAAGGAATCCGATCGTTCTTGCCTCATTCCACAATGTGGGGAAAATTCTCTATTTCCAGCTTGTGTGAAAGATTTGTAATAGTTTCTTTATTTCTATGCCTACCATGTTAGTTACCATTTCGTTAGTGATGTCGTCCGTTCCAGTGGTTTCTGTCACTTGAGTTTACTAAAGCCCGAACATAGTTCTGTCTTAACGATACTGATCATCTGATGTTCCTTTGGTGTTCGCACTGAATTCTCAATGTGGTTTATTTCTTTATTAATATTCTCTTTCTCTGTGATGACTGTTTTTCTAATAATTTTTACGTAATTTTAATTACAACAATGTATTTTTCTTATGTTTCAGATGTAAGGATCAGAAATTGAAAGGAAGAGGGGCATCCAGAGAAATCAAGATTCAGACCAACATTAGAATATTCAACGCAAGTGTCAAGTCGGTGTTGCTGTATGGAGGAGAAACATGGAGAATGACCTAGGTCATACCACAAAGACTCCAGTCCTTCGTTAGCACATGCCTTAGAAGGATTATGAGCATAGAGTGGCAGGACAAGGTGAGGAATGAAGACTTGTGGGAAGGGAGCCAACAACAGCCACAGGAACAACAAATTAAGCGAAGAAAATGGGGATAGATAGTAGATAGAACATACGCTGCGGAAGGTCTAACACAGCCAGACAGGCTCTAACGTGGAATTCTCAAGGGAAGAGAGAGAGAGAGAGAGAGAGAGAGAGAGAGAGAGAGAGAGAGAGGTAGACCCAAAAAATACGCGGAGAAGAGAATGTGAGAAGGAACAAAAATTAAATGACTCCACCTGGAGAGAGGCAGAAAGAGTAGTCCAGGTCGTTACACCTGGAGAGAGGCAGAAAGAGCAGCCCATGACCGTGAAGGTTGGCAAGATGTTGCCTGTGGCCTATACACGAGAGGAGCGACTGGCTTTGATTGATGTTTCTTTTGCCATAAGGTAAGGTGTTCGCATCGGGTGCTGGTGGTCGCTGGTTCAAAGCCAGGTCGAGACCGAGAGTTTTTCACGTGAATCATCAGGAAATTATTTCCCCTGATCTCTGAGTAGTGAGATCAGACACCCGTGTTCAGTGGCGCGCACGTTAAAAATACATGAGCAATTGGAAATCGAAAAGAGTAGGCTTAACGGACGCTGCTCTGGCAAAATCCAAAGTTAAAAATCTACTTAAATTATTTTAGGGACTCTTACCCCGCAGAGAATATGTCACAAAATGGGACTGTATAGCTACAACATCAGGCCTTGGTTATGTGGCTAGCGGAGCTGAATAGATGGCGCCTGACAGGCTGCGGGTCTACCTTGCTTTAATATACTCTTACTCTACCACCACTCCGAAAGATAGTCTGTCGTATATTCCATGAGTTAACAGATGCTTTGATTTACCTGGTAAATCACCAGAGGATATTCACCTGCCATTAAAAAACGAAACAAAGTAGGTCACACCTTCTCAGGACTTCTAACGACACGAGTGGACTGAAGATAGACAGACAGATACAGAAATAAGAGCGAAAGGAAAACGGTCCGTAGAACCTATCTCACCTGCGCACCTCCAAATCTGCCCAGTTCATTTCATTTTTGAAAGTGTTTACAACACAGCATGTGCGACGAAGCTCGTACGGCGGTCTAAAACTATCCGCTTACTTCGTCAGGTACCCATTTACAGTTTAGTCGACTGGAAAAAGCGGGTATACCGACATGTCTGGTCTGTCAAACCAAGCGAGACGTGTTTTGAACCTGGAACTTTGAGATCGTAAACCACGCTCACAATCCATCGTAATCCCCTCCTACAATCGGTGGTAATGGATGCTCACAATCCATCGTAATCCACTCCTACAATCGGTGGTAATGGATGCTCACAATCCATCGTAATCCACTTCTACAATCGGTGGTAATGGATGCTCACAATTCCTAGTATCACGCGTTCCCCATTGGGGAAACAAAAGGGAGGGAATAGCTTGTTTTCCTCTGTGGTCATAACAACATACGTCTCACCCAAGACGAGTTGTCTGTGTATTTGTATTTAAATTCTCGTTATCTGTGACTCTCAGAGGCCTACCGGAAAATCACTCGAGCGTGATATAGGCATACACGAGTGAATAATGGCTGACTGACAGAGTGGCTAGATATATGGGGGAAACGACTGGATGAATGAGAGAATGGATTGAAAGACATGTTAGTGGATGGAAAGATGACGGAATTTCGAAGGTGGACAAATAGAAGGATGGATGTGTGAGTGTATGGGCTGATGTTGTTCAGGGGAACTCAGTGATCTCGAGGTAAGGTGCCCGTCTTGTGTTCCAGAGGCCGCGGGTTCGAATTCTACTGATCTCTGGGTAATGAGATCGGTCTCCCGTGATCAGTGTTGAGCACGTTAAAAATTCCCTGGCAGTTGGAAATTGAAAAGTGTAGGCTTAACGGACGCTGCTCGGACAAAATCCAAGTTAAACATCTAAACAAGTTATTTATACCGCTCCTCGGGTGGTTTGTTAAGGGCAGGTATAGATGGCGCATAACTGGCTGCGGGTCTACTTAGCTCTAGTGTTTGTGTCTATTAAGATGGACTCCCATATCGGTTAAACCACCCTCCAAGAAGCTTGTTGTATACCGACGCTGTAGAGTCTTCTAAACCAGTATAAAGACGTTAAGTTAATGCCCACAATGAGTAATGTTATTATTTTATGTACCCTGAAAACGGCGTTAAGTGGTAAGTTGTAGTAACTTTCCTCACATCCCGATCGTGATGATGAAGGTGGTCCGAGGTACTCCAGACAGTTGTGCTATGTCTGGCTTCATCTGCGTGAAGCTCATTGCTATAGGTATCAAATCGATCCACATACACAAACAGCCTGTTTTCAGGGAAGTCTGCATGGAAGAAAGATGGTAGTCTTGGTAAGTGTATTGTGCCTGATTCTAACACGACATCCTGGTCAGTATGTTGTGCCTGATCGGACTGTGGCCCCAAGTTCCTTGCGTGCATTAGTGAATTACTGGATGGAAAGATGGATGAATGAATGGAGGGTCCAAAACATTCAAGAAAAACGGTCATTCTAATAGACTCCAGAAGTGCATTCCAAGCTATCTCAAGTCCCAAACAAGATAGACACATGAAATAAAATCAAGAGCTATAAAGAAGCAAAAATACTCATCAAACGATTCTTGAGAACAGAATGGAGAGAACAGCACAAAGAATACAGGTTAGAAAATGACAGCTTAGAAAAACTTGACAGAAATGGGCAGAGAAAGATCCTCAGACTCAGAATGGGACATTGCAGACTCTAGGCCTACCTCCACATAATGGATCTAAGAGACACCGCCACATGCAATTGTGGAGCATCCAACCAAACACCAGAAAATATCATGCAGAACTGCCCGACCTTTGCAGACCAAAGGGAGACAGCTTAGTCTGGGGAAGCGACTATGCTCGAAAAGCTGTGAGAGACCGGGTAAGACCTAAAACACCGTCTCCTTCGTGAACTTCAACGGACTAGAAGCATAGCATCAGTTGATTGATAAAGAAGTAGAAGAAGAAGTTGAAGAATGGATGGAAGGATGGATTATAAGTCGGTGAATGATCAAGTGGACTGATGGAAAAATTACTAATAGGGCGGATGATAGATTATATGAGTAGAATTATTTTATGTATAGATTTACACAGAAACGATTGGACTGAAAAGTAAATGAGTAGATGAATTGATCGATCGATGGATTGGTGATTTGATTGATATAAATAATCATGAAATGATGGATGGATGAAAAAATTAAGTTAGCTAGGTAGACATAAAGAAAGAACATAACACAGCAATCAGTTTGAAAGAAATAGACAGCAAACGTGTCATGCCGATTAATTATTTAGAGGCAATAAAATAGACAACATATCGATCAACGACAGAAAGATAACAAAATAGACAACATATTGATCAGTGATAGAAAGATAACAATACACAACATATCGATCAGTGATATAAAGTTAACAAAATAAACAACAAATTGATCAGGCACAAAATCAACCAAAATAGACAACGTATCGATCTTTAACTAAAAGATAAGAAAATAATCAACATATCGATCCCTAACAAAAAGGTAAAATAATTTTTTTAAAATTTAATACAGACAATGAACATTTCCTTCAAATATGACTTTACTAAACACCACAATATAGCTGGAACCGACCATAGAGAAAACAAATAAACGCACGATCCCCAACACTTTTCACGCATTAGAAGACCCAGCAGTCTTGTCACTGAAAAATAGTTGAGCTTTCAGGTCGTTCAATTTCCTTAAAGCGCAGTTTGAAATCTGGAACGTCCATCTCTCGGCGGGAAGTGACTCCCATCGTTTCTCATTTCCCTGGTTCAACGAGTTGACAGTTGCGGATATGGAGGCTCCGAAGAGGATTGAAAAGGGTTAACATAAAGGGGGAAAAGCGAAGGCGTGACGGATCGTCCGGCTGTTTGAAGAGTGATATCGTAAATTGAAGATAGAGGGACTATATGATAAATTGACAAACAGACGAGAGATTTAGATATCAGTTGGAAAGCAGCTATGTACAGTTAAGGGAAGACGAGGTTTTTACTCTTTATGAAGGGAAAGCTTCTGCTACCTTGGTTAACATAAAGAGGGAAGAAGTGAAGGCGTGAAGGATCGTATGACTGTCTGAAGAGTGATGTCGTAGAGATAGAGGGACTATATGAAAAATTGACAAAAAAAACGAGAGCCTTTAGAGATCAGTTGAAAAGCAACTATGTACAATTAAGGGAAGACGGTTTTGTCTTTTTATGAGGGCTAGGCGTCTGCTCCCTTCCCGTATGCCTCGTATTATCTAACAGTAGGACTTATACGACTGGATTGACTTGAGCCTGTCGATTGCGAGACTTTAATTCGGCATCTATGCCATCAGAAGCGTGCGCTCTACCACTCTTTTGGAGCGGAAGTGGTGTTCCTGGCCATGTTGGAGTCCCATGAAATGCGGAGACTGATGATTTGACCAGAAGCTGAGCAACACTACTACATTCACTATCTAGGATCACAACACACACCTGCAGTCAGAAAAAAAGTGGCGCAGATATGCACGGCCCCAGAGAAAGGAGAGTTATTCATAATAATCCAAATAAACAGAACAGCAAACAGAAGAAGAAGAGGAAAAAGAAGAAGAAGAAATGGAATTGGAAGTGGAAGATGGACAAGCAGAATAAGTAAACAGCAACCAGAACAAGAACAAGAACAAGAAAAGTATTCGAAAAATGAGACAAAAGAATTAGTAGAAGAAGAAGAAGAACAATAATAAGAAGAAGAAGAAGGAAGAAGGAAGAAGGAGAAGGAAGAAGGAGAAGGAAGAAGGAGAAGGAAGAAGGAGAAGGAAGAAGGAGAAGGAGAAGGAAGAAGGAAAAGGAAGAAGGAGAAGGAAGAAGAAGAAGGAAGAAGAAGAAGGAAGAAGAAGAAGGAAGGAAGGAAGGAAGGAAGGAAGGAAGGAAGGAAGGAAGGGAGGAAGGAAGGAAGGAAGGAAGGAAGGAAGGAAGGGAGGGAGGGAGGGAGGGAGGGAGGGAGGGAGGGAGGGAGGGAGGGAGGGAGGGAGGGAGGGAGGGAGGGAGGGAGGGAGGGAGGGAGGGAGGGAGGGAGGGAGGGAGGGAGGGAGGAAGGAAGGAAGGAAGGAAGGAAGGAAGGAAGGAAGGAAGGAAGGAAGGAAGGAAGGAAGGAAGGAAGGAAGGAAGGAAGGAAGGAAGGAAGGAAGGAAGGAAGGAAGGAAGGAAGGAAGGAAGGAAGGAAGGAAGGAAGAAGAAGAAGAAGAAGAAGAAGAAGAAGAAGAAGAAGAAGAAGAAGAAGAAGGACAAGAACAAGAAAATTATTAGAAAAAAGAATTAGATGAAAAAGAAGAACAACAACAAAAACAAGAAGATGAAGGAAGAGGTAGAAGAAGTAGAAAAGGAAGACGAAGACGAAGAAGAGCAAGAAA
Source organism: Ariolimax columbianus (assembly GCA_036924085.1). NCBI lineage: Eukaryota > Metazoa > Mollusca > Gastropoda > Stylommatophora > Arionidae > Ariolimax > Ariolimax columbianus. The sequence goes on from JAVGWX010000019.1 coordinate 25,164,371, forward strand.
AAGAAGAAGAAGAAGCATAAGTAGAAGAACAGGAAGAAAAAGAAGAAAAAAAATAAGACCTAGACAAGCGCTGAACATTCAAGTCTGTGCCATTATCTTGACCCAATCTGATCTCTCTCACGCAATGTGGTTCAGGACAGATAACTCTAAAGTTACATCAGAGCCCTTCTACACTGGTAATATGTACAGCAACCCTTTTTGTATTCAAATATCTCCACGCAGCGGAACGGCAATTATGCAGCGGCGTTCCGATTGTTTCACAGAGTGGTGCAAGGTTTGAAACTTATAGGGTCACTGCGAACTTCTAAGTGTGACGTGCAGAGCAGCCTAAAATCATAGCGCATGACGCTATTTCCCTTATCATGTAGAACCCTTACTTTGAAACTATCATTTTAAATGTTCTGGTGCAGCAGCGTTAAACTTCTAAAATGCATTTTTAATAATATGTCATGAGAGTACTTTTGTTAATTAAAAGATTAAACATTTAGAATTGTTTCCCAAAAGTAGGCTGCTGCTGTAAGACGCCGATGACTGCTGTATTGGCCAGTGTTTAAAAGGAGATAAGAATTAGCGAGGAATGAGTAGCTGGCCTTTGCTTGCGTGTAGCTAGAAACACAGCATACATGCTTATGCTAGATACTAGCGAAAGGGGAGTTTGAGGCGAACGACGTCGGGACTTGGGCTTAACTTACCGTTGAAATGTATACGCCAAATGTGTCGACCGGAGTAGGTTTAAATATGAGACGTTTGCTTTTTAAAGTAGTTTTATAATTAATGTGTCCATGCCAATGGCCTCTCCTACATTATTGTGTCCCCTATTTATTGCACCTTCATAAGGGCCTCCTGTATCTTACAGAGCCTGCTGTGTGGCGTGACCGAGTACCCTGTGCTATATCTGGGCGGGCAGATGATTGACAGCCAATCTAAGAGAAGGTAAACTCTTACTCTAAACCAGGGTAGACGAAGCTTGTTAGCCTGTTCTAACAGCTCAACTAGGAGAAGGCGAAATATGATTTTAAGCACACAAGTGCTAGGGAGTGCTGGCTAGTCTTGTAAAGATTAGAGTATCATTGGATGTCTCGAGTAACTAGCATCTGCAGACAACGACTCCACTGCCTTGTGGAAACCTCGGGAGAGGGTAGGGCTATGGTACTAAACTCAGATAGAAAAGCCGGAGTAGTAGCACCTAAGGTGGATGGTTTCAAACTAGTGAACTCATTCTGGCAGCTCCTGCAGCTGAGCTAGTGCCAAATTGTCATGCTTTTCATTTATTTGGATTACACTACTGACACCGAAAGGGTGATCCTGCAGTTTGGGCAGCCCAGGGTCTCTATATTCAGTCCCCAGGCTTACGCTCTGGACAGGCTACTCACAGGGAGCCATGCGCATGGTCTACAGCGACTGAGATGCTTATGGATAGTTAAAGAAATGTACTTACTATTTTATATACACATAAGTTGAGATAGCATTGTAACAGATCTTAGCGGTAGAGGACAGATCTTAGCGGTAGAGGACAGATCTTAGCGGTAGAGGACAGATCTTAGCGGTAGAGGACAGATCTTAGCGGTAGAGGACAGATCTTAGCGGTAGAGGACAGATCTTAGCGGTAGAGGACATATCTTAGCGGTAGAGGACAGATCTTAGCGGTAGAGGACAGATCTTAGCGGTAGAGGACAGATCTTAGCGGTAGAAGACAGATCTTAGCGGTAGAGGACAGATCTTAGCGGTAGAGGACAGATCTTAGCGGTAGAGGACAGATCTTAGCAGTAGAGGACAGATCTTAGCGGTAGAGGACAGATCTTAGCGGTAGAGGACAGATCTTAGCGGTAGAGGACAGATCTTAGCGGTGGAGGACAGATCTTAGCGGTAGAGGACAGATCTTAGCGGTAGAGGACAGATCTTAGCGGTAGAGGACATACATAGAAGGAACTTATACATGTTTTAACAATTAACAGAGTTGGGGGGAAGATATGAAGAGCTTAGGCAACCATTTTTCTTTTTTTCCTTGAGATTTGAGTCAGGGTAATTGAACTCCGTCCCGCCAGAATATAAATAACGAAAACAAACCATGTACGCTTTGTCTTAAACACACGCAGGTGGGAATTTTTCTAACATTATGTAACTTTCAAGTGATCAGCCATGTGTCCACACCTGGACAGATACTGATAGTAGACGAGTAGAGATGGTGCCGCCGACAAACCCGCGTCGTCTGGAAACCACGCAAACAGGATCGGGAATAATGGCAAGCGGATGGACGAAACTTGAAAATCCGGCGATCTGGAGTCAGATCAAAATATAAATCCCGGTGGAAAGACGTGAGGGACACTTTTGAAAGAGACACTCAGTTGAGCTCAGGTGACGGAGATATGCAGTTGAGAGAGATTTGAGTTGAGAACCACAGCGAGTGAGACAACACTTCACTTCAGAGACAGAGAGAGAGAGAAAGAGAGAGAAAGAGCACTTCACTTAAGAAAGATAGAGAGAGCACCTCACTTCAGAGAGAGAGAGAAAATACTTCAGAGAGATAGAGAGCACTTCACTTCAGAGAAAAAGAAAGAGAGAGAACACTTCACTTCAGAGACAGAGAGAGAACACTTCACTTCAGAGACAAAGAGAGAGCACTTCACTTCATAGATATAGAGAGCACTTCACTTCAGAGACAGAAAGAGAGAGATCACTTCACTTCAGAGTGAGAGAGAGACAGCACTTCACTTCAGAGACAGAGAGAAATAGCACTTCACTTCAGAGACAGAGAGAAAGCACTTCAAAGACAGAGAGAGAGAGAGAGAGAGAGAGAGAGCACTTCACTTCAGAGATAGACGTGAGAGAAGACACACGGAGATGGGTCGTGAGATTTGAAGACCGTTTTCAGTTAAGAACCACAGATGAGGAAACAGTTCCCTTCAGAGACAGAGGTAGATTCGAAAGAGACGTTCAGTGGAGAACAGGCGCCGGAGAGAGATAGTTGAGAAAGACACGCAGCAAGCGAGGTAACTACCCTCATATTATGTAGTGGTCGTAATTACAAGTCGTCAGCAGCTAGAGGCAGTCTTCTAGTGATCCCATTGATCATATTTGACGCAGTCTATCCTGATCACGTCGAGACCACTTTAATCTACTGCCGACAAAGAGGAACAAGACCATGAATGTCACACCTGGGCTTAGAAGAGATGAACTTCACCACCATTGGTAATCCGCAACAAAATTCGATCACAGCAGGCCACATTAGAAGAGGAGAAAAAACCTGGCAATAACAGTATCGATAAGGTTAGGTTTAGCGGTAGGAGTGTTTTAGATAAGCGTGGGAGAGAAAGAATTTAAGTTGTTAGAAGTTTATAGTTTTAGTGTTACTTGAATAAAGAATATGTTGTATTGTGTATCTATATTTAGTGTTACTTGAATTTGTTTAGAGTGAGCGCAGAGTGAAATAAAATAGAGCGGACCCCTTTACCGTATACGACAGAGCTCCATCAAACCGATCGGCTCTGGTACAGTATTTGTGCATGTAGTGTAGTGAAATGTATTTTATACATTTTTAAGTTACATTCCTTCTTTTTGAGAAAATTATAAAAGCACACAACTGATTATTAAATATTCTAACAAAAACATTTTCCATGAACGCTGATGTGTGAAAGTCATTCTAGAAACATTGATTTTTACAGAATGTTCAATTCTAAGAATTAGCACACCTCGTATAATTGACCAGAATACGCCACTGTTTGGACCCAGAATCTGTATCAAGTCTGTAAAAAAGTCAGTTGTAACAGTAAAAAGGCTAATCAATCAATCAATTAATCAATCAGTCTTCAATCCAAATGATGACAACTACAGGACTGGAGATTGTTGGTGTTTGGCAGGAATCTTAGGCCGCCTAGAAATTGAATCCATTATTGGAGTTGTTTGGTCTATAACAGAGGGCTTAGCCCTTTCTAGAAGTAACGTTCTCATATCATCACATAGGTGTTCATTTTTTTATTCAGAGCTAAAGTTCAGATGAACATCAAACAAAAGTTCAAAAGTTCAGCTTTTTTTCAGAGCTGATGTTTAGATGAACATCAAACAAAAGTTCAAAAGTTCAGCTTTTTGCCAGAGCTAAAGTTAAAATAAACATCAAACAAAAGTTCAAAAGTTCAGCTTTTTTTCAGAGATGATGTTTAGATGAACATCAAACAAAAGTTCAGCTTTTTTTCAGAGATGATGTTTAGATGAACATCAAACAAAAATTCAGCTTTTTATCAGAGATGATGTTTAGATAAACATCAAACAAAAGTTGAGCTTTTTTCAGAGATGATGTTTAGATGAACATCATACAAAAGTTCAGGTTTTTTCTCAGAGCTGATGTTTAGATGAACATCAAACAAAAGTTCAGCTTTTTTCAGAGCTGACGTTTAGTTAAACATCAAACGGAGCCGCGTGGCGCAGTGGATAGCGACCTGGCTTCGCATCCAAGTGGGCCTGGGTTCATTCCCCAGTTGTGGAGGAAATGTGTTTTTCAGACCAAAGTTGCTCCCGGGTTCAGTACCGGTTCAGTCCGGGAAGTAGTAAAAGCGGCGAGGGAGAGGAGGTGGCTACGACCCTCATATAGCCGAACCTTTGAAATGTGAGATCGCTACTTTACTTTTACAGACAGAAGTTCAGCAGTTTCTAGTGTTGATGTCCATAAGACGGAATTCAGTTACTTCAGTGCCAAAGATTTGATGTCACCATGAGTGAGTTCATATATTTTCAAAGTTAAAGTCTTGATGATAGTTAATGGGGCTTAGCTGTGAAAAGAAAATGTATGTTTTAGCAACAGCGTAAATTTGTAACAAAAAAAATTAATGACTGTTTAGACCGCTAATATATTCTAGCAACGAGACCTGTACGCTGAAAGCTCTAGTCTCCCAATTGTAAATGTGTACCTGACCTTCCAAGTAAATAATGGTAAATGGTCGCCGATATACCATAAATAGACAAAAGATTGTGTTGATTGAAGCGTGTCATCGTTCCCTAATAAAAATATGATTAGATCGTTCGCCTATTGCTACGAATAAACGCGGGGCATGGAAAGCTCCAGTTTCCTAGCCGTAAATGGATACTTGCTTTTCAAATCAAAATAATGGTTACTGTCTGACTGCGTACGAAAAAGAAGAAGAAGAAATCGAAAAAGAATAAAATAAAAACTTAGAAAATGCTTCATGCAGTAAGTTGACGTCGCCTACCTGTCGAAGTGATAAATTAACGTAATATTACCTGCCTTCAAAGTGACATAAACAGATCGACGCTAGAGCAGGCTTGCTTACCTGTGAGCAGTTTAGATAAACAATGAACGACGCGCGATGGATCGTCTCTGACAATAAGAAATATTTTTGCATGAACATTCCCCTTTCTACATTGTTTTGTAATGCTCTGTCTCATTCTCGTCATACTCTCCCGTTCTCGGTCTATCTTTCGCCCTCTCTCACTCAGTATCTCTGTCTGTCTCTCTATCTCTCTAATATATATATATAAGGCAAAGGCAAAGGCCGCCGTCCATCGTAGACGATGATGGCATCATTCATTTTGCTAGCGTTATTTTTAGTAAGGATTAACTGCGTTACTTTTTAATCTCACTCTCTCGTCTCGTGCCGCCCGACCCCAGTGGCAAGTCAAGGACAAGACGACTAGGGAACGACACGAAATGCAGGCGGACTCTGCATCAAGCACTCGTGAAAAAGACGGCGGAGTCCGGAGTCGAACCCACACCACCTGATCACGAGGCTGACGGCTCAACCACTTTGCCACGGAATCCCCAATGAGATATGGGTGTCTCCATTGGCAAGGACATATAGGAGACGGTCATGCTCTTAGGAGAATGTTTTTTCCAACTCACAAGTTGCGTCACTTGCTGGCAGTTAGCCTTTCAGCGTTGATTGTAACGAGCGTATATCGGGTTTTCAATCACTGCGTAATGACGGACCGAATTTAGCAGCGGTATTGCATAAACTGTTACCCAAAGCTAGGCGATCCTCAAGTGGAAATCAATCGAAAAATTGAACAGGCTTTCGGTGCCATAAGCATAAGCATCAGCCAAATTAAGGAGTGGTATAATCGGTTCAAAGATGGCAGCACAACGAATGAGTGCAGATTACGTTCCCGCAGGCCCACGGCAAGCCGAAATGATAAAGTCATTGCCTAATTACCGACCATGGTCTTATTGAACTATCGTGTCACCATCCGAGAGTTTGCTGATGAGGTGGGGATAAATATTGGATATGTACACTCCAGTTTGAGCGAGGATGTGATTAGTGTCAGCGAAATTCCTGCCGATGCTGCTAACGACGGAGCAGAAGTAACTCCGTCTGGAAGTCTCACAGGACAAGCTGGACTGGGCAAACGGCAACCCAGACTTCCTGAACGCTGTGATCAATGGTGATCAGCCGAGGGTTTATGGGTACGATCCGGAAACCAATCTGTAGTCATCACAGTGAGGACTTTGGGGACGGCGTGGGATAGAGGTTAAGTGACATGGCTCACAACCGAAGGTGCTGGGTTCGATCCCCATCACAGCACCTCGAGGAAGATAACCCTTAGAAAATGCAGGAGGAAGCAAACCCTTTACATAAAATGAAAGCCGAAGTCTGATGCACTGAGCCGACAGGCGCAAAATCAAAACCGCAGTGCAACGCATGACGCCTAGGGGAATAGAGAAATAAGCCAAAAGCAAAAAAACTACAAAACAGAAACAGTGAGGACATTCATCCTCACCGAGGTAAACAAAAGTGAGGTAGGTGCGCAGCAATGTCAAGTCATTTTGACCGTCTTCATTGACTCCCGTGGGGTTGTGAAACACGATTACGAACCACAAGTTATAAAAAGATTACTTCTTCTTCTTCTTACGCTGTCAGACGTCGACCTTTATTTTTTTCGAAAAAAACAGCGGTCATCCTGAGGCTGTCGACACTGCCGTAGAGCTTGTCTAGTGTTGCCAATGGTGATGGCCACATCTGCTCTCTCTGATCCTCGTATGTCGGGCAGTTTTGCAGCAAATGCTCAGCGGTCATTTTCCCAGTACCACACGTGCATTCGTCAGTGCCACCTATCTTCATTTTGTTGAATAGGTGGTACCTCAGTCTATTGTGGCCAGTGCGAAGTCTGAAGACCACGACCTGCTCTCATCTGTTCAACTGGTAATAGGCATCGTTTTTTGTGTAGCCAGTATGTTCGGTTTCCCATTTGGTCATGTATCTAGCTCTAATAAGCCGTTTTGACTCTTCGTATGTCATACTAGTATCTGGTTGTGGTAGTCTTGCACCTTCTTTTGCCAGTCTGTCTGCCTCCTCGTTGCCTTGGATGTTGTAGTGGGATGGAACCCACTGTACCACTACTCTTTTTGTTGCGGGCTGTGGCATAGTTGACAAAGTACTGCTCTTAAATCAGTAAGTTCAGTATTTTTCTGGCTTTTTAGTGCTGTAACTACGGCCAGGGCATCTGTAAGCAGGACTATATGGATTTCATTCCTTTTACCTGTCACCATTTCTTCCACTGCCGCCCTCAGTTCCTCTGCCTCCGCTCTGAAACTGCTTGTGTATTTTCTAGTTGCCAATGACCGTGTTATTTTTCTGCCATCTTGTAGGCTCAGGAATGTCCCTGCCTCTCCGTTCTGTGTTGTATTTGTTACAGAACCGTCGGTGTATGCGTGGGTCCAGTCCATGCTTGGGTAGTTTTTCGTTATGTACCTCAGGGTTGTATCTCTTCTTTCTTTTTCAGTCTGGCAGTTTTTGTTTCCAATACCTGGTATATTTTCTACCACCTCTGGAAATATTTGGGGACACCAGGTAGGTTTTCGTACAGTAGTGATGGGCTTTGGTGTTGTTAGTGCGTTCATAGGGTCTTCGTGCATCTTTGCTTTGGCTATTTCTGCAAAGTTTCTCTGCTCTAGTTTCCCATTTCCCAAATTGTTTAGTCTCTGGTGCATTGGATGGTCAGTCAGTCTTCTGAGTTTCTCTACTTGCTGCTGGGCTCTGCAGTCTCTTCTGTCTGTCATGGATTGCAGTTTTGTAATCTTTTCAAGTTCTACAATTGGCGTTAACTTCATGCCTCCTGTTATAACTCTCATGGCTTGGTTTTGAAGTTTGCTAATTTTATCGAAGTTCGCCTTTGCTGCTGTTGTCCATGCCGCAATGCCATACTCGAGAACTGGTCTCACTCTTTCAGTGTACAGTTTCTTTAGTATACTTTCGTCTGCTCCCCAGCTTGTGCCAGCAAGTTTCTTCATGATTGCCATACTTTCTCTGGCTCTCATTCGGTTTATCTCGATCTGACTTTTCCATGTCATGCCATGTCCGATCAAATGGGACTCCCAGGTAGTTTTGGTTGTCGTTTGGCTGCAGATTTTTGACGTTTAGACTTAATTTGGTGTTTTTGGGGTTTGTTTGATAGCGAGAATATCGTAAATGTTGATTTTTCCTCGTTTATTTTGACCAGCCAAGAGTTTGCCCACTCTTCCAGCGATGTTAGGGCCTGCTGCATCAGATTACTTGCTATGGTGAGATTCTTTTCAGAGGTCCACATAACTAGATCGTCTGCAAACATTGAGCTATGGACTCTTCTTGGTATATTCTCTGATATGTTATTTATATACACCAGGAAGAGTGTGGGTGACAGTACTCCTCCTTCGGGTACTCCCTGCTCAAGTGTCACCTTTTTGCTCATCTGCCCTTGTACTTGAACTCTGGCTGTTCTGTTTTTGAGGTAGTAGCTGATCCATTTGTACATTTTCCCACAAATTTCACTTCTTCGTAGCTTAAGTCCTTCTTTCCATACTTTGTCAAATGCCTTTTCTAGGTCCACCCAAACCGCTACTGTGTGTTTTTGTTCCTGGTAGGCATGTTCTATTTTCTGGGCTATGAGGGTGACCTGATCCTCAGTGGATATATGCTGGCTAAAGCCTGCTTGCTGTGGAATTAGTATGTTTTTTCTTCCAGATGTCACATCAGTCTGGCGTTTATCATACGTTCCATCAGTTTGCCTACACAGCTCAGTAGGCTGATAGGCCTGTATCCATTTGGATCTGTTTTATCGTTTCCTTTCTTTTGTACTGGTACAAGTACTGCGTCTTTTCATGCCTGGGGTACAATACTCATTTTCCAGCTTTCGTTCAGGACTGATAGTAACTTTATCTTTGCTGTTTGACCCAGTCCCATCAGCATTTCGTTTGTTATCCCATCTTTTCCGGGAGATTTCCTTTTCTTTAGCGTTCTCATGGCCTCTTCAATTTCATTCATTATTAGTTTTGCATCATGTGCTCTTCTAGTGCCATATTGATGTTGTCGTGCCCCTTTTGTTCTTCCCTAATGTCTGTATGCCTATCTGCAGGGACATCAATGTGGTTTGCTTTGGCATAATCTTCAACAAAGGCGTTTGCTGCTTTTTTTCCAGTGAGCATGTTGTCGCCCTGCTTGAAGGTAATATGTTTTTTTGATGGAGTTTCGTCATTCATGGCTCTGACTATCTTCCATAGTTTGTTCCCATCTTTATCTAGATTGAGGCTTTCTGTTTTGTCTTTCCAGCTTTCTCTTGTTATTTGGTTTAGAGTGTATTTGTATTTCGCCGAGGTGGCTTTGAGGGCGATATTTGCCTTCATAGATTGTTCTCTTTCTGCCATGTTCCTAGCATTTGAGACTTCGTCCTCCACTTTCTGCAATTCGTCATTCCAATAACGCTTATAATTTGTCCTTGCCCCTCTTGGGATGGTTTCAGTGGCAGCTTGCATTATTGCTTTGCTTAGGCTTTCCACCATGGGCTTCATATTGTTATTCCGTGGGTTGATGGTTTCACACAGCCCATCTGTCAGGCTTGCAAACCTGTCCCAGTCGGCTCATTTGTAATTCCAACGTGGGAGCGGTTTTATTTCCTGTGGGTCTACTTCCATATCAACTTCTAGCCGAATTGGCCTGTGGTCGTTACCTGCCAATTGGTTTAGCACCTGGCGGTCTATTTTGTGGTGAATTTCCACCGTGGAAAAGACCAAGTCTGGAGTAGAGGTGGTATGCCATGTTCTAGAATAGAAGATAGGGCTATCCTCCGGCCCATTGATTAGACAGAGATTTGTGTCTATCTCCCAATCTTCCACTTCGTCACCTCTGCTGCCGGTATCCGAATACCCCCATCTCTCCGAGTGGCTGTTGACGTCTCCAACTACTTTGCGACTTCCATACTCGAGAGCGACAGGTCTTTGTTTGGTGGTCCGTACAGGTTGAAGATACGGATCTTCGTCTCCTGAGCCATTATGTCAACTCCTACAATTAAAACATTACGAAGGAGTACAACTTGGAGGCCACCCGTCACTTCTTTGATGCTGTTCGAAAGGAACCACTGAATATGTGGACAACGAGATTTATACAGCTACTTCCTGACAACGCGCTCGCGCATTCTTCTCATCTGGTTCAGATTTTCTTTGGCAAACATACCATTGACCTAGTGTGCCAGCCCGACACGGCTCCTGACAATGTTGGGATATTCCCCAAGCTGAAAATTATACTGAAAGGGACCTTAATTCAGTCATGAAAAGACATTATGCTGAATGCCACGACCCAGTTATACGTCGTTCCCAACGACGTATTTTTGAAATTTTTCCAACAATGGCGAGACTGCTGGGAGGAATGTGTGGAGTTCCAAAGAGAATACTTAGAAGGGGATTATGGTTTCAAACCTCTAGGTGAGTAATTGTATCTGTCCGCCCCATAGATCGTATGCTTTTTGAACACACCTAGTATATGGCAAGAAATCCCTCTGAACCTACAAACAGGTATATAACGCCATAGACCATGACACGTGGGCTAAAGAAACATGACGATTTTTAAGGCCTGGTGATTTTAATGAAATAGAATAGACGTATCGATGGACAATGGCAAATAACCATTCTAACAGCACATAGAATATGAAAGTACCACCCCACGGCGATAAGCGGCACATGTTAATAAATAAGTTGATGTCCCATAATATTATTTATTTAAAACGTTCACAATTGATGATCAACTGACACAGTGCAGTTTCCATACTGGTAGCAAAACCGTTAAGCATGTTTGGGAGCACCGAAACATCAATGTGTCGTTATATTCACTAAACCGACGCTGATGAATACGCTGGCTATTGCTACTTTATGTTATCAGTGTAAAACTTGGGGTTTTATTTAACACAAACGTGAGATCGAGACATGTGAAATGCGCTGGGTAAGAGATGTACAGGAGGAAAGATTACTTGCGACAAAGTTCGCAGCCGCACAATGAAGCTACATCGGCTAATTACTATACTGAAACACATAATTTGAAGAGAATTGGTCATCTGACAAGCATGCAGTACGATAAATCTGTAGCGAGGGCATTCCACGGGAAGGCTGCAGGGCTAAGAGCAAGAGGTAGACACAGTCGACAATGGATAGAGGGGATCAAAGAAACACTCCAAATATTCAACATATCGCCAGCACAATCGTACCACCTAGCTCGAACCAGAAGTCTATGCAAACCTCAAATTTGCGACGCTGCAAACGAAAGACTTGTAGGACATAAGAGGTAATGTATGTATACACGAATATGTCTGTGCTCATCTGTACGTGTCTGCCTGTCTGTGCTCATCTGTACGTGTCTGCCTGTCTGTGCTCATCTGTACGTGTCTGCCTGTCTGTGCTCATCTGTACGTGTCTGCCTGTCTGTGCTCATCTGTACGTTTCTGAATATATGTCTGCCTGTCTGTGTGTATCTTTTTTGCAGCTAGAACTTACTACGCGTGTATCCCTGTCTGCCTGCTTGTCTGCCTATCTATCAGGATTTCTATCTGAATGTCTTATGTATATCTGGGGAGGAAGACAAACGTTTGGTCAGGCACAACATACTGATCAGACATATTTGTCAGGGTCAGGCAAAATATACTGGCCAAGCCTCTCACCTCAGCTTCCTCGTAGCCCTTCCAGGAAAAGGGCTGTTTTCATGGCAGCCTGGCTAACGGGGTGAGGAATCAACATGATTCCCGTAGTAGTGAGTTTCACGCAGATGAAGTCAAGCATAGCACAACCACCTGGAGGACCCCGGTCCACCGTTATCAGCTCGCTCGGGATGTAAATAAAGTTACTGTAACCCGTCACTTAACGTCCTTCACTAGGCACGCAAAAGAGTAAACCTACTCATTGTGGGCATTCGAAACTACAACAACAACTAACTGTATGTCTGCCATACTGCTTATCTATATGTGCGCCCGTCTGTTAATCTGACTAACCACAAGTCTGTCTGTATGCCTGATTTTCTGTTTACCTGCCTGCCTGTCTATTTACCGACCCACCTATCTGCTCTTGTCCTTCTCCACATCTAGTGTCTGCAAGATGTCAACTCCTTCAGAAGGGAGTGGACGGATTCCCCATCTTCTTACGTATTCAAAATTCGTGTCCCCTCCTAGACTCAGCCATCAAACCGCCTCTCAGCTTCATAGAACACTTACAACCCATTAATGCCACTGATCAATATTGCCTCAGACGGCCCGCTTCGGAAACATTAGATACTTACGGCGCATTCAGAAGACTACTCCAGTAAACATACTTTACAATCCTGACGTGACTAAACTGTGGAAACTGAATCCACGTCTCACCAAACAGCTATTGTCATATCCTAAGGACAAATCGGACTTGAGAGACTTACCATTTCATTGCTTTTTTATACTCCATGTACGGGTCGGAGAAGGGGGGTTATTGTGTGAGGAGGAAGAGGGGAAAGTGACGATAGGGTGTGATTTTTTTCAAAACTTTTGTGACGAAATAATGAAATTTGCTGTAATTTTTTTAATTCATGTTTTTAAAAAAACTGAAGAATCCATTTATTCATCGCGCGGCATATTGAGGAATACCTTCCATGTTTTTATAACCAACGCTGGCCGACTTTATTTCCCCATACTTTCTCTGGGCGCTATTGTTTAGGTTGGGTCGAGCCCAGTAGTTTCGCAAAGATGCAGCAGTGAATTAGCTGACAGCTGCCAGCGACACTTAGCTGGCTGGTTACATCAGGGGCAGTAGCTCGTAGCTGGCTGGTTACATCAGGGGCAGTAGCTCGTAGCTGGCTGCTTACATCAGGGGCAGTATCTCGTAGCTGGCTGGTTACATCAGGGGCAGTAGCTCGTAGCTGGCTGCTTACACCAGGGGCAGTAGCTCGTAGCTGGCTGCTTACATCAGGGTCAGTGGCTCGTAGCTGGGGGGTTGCATCAGGGTCAGTAGCTCGTAGCTGGATGCTTACATCAGGGTCAGCGACACTTAGCTGGCTGACTACATCAGGGTCAGCGACACTTAGCCAGTGGCTCGTAGCTGGACGGGGTAGGGGGGCTCGTAGCTGAGGAGGGGGGTTGCCTCAGGGTCAGTGGCTCGTAGCTGGGGGGGGGGCTGCATCTAGGTCAGTGGCTCGTAGCTGGGGGGCTGCATCAGGGCCAGTGGCTCGTAGCTGGTTGTGGGGTTGCATCAGGGTCAGTGGCTCGTAGCTGGGGGGGGGGGGGTTGCATCAGAGTCAGTGACTCGTAGTCTGGGGGTTGCATCTGGGTCAGTAGCTCGTAGCTGGGGGAGCTGCATCAGGGTCAGTAGCTCGTAGTTGGGGGACTGCATCAGGGTCAGCTATTCATATTTGTCTGCTTGCATCAGGATCAGTGGCTCATATTTGGCTTCTTGCATCAGGATCAGTAGCTCGTAGCTGGGGGGGGGGGGGGGGGGCTTCATCAGGGTCAGTGACCAATAACTGACTGCTTACATCAGGGTAAGAGACCCAAAGTTGGCTGGTTGCATCAGGGTCAGTGACTCCTATTTTGCAGCTTGCATTAGGGTCAATGACTTGTATCTTGCTTCTTACATCAATGTCATCGACCCTGGCTGACCCGAGACCCTATTCCGCCTCTACGAAGCGGCCCTGGAAACAGGCTACACTCGTCACTAGTATACTCTGGTCAAGGCATAGAAATTGCAGTAGGAAGGTACACCACGTACTCTGAAAAGTTTGCTGGAATCGGATGTGTCGTGCCGAATTACACATATATCGCAGCCTCGCTGTAAACTACGATTCAACAACACAACGTCTTTTTGAAGACGACATCCGAAAAAAGAAGGCCCCCATGATCTATTTGCGAACATAGAAAAATATCCCGCACCAATTCTAGATGGAAACAAGGCCACTCGACTGTGGACACAGTGCATTGTGTTCTCCGCTGCTTTTTAACATGTGTTCCTAATGCACAGTTACAGCATAAATATCTCGGAGCTGATCACTGGACCGTTAAGCTGGGAGAAACAAAGTGACTCATTGCACTTCCATGCTTGTTGTAAAGCGTGTCTAAATAGAGCTGTGCATGGGCTTAGCAATTTAATCGCATAAAACAAATTGCTACAGAAGCTAACAGTCCAAAAACACACACATTGTTTTGGCGCAGACTTCTTCTGTAGCGGAAGTTAACTGTAATTATAGCTCTATACTACAGCTGGAGTGAAAAACAGACAAGAATGCAGCATTAATAACAAGTAATATTAAAATAATTAATTGTTAAATATGATAACATATATATATATACAAATCGGAATTTATGAAATTCCAATCCGTTATAAAATGGATTCTTCTTGTTTTGCCTGAGAAAGACGATACATTTTGGTCATAGACAACAAGATGGTTTGTCAAGTGGTTTATATCTCATTTTAAAGAGATCCGTCCTTATCAACCACAGGCAGAGTCCGTTTGTTTATATGAAGGCACGTTTATCATCTTCACGATGCTACAGAAGACCTGCAATTAACCATGACAAGGAACTATGTTTGTAATCCAAGAGTGATGAATGCATAGTATGCATTCTCACATGAAGTAGTGGGGGAGAGGTCATCTAATGCATTGAAGAATTGGTTGAATGGGCACAGTTATCAGATCACGTGAAGTAAAAGAAACTGGTTGTATAGAGACACTGCAGAGTCTTCTAATCCAGTATAAAGAAGTTAATTTAAGGGCTACATTTGATTGGTTGGTTTTTGATTCAGCGGCTCCTGATGTATGGGCCAATGCCAAATAGTGGTAACTGCAACTGTCTGGAGATTTGTCAAGAGATCGAAATTCTTTTAGATGTACTGTGATGGGAGCAACGTTGTGCACAGGATATGCTGCATGTTTCATCTACTCACACAACTATGGCTTACTGGCTTCATCTACTCACACAACTATGGCTTACTGGCTTCATCTACTCACACAACTATGGCTTACTGGATTCATCTACTCACACGACTATGGATTACAGGATTCATCTACTCACACAACTATGGCTTACTGGCTTTATCTACTCACACAACTATGGCGTACTGCCATCATCTACTCACACAAATATGGCTTACTGGCTTCATCTACTCACACAAGTATGGATTACTGGCTTCATCTACTCACACAACTATGGCTTACTGGCTTCATCTACTCACACAAGTATGGATTACTGGATTCATCTACTCACACAACTATGGCGTACTGCCATCATCTACTCACACATCTATGGCTTACTGGATTCATCTACTCACACAATTCTGTTTTAATTACTATAACTATCCACAACTCTATCGTTTTCGGACACCAGTGGCAATCGAAGATTAACATTAGGGTCAAGTGAAGCATACGAACCATGACCGTAGTGCTCCTGGAAGCACGCTGTGTTACAGCAGCCTGGCCAATGAGGTGAAGTAAGGATCGACTCAATGATTTCCATTCAGTAATTTCTACAGTCTGATGGACTCCGGTTCACCTCATCTCAGCTGTATGCTTCATGTTGGAACAAGAGCAACTGTAACATACCATCCGGTTGTCAAGAGTAAAGTCAACTCAGTACGAGTAGTATCTAGCAACAACAAAGGGCTGAATATGCAGCCCTTGGACTGAGCTGACAGCAACAAAAAAGTTCACAGCTGGCTGCATAGAAAGTCTTAGCTCGGAGTTCAGGCGACGACCCTGGAAACAGGCAGCACTAGCGTGGTGTGACTGGGAGATAGAAGTCACAGTGGGAATGCCAATCCGATACAATTAGGAAACCAACTGAACCCGTAGGTGTCAGGCCGAAAAGCGCGAAAATCACAGCCTAGCTGTAAACAACTCTACGTCGCAAATGTCCATTTCAGGACGAGGGTTGTAAAAGAAGAAATAAAAGAAGAAAAACAAGAAGAAGAAAAAGTAACAGAAGAAGAGGAAGAAGAAGAAGAAGAAGAAGATAAAGAAAAAAAAAGGAATACGAAAAAGAAGAAGAAGAAGGGAAAAGAAGAAAAAGAAGAAGAAAAAGAAGAAAAAGAGGAAAAAGAAATAGAAGACGAAAGAGAAGAAGAAGAAGAAAAAGAAGAAGAATTAGAAGAAGAGGAAGAAGAAGAAGAAGAAGAAGAAGAAGAAGAAGAAAAAGAAGAAGAAGAAAAAGAAGAAGAAGAAGAATTAGAAGAAGAAGAAGAGGAAGAAGAAGAAGAAGAGGAAGAAGGAGAAGAAGAAGAACAAGAAGAAGAAGAAGAAGATAAAGGAAAATGTCATCTTAACAACCTCATGTTTTATTTCACAAACCGTCGCCACATAAACTGACTTTTCAACTCTTCTTACCACAGGTGTGAATGCAATCTGACCCACCTGTGTAAACTGCTACATTGACTTACCTGTCGCTGTCTTTGTGTGCAAGGCTCTTTAGATCAGGTAAATACAAATGAAGCCAGCGGTAATCCAAGATTCCACGTTTCTTCACAAAACGTAATTTGTAATCCAAATATGTCATTTCTTCACTTTACCCTATCCACGAATTTGAACGCTGTCCTCTGAATGAAATAGTATAGGTCTTTAGAAGGTATGTAAAGCGTCTTCCAATAGAACACATACGATCTAATCTTTCATAATTTACTTTGTAGCTTATTTCAGAATCCAGAACATAATGGACAAAAAACACATCATTATTTATGTCCATTTCACACATGTCCATAGGGAAGAAATACTAACGTTTTAGTCAGGAAAAAATCTACTAATCGGACATGTTAGTCAGGGTCGGACAAAACAGACTTGCCAAGACCATCACTTGTAGCTCCCAGTAGCCATTCCTGGAAACGGGCTAATTGCATGGCAGCCTGGCTAACAAGGTCAGGGATCGACGTGACCCCATTGTAGTGAGTGGCACCCAGATGAAGCAAAGCATAGCACAACCGCCTGGAGGACCCCGGTCAACTTTCATCAGAACGCTCGGGATGTGAGGAAAGCTACTGCAATCCGCAACTTAACATCATTTCAGGGCGAAGAAAAGAGTAACTTTCTTGGTTTGACTTGGCTTCGTTCGTTCTCAATCTGCCGCTACTAAACCGTGACAAGGGCCTAAGTAGCAACATGTAGTCCAGAGAACGTAATGCGTTGTGTCCTAGTTTGCAGTTTCACTGCGATATTTGCACCTGTCGATCCAACACATCGGACTTCAGCAAGCATTTTTTGAGTACCGGGTTAGCATTCTCTCTTCGATTCCATCTCCTTAGACAGTCTGCTCTGTTGCAGTCTGTTATCCAGGATCACCGCGTGGAGGTGTAGAAGAGTCTTGGCAGTTCTGGTACCCTGGCCCTGACACTAGCAGTCAGCTGTGGGTGGCTGACAGATGCAGCTCATGCGCTGCTCAGCATCTTGATCCCTGTAAATTTCTCATTGTGGGCATTCTGAAGCAACAGCAACAGGTCCATTTCCCAGACAGACAAGAACAAACAAACATACAAACATTTGTGTTTCTAGTACTGGAAGCGAAAAAAATAGATTGTCGGTTTCTTTAAAATTCTTCATTTTTTGTGTCAGAATTCGGGATTAAGAAGCTGAGTAATGCAAGAGCTGCAGCGGTCAGCGACCTAAAACTGGCTGTTAGCGTCAGGGCCAGCGACCAGAGCTGTCAAGACCCTTGTACACCTCCAAGTGGTGATACTGGATAACATGTTGCAACAGGGCAGACTGGCTAAGGAGAAGAGATCGAAGAGGGAATGCTAACCCGGCACCCACAAATGGCATGCTGAAGTCGGATGTGTCAGACTGGAAGGTGGAAATATCACAGCCAAGCTGTAAACTATGATGCAACGTATTCAGTTCTCCGGACTACATCCTGCTACTTGCAAAACCCATTTCATAGCGTGGTAGCGGGAGTTTGAGAATGAAGACGAATTGGAATTTAAAAAAGACGAATAAGAAGATGTTAAGAAACGGGTTATATTGTTTGAGACTGGGTTGGCTTGGCTTGGCTTCGTTCGTTCTCAATCTCCCGCTACCAAGCCCTTAGAGGGCTTAAGTAGCAGAATGTAGTCCAGAGAACGGAATGCTTTGTGTCATAGTTTACAGCTTGATTGCGATATTTGCACCTTTCGGTCCAAAACATCCGACTTCAGCAAGCATTTTTTAAGTACCGGGTTAGCATTCCTTCATCGATCCCTTCTTCTTAGCCAGTCTGCCCTGCTGCAGCCTGTTTTCCAGGATCACCGCGTAGAGGTGTAGAAGGGTCTTGGTAGCTCTGGTTTGCTGGTCCTGACGCTTGCAGTCAGCTATGGGTCGCTGACCACTGCAGCTCATGCGCTGCTCAGCATCTTGATTCCTGTTTGAGACTAAACAACGCGGAAGGGGATTAACAATTGAAGTGTGACAGACCATTTCCGTAATGATGAACGATTTATTCATCATTACTATTATCACAACCATCATCTTGAGTACCATATTAATAATGTTGGTTTATGCATTAATGTCCCGTTGCGTCGATTGTCCACTACCATGCCCCACCTGCTGAAGCAAAAAAAGGGAACTTCAAGATACAATTCTCATTAAGCTTCCAATATCCGAGCATCAGCCCCTAGGCCTTGCGATTTCATGGTAAGTGTGCGACTGAGGTCCCTGTGGATTCTCTGAGCGGAGTCGAGAGCTCCGTTGCATTGAGATAGTACCCACGATGAGTCAATGCATGAGTGAACGTGTAACAGAATTCTTTTGGGCATGTTAATGACCGGGCATGGTCGAAAATCTCCAAGGCGATGTCTTAGTCCATTATTGGTCCATGCGTAATTGTTGAGCCACACTAAAACCGGGACCTGTCAGCCAACAGGGCAATGGCAGTCAATCTTGTGAAGTTTATCTGTGTTCCTTTGACAATGGACATTTGTTGAAGGATAACAGAAATACTACTTCAAAACTTTGATGACTTTGTCAGGCTTATGTTCGTAACAGGTGATGAAGATCACTCTCTTTGTTCAGCCGTGTGGACAGCCTTTTCTCTTGCTGTGTCTATGATGTTCGTCCATCACAGGTGATGAAGACCACTCTCTTTGTTCAGCCGTGTGGACAGCCTTTTCTCTTGCTGTGTCCAAGATGTTCGTCCATCACAGGTGATGAAGACCACTCTCTTTGTTCAGCCGTGTGGACAGTATTCTCTCTTGCTGTGTCCCTGAAATGGGTGACTTTCTTCGTGATTTGGATTAAAGTTAAGAAGAAACTGTGCATTTTGTCGACCTCACTGTCTAGTCCTGAGCCACCTTTTGCCAGTGGCAAGATAGTTATCAAGCCTACTGAAGATAGCATAGGGTGCTGATTTTTTCCTTAGGGACTCCCGAGGCCTTTCCCGTAAACAGGTATCCCGCAAGGAAGCGGAGGGGGATGAAATCTGCCGTTATGTGTCGTGCCTTTTCCATAACCACAAGAGGTCGTAGGGACATCATGTCAGGATAATAGATGGGGAAAACACCACAAAATGAAAGAACTAACTAACACAAATAGAAAACCACAACATGTTTCCGTGGAATAAAATGTAAGTCGTCGGGTATTGTGGATTTCAGCCAAATTCGAGGCCTGATGGTACTCTTAATGGACTAAACCATGAAAGCAAAGTTAGACTCAAAGCCTGTTAGGTTCCATCCTTTCATTACAGTTTCAATAAATAACATTACTGTTGTTTTTGTTTTTCATGTTATTCCCATCGAACCTGCAGTAGGTACTCTTGACGACTTCTTTAGGGGGCGCAACACGTGGCTCACCTGACATACTTCGATACGAACTTGAGAAGGTGGCAAGGATGTCCCTGGATGTAGCGCAATGCGAGACTCCTCAGTAAACTAAGCACTATGTGTGTCACAGCGCCAATTCCCACTTCACTAGTCAGACTGCCATGAAACAGCCTGTTTTTAAGGAGACTGCATATTTGGGATGCTGGTCCATGTTTCACCTGACCTTGGCTAATATAAGGTGATCATTATGGTTTGCTTGGCCGTACAATAGTCTCCACTCTCCGATAATAATAGTAACACTAATAATAATAATATAGTAATAATACTAACAATAATAAAAGTTGGTATAGTAAAAATGATCATAATTATAATAATGGTTATTATTATAGTAGAACTAACAAAAATAATAATAATAATACTTAAATGAAAGCAACAATAGTACTAATAATAATAGTATAGTACAGCGAGAATAAAAACAAACAATAATAACAAAATAGTGACAAGTAATAGTAATAATAGTACGGTAACAAGATTAATTATATAAAAACAGTAACAAATAATAATAATAATAACAATTATAATAACAATAATAATAATGTAGTTTAGCAATAATAATAACAATATAATAACAGTAACATATTAACAAGTAACAATAATAATAAGAGTATCGTAATAATAATAGTATTGTAATAATAATAGCAATAATAATAATAAAACAGGAACGAGTAATAATAGTATTGTATAGTAAAAAATGATAACACAAGTACTAATAACAAAATAGTGACAGGTAATAATAATAATAATAGCTAATAATAATAATATAATAGAAGCAAGTAAGAATAATGACAGCAATAAAATAATAAAATAATAATAATAATAATAATAATAATAAAATAATAACAAGTGGTAATAAGTAATAATAATAACACGTTATGAAAGTACTAGTTCAGTTGAAACTTAATGCTTCATTTTAGAAATATTGGTGGTCATAGTAGTTTAATGGTAGCTTACTCACTTATTACAGTAGAGGTACAGAGCTCAACGCCAGTCATCGGCACGATCTAGACGTAACGGGGTTAACTCTAAATGTGTACCTTACCACCTGACCTACAGTTAGGGAAGTAAAAGAAGCGAGAAGGTACTGATTACTCCACCTCAAACAAGTTGTGTACAATGAAGTCTCAAACATTATATCCAAGACGCAAATTTTTGCTACGTGACCTTATTTTGTTTGTGTAGTTGTTGTAGTGAGGTAGCGTGGTCTACGGATTGAAAATCCGTTTCACAATCCCATTGCAGTGAGCTCGAATCCCGACGCGTTCAGTTGGGAGACAAAGGTTTTTTCTCTCTGTTAAATCGTTTTTCCGCGAACGGAAAATAATGGCAGACTACCGTACCATACACCTGTCAAGAAACGTAAAACAGACACACAGGTTGGTGGTTGTAAGAAATGACATTCTGTAAAGTGTATGCTACTTACATTTACATTGCAACAGTAGTACTTGCTAATAACATTCCTTCAATGTAGTTATATTTTACCGCTATGGTCGATATTAGCTCTCATCACTCGCCTTCCAAAGCGACGGAAAGAGTGACTGATCGAATCTCGCAGGTTTTAAGCAACCACTGGTCTTTAGGGAGATATGACCAGAGTGCTTGCAAGGTCGTCTTTCTACTTGTCCAAAGCAGCTAAGAGAGTGAGGTTGATGACCAGCGCGGTTTCGTCCTCACTATAATACAAATACGAGGCGTGTTAAAATGAAACCAGACCTACCTGCATCGTGTGAACATACGTACGATCCGCATGATGACGTCAATTCTGATGTAAACAGCACATACCAACAGCCAAGTTAGCAAAATATCATTATCCTCTGACTCACAGTTACCTCAGGAGACCGTTGAAAACATGGCGGGCGTGAAACGAAATCCTTCCAGAGTTGATCAACGAGAGGTGATTCGGTTTCTAACAGCTAACCGATGGCGACCAGTTGATATTCATCGCAGAATGCAGGCAGTCTATGGTGACAAAGGTGTGTCGAAGACAATAGTGAAGAACTGGTCAACGATGTTTAAAGAAGGACGTGAGTTAACGAAAGATATTCCGAGAACAGATCAGAAGCATATTGTTGCCTTAATATATATTCTTCTTTTAACATCGTTGTCCAATTCTTCACTGTTGTCTTCGACACACTTGTGTTCCCATACACTGCCTGCATTCTGCGATGAATGTCAACTGGTCGACATCCTTCATCTGTTAGAAACCGAATCATCGCTCGTTGATCAACTCTGGACGGATTCCATATCACACCCGCCAAATTTTCCACCGTCTTTTGAGGAAACTGCGTCGGGGGATAATTACATTTTGCAAATTTGACGGTTGGTATATGCTGTTTACATCAGAAAGGACGTCAAAGTGCGCATCGTACGTATGTTCACTTGATGCAGTTAGGTCAGATTTCATTTGAACACGCTTCGTAACAACCTAAAGATACAATCGTCTTATGATATCCCCATCATCGCTTGTATTTCATCTTATTATAGTGGACATGTGCGTAAGATTGTCTTGTATTTCAATGTTTATTCATATGCACCAAGGCATGTCACAAAATTATTTTTATTCACTCTAGTTTCTTTCCAGTTTTCTCATGTTCTCGGTTATCTGCTCTTAAATACCCAAGCGATTTTTGGGTAGGTGGGATATGTTTAAAAGAAATATTGTCTGACTTGCCTAATTTAGTGAGGGGGTGTAACGTTATACTGTGTTTATCGACTATAACGGACCCGTGCATTTGACTACAGAATGCATTTTTAAAATGTTAGTAATTCCCATAGGAAAAGGACCTACTATTCGATGAATCTGAACACAAACACGGCGTGGCTGTTACTTGCAGCACCATTCACTACACCATGGTTCCCCTGTGTGAACGGATGGGCAGGAGCATTCCTGAACCTACCAAATGGCAGAAAAATAACACTGTCATTCGCTACTGGTAAGTACACAAGCAATTTCAGAGCGGAGGCAGAGGCACTGAGGGCGGCAGTGGAAGAGACGGTGACACACAGTGAAAATGAGAGCCATATAGTCCTGCTGACAGATGCTCTCGCCGTAGTCACAGCGCTAAAAAGCCAGAAAAACACTGAGCTTAATGACTTAAGAGCAGCACTCTGCAAACTGTGCCAGCAGTCCGCACCAAAAAGGGTAGTGGTACAGTGGGTTCCGTCACACTGCAACATCCAAGGCAACGAGGAGGCAGACAGACTGGCAAAAGAAGGTGCAAGACTACCACAAACAGATACCAGTATGACGTACGAAGAGTCAAAACGGCTTATCAAAGCCAGATACATGACCAAATGGGAAACCGAACATACTGGTTACACCAAAAACGATGCCTATTACCAGTTGAACCGAAGAGAGCAGGTCGTTGTCTTCAGACTTCGCACTGGCCACAACAGACTGAGGTACCACCTATTCAAACAATTGAAGATAGGGTGTACCGACGAATGCCCGTGCGGTACTGGTAAAATGACCACTGAACATCTGCTACAGAACTGCCCGACATACGAGGATCAGAGAGAGCAGATGTGGCCATTACCAGTGGAACTGCAAGACAAGCTCTATGGCAGTAGCGAGAGCCTCAGGATGACCGCCGCTTTTTTCGAAAAAATAATGGTTACTGTCTGACGGTGTACGCAGAAGAAGAAGAAGAAGGTTCCCCTGTGTGACATATATTATTTTCACGGTTCTCTAAAATAACACTCTTAAATGTTTCTTCTAACTAAAGAAAGAAATGCGGCATAGTCTTCTATTTTCCTACATTTCGAAGGCAACAATACTTTTTTCCAGTGTTATTCAGTGTCCACGTTTCTACGCATAAAATAGTGGAGAGTATACATTACACCTGACAATTCTCACTTTAACAATATGATTTATCTGTTTGGATGTCAGTATGTGTCGCATGTTGATGAATACCATCTTGTTTGGATGTTAGTATGTGTCGTATGTTGATGAATACCATCTTGTTTGGATGTCAGCATGTGTCGTATGTTGATGAATACCATCTTGTTTGGATGTCAGTATGTGTCACATGTTGATGAATACCATCTTTTTTGGATGTCAGTATGTGTCGCATGTTGATGAATACCATCTTGCATGCATGTCAGTATGTGTCGCATGTTGATGAATACCATCTTGTATGGATGTCAGTATGTGTCGCATGTTGATGAATACCATCTTGTATGGATGTCAGTATGTGTCGCATGTTGATGAATACCATCTTGTTTGGATGTCAGTATGTGTCGCATGTTGATGAATACCATCTTGTTTGGATGTCAGTATGTGTCGCATGTTGATGAATACCATCTTGTATGGATGTCAGTATGTGTCGTATGTTGATGAATACCATCTTGTATGGATGTCAGTATGTGTCGCATGTTTATGAAAACCATCTTGTATGGATGTCAGTATGTGTCGCATGTTGATGAATACCATTTTGTATGGATGTCAGTATGTGTCGCATGTTGATGAATACCATCTTGTATGGATGTCAGTATGTGTCGCATGTTGATGAATACCATCTTGTTTGGATGTCAGTATGTGTCGCATGTTGATGAATACCATCTTGTATGGATGTCAGTATGTGTCGCATGTTGATGAATACCATCTTGTTTGGATGTCAGTATGTGTCGCATGTGGATTAATACCATCTTGTATGGATGTCAGTATGTGTCGCATGTTGATGAATACCATCTTCTATGGATGTCAGTATGTGTCGCATGTTGATGAATACCATCTTAGCCATACATATTCTCATTCATATTTCTTTTTCACAGCTGCCATCTTCCGTTATTATATGACCTAAATAGGAGAAACTCTGTACTTGTTCTAGTAGTTTATCTTTCATTTGGATCTGGATTCATGGTTTCTTGTCATTTTTCACAAATATCATAGTATTTATTTTCATGATGCCTAATTCAAACTCATGACTTATTTTGTATATTGTTGCCACAAGCGCATGATCGGCTAGTGAAGATAAAATCAGGTCTCCCAGTAACCGGTGAGCTCGTTGGTGCACACATGAAGACATCCTAATACCCCATGCCACCCTTTTCTGGCAGCGGCCGCTGCCTGTGCCTCTTCTTCTCGGAGATTTGTCTATTCTTTTATGTTGGTCTCCCACCTCTTTTATGAGCCGGCCTTTTGTCGTCTGCCTTTCACCTTTTCGTGGAGGATCGTATTTGCAAGGCCACTTGACCTCGGTATGTGACCGTACCAAGCGAGTTTTCTTCTTTTGACAGTTACCAAGAGGTCTTCAAAAGGCTCAGTAACTGTTGTAATTTTATCT
This sequence comes from Ariolimax columbianus, assembly GCA_036924085.1. Lineage (NCBI taxonomy): Eukaryota > Metazoa > Mollusca > Gastropoda > Stylommatophora > Arionidae > Ariolimax > Ariolimax columbianus. Next base: position 25,189,682 of record JAVGWX010000019.1, read on the forward strand.
CGTATTTCCTCATTTCTAACTAGATCTTTGTACGTGACGTTTGAAAGTCTTCGGAAACATCTCATCACCAAGGCCTGTATCCTTTGTTGAAGGTCAGCTGTAACTGTCCATGTCTCACAAGCATAAAGCAATATTGACAGCACCAGTGTACGCATTAATCTGATTTCCGTGCATAGTGCTAACCGTTTATTTTGCCAGATTATGTTAAGCCGTGCAAGCGCCGCTATTTTCTGTGCTATTCTAGCCAACACCTCACATTTTGATCCTTCATCACTGACAATCGAACTCATACATTTACAACTGTCAACCACTTCGAGTTCCTAGTCATTAGCTTTTATCCTGCTATTGAATCCCTCGGCGTTTTTGGAAACTAATTTAGTCTTTCCAGCGTTTATCTCCATACCATAGCGCTGTTTCAAAGAGCCTTCAGACCCATTCCTGGAGTTCTGCTTCTGAAACCGTCAAAATCATTTGCAAAACGAAGGTTGATAATCGTTCGGCCCCCTATCTTGACAGTACCAACGTGACCCCAAGGGCCTCACTCACAAATCCCTCAAGGAATGTATTAGAAAATAGTGAAGTTACAGGGAAAGAAACAAAATATATATCACAAGAAATGATCACTTTCTTGGGAATGGCTACAAACTCTAAGCGTATTGTATCGCTGTCACGATCATTCATTTTTGTTTTTGTTCTTACTAGACAATTGTTGTCTTTTTGTTTATTGTTCCTGACTACGATATTCTTGTCGTTACGTCGACTTCGTATTTTTGTTTCGTCACGAAGCGGTTTCGGAAAATATCCGTTTATGTTTGTATGTTTCAGTTGAAGTGTCTTCTCCACAATAAAGGCTCGTTGAAATTGATCTCCAACATTCTCTATCTCTCGCCTTGGTAGTACACACAGACAGACTGATGCTCGACCATCGTTTCATGTAATCCTCTCACTTATAGCGCTACTTATCCTATGCCTGACCGTCTTCAACCTTTCCCTCTAGCATGGTGTCTAGTAGTGTTGTTTTTATACGTGGCCAAAATATATGTTTCTATGTTGAGAAAGGCACAACGCAGTTCCCAATAATTCAGCGATTATCATTGCTAATCCACAATCAGTTTCCACGACAATAAGATGGGAAATGCGCAATGAAATAACTAAAAAAGGTAAGTCATGGAATAGGTGATAGTTTCTAAAGGTGTCATTTTTTTGTGATTACTGTACGTAGCAGGATTTATGTGTCGCATGCACGCACGCAGCTCAGATACCAGAATCATGTCCGGCAAACAGAGTGCTGTTTGTTTTTAGGCAACACGACTCTCCGCAAAGGTACTTCATTATGAAATGTTTCAATTTTACAATGAGAAGTGTCTATATCGAAAATCAGTGCGTAAGTTTCTAAGGGCCCTCAAAAAGTTATGACGAAACCCGAACTGGTCGTGCTGTTCAAATTAGAACAGAAGCATCTATGCGGCAGGCAGATGGGAATATTGCTGACTGGCAAGTAACGACAGACAGTGCAGCTTTTGCAGCAGGATGTTCACATGGTTTAGGCTACAGTCTAATGTATGATGGATTAAATTACCGGAATGTGTGCTGACTAACTGGCTAATATAAAATACACCGAATAGATATGTCCTTCCAGCGTGTGTCGGAATGCAGATGAAGAAGAAAGCCCCTATCAGGATTGTTACTAGAGGCGAAAAACTTAACTTCTTCATATTGATTTAGAAGACTGCGGTCTTCATACAACCATTTTCTTCTTATCCTGCCTGTACTATTTCTTGTGACAATGCATTTCAAGAATTCACTACACTCCGATTTAAAAAAATATTTCCTAGTGTCTAATCTGGACCTTTCGTTAATGAATTTGTAGCAATGCCGTCTTGTTCAGATAAGCGGCTGTACTTTGAAAAACTTGTTACTCTAATTTTTCCTTTTCTTTAATTATCTTATAAACATGAATTAAATTGCTGTTAAACAATTTCCCGAAGAGAGATGACAGTGGGAATGACGTATCACTTGTTGACGTATCACGTGTTAATGTTACAAGTCGACGAAATCGGCCAGATATGTTGACTAGAGGAGGGCTGGTCCACCCACACAAAGCCACACCACATGCACCTCAATTAACCCAGAAAGAAGGAAGGAAGATCACACCACATTCGCCTCAATTAACTCAGAAGGAAGATCACACCACATTCACCTCGATTAACTCAGAAGGAAGATCACACCACATTCACCTCGATTAACTCAGAAGGAAGATCACACCACATTCACCTCGATTAACTCAGAAGGAAGATCACACCACATTCACCTCGATTAACTCAGAAGGAAGATCACACCACATTCACCTCGATTAACCCAGAAGGAAGATCACACCACATTCACCTCGATTAACTCAGAAGGAAGATCACACCACATTCACCTCGATTAACTCAGAAGGAAGATCACACCACATTCACCTCGATTAACCCAGAAGGAAGATCACACCACATTCACCTCGATTAACTCAGAAGGAAGATCACACCACATTCACCTCGATTAACTCAGAAGGAAGATCACACCACATTCACCTCGATTAACTCAGATGGAAGATCACACCACATTCACCTCGATTAACCCAGAAGGAAGATCACACCACATTCACCTCGATTAACCCAGAAGGAAGATCACACCACATTCACCTCGATTAACTCAGAAGGAAGATCACACCACATTCACCTCGATTAACTCAGAAGGAAGATCACACCACATTCACCTCGATTAACTCAGAAGGAAGATCACACCACATTCACCTCGATTAACTCAGAAGGAAGATCACACCACATTCACCTCGATTAACCCAGAAGGAAGATCACGCCACATTCACCTCGATTAACTCAGAAGGAAGATCACACCACATTCACCTCGATTAACTCCGAAGGAAGATCACACCACATTCACCTCGATTAACCCAGAAGGAAGATCACACCACATTCACCTCGATTAACCCAGAAGGAAGATCACACCACATTCACCTCGATTAACTCAGAAGGAAGATCACACCACATTCACCTCGATTAACCCAGAAGGAAGATCACACCACATTCACCTCGATTAACCCAGAAGGAAGATCACACCACATTCACCTCGATTAACCCAGAAGGAAGATCACACCACATTCACCTCGATTAACCCAGAAGGAAGATCACACCACATTCACCTCGATTAACCCAGAAGGAAGATCACACCACATTCACCTCGATTAACCCAGAAGGAAGATCACACCACATTCACCTCGATTAACCCAGAAGGAAGATCACACTACATTCACCTCGATTAACCCAGAAGGAAGATCACACCACATTCACCTCGATTAACCCAGAAGGAAGATCACACCACATTCACCTCGATTAACCCAGAAGGAAGATCACACCACATTCACCTCGTTTAACCCAGAAGGAAGATCACACCACATTCACCTCGATTAACCCAGAAGGAAGATCACACCACATTCACCTCGATTAACCACAGAAGGAAGGAAAGCAGATCACATCACATGCACCTCGATTAACCCAGAAGAACGTGAGGAAGATTCATGACTGGTCAGCTAGAACATGCTATTCAGGGCCTGGCTAAATGTACTGGCCAAGACCCTCAGCTCGACTTCCTAGTAGCCTTCTCTGGAAACGGACTGTTTTCATGGCAGCCTGGTTAACAAGGGGATGTATCGACCTGATCCCTGTAGTAGTTAGCGAGACCCAGATGAAGCCAAGTAAAGCACAACTGCCTGGAGGATTCCAATCCACCTTCATCAGCTCGCGAGGGATGTGAGGAAATCTACGGCAACCCGCCAAATAATATCCTTTTCAGGGCACAAAAAAGAGTAATCGGACTCATTGTCGGCATAAGAAACAGAAATAAATAAAAAGATAATTAACAAAACTAGGGTGGACATTTCTTGAACATCCACCTCACATCTCCGATTTAGCTTCGAGCGTTTTTCTGCAGTTGAATATACTACAAACCCACCTTGGCGGAGACGTTATGCAAATGGCGAAGAGGTTGAAAGTGTAGATCTAGCTGAACAAACAGCAGTTTTAGTGCACGAATAAATGCGAGGCGTGTTCAAATGAAACCGGACCAAACTGCAACAAGAACGATTTGCATAATGGGGTCACTTTTGGTGTAAACAGCATACACCAACCGTCAAATTTGCAAAATGTCATTATTCTCCGACGCAAAGTTTCCTCACCAGACCGTTTAACATTTGGCGGGTGTGACACGGAATCTGTCCATAGTTGATTAACGAGCGGTGATTCGGTTTCTAAAAGCTGAAGGATTTTGATCAGTTGACATTAGTTGCAGAATGCAGGCAGTGTATGATGACAAAAGTGTGGCGAACGTAATCTCCGGCGACGGTTCTCCCGAATTACTGCATCAATTTTGGCGATGGCATCTTCTGACGCAACAATATGCGCCTGACCTGGTCTCGGAAGATCTTTCTTTACTTTACGTCCTTCTTAAAACAACGTTATCCATTAATTCACTGTTGTCTTCGACATAATTTTGTCTCTATACACTACCTGCATTCTACGATGAATGTCAACTGGTCGACATCCTTCAGCTGTTAGTAACCGAATCACCACTCGTTGATCAACTCTCGATGTATTCCGTATCGCACCCTCCCCTCCCCCCAACCCTCATGTATTAAACGGTCTGCTGAGGAAACTATGCGTCGGAGGGTAATGACATTTTGCAAATTGTACGGTTGGTATGTGCTATTTACACTTGAAGTGATGTCATCCTGAGGATCATACTTATGTTCACGTAGTTTGCCCACGGTGTTATTTGAACACGCCTCGTACATGAATGATGGAAACTAGGCTGAGTAATAAGGGGCAATGTAAGTGCAATAATAAATGTATTTCAAGTTCATATTTTTTCATTTCTAATTTTTTTTTTGATAATACTTTTTTTTTTTTTTTTTTTTTGCATTCGCCTTATTTCTCGTTTGCATTACACTGTTGTTTTATTTTGCGCCTGTCGGCCCTGTGTATCCGACTTCAGCATGCATTTTATGTAAGGTTCTGCTTCCTCCTGCATATTTTAAGGATTTGCTTCCCCGGAGTAACGGCCGGTGCTGTGATAGGGATCGAACACAGCACCTTCTGGTTGTGAGCCGTGTCACTTAACCACTAGCGCACGCCGTCCCCTAATTCTTTTGAAAACTTGCCATTTGTGATATATTTACTGGGAAATATTTGCTTTTTAAATTAAAGTCCTGAGAGCCTGCGTTTTTTATAATGGCAATATATGGTTGCTATTCATGGACGATTACTAAAACGTATAGTCAGAAAGCATAGACTCCATTGAGTCAAAATGTTACATAAAGATCCTGAGAATACCCTGGACGGAGAAAAACACATGTAGATATTCGACGAAAGATTCACATAGAAGGGAACTGTTTTATCAATTCCATTTTGGATAGAAAATGTAAATACGTTGGTCACATCAAGAGACACAACGGTATTAAGAGTACAGTGATGGGAGGTATGGTGCCAGGCAAAAGAGGAAGGGGTAGATCAAGAAGACGATGGTACCAAGATGTCCAGGAATGCCTGGGAATGACAGTGGCGGGGACTGGAGTTTCGGCAAGGGAAAGAAGTTCTTTCAGACAGACCGTGACGGGAGCGACGTTCTGTTAGGAACATGCAATATGATGGTGATGAAGATCGGTTTACTGACTTGACTTACTGATAAAGTTTGGTCTGTGGCTGACAAAGACGTGGTTTGCTAACATAAGACACAAATACCAAGATAAGAGCTCAACAACTATTTTACCGTTTAAAAAAAATGTAGAAATTAAATAAGTAACTCTCCAAAACTTGATGATAATCTGATAATCTGAAGTTCAAGCTGATGCAGCAGCACGCTGAATATGCTGACAATATCTAGTGACTCATAACTCGCTGGTTGCATCAGGGTCAGCGAGCCAGATCTCACAAAGACCCCACTCCGCCTCCAAGTGGTGGCTCTGGAAGCAGGCTGCACTAGTGTGTTCCAGTTAAGAGAATAGCGACCATAGTGGGAAGGTAAACCTGGAAACAAAACTAAAACTGGATGTGTCATCCTGATCGACGCAGATTTTGCAGTATCTCTGTAAACTGCGACACAACGTGAGATCGTCCTGTCCATGACGAACGCCAAATAAGCAGAAAAGTAGAATGGAATTTACTATTATTTCGTTTAGTCTGTTTGGAGGCATGAAGTCAACGCCAATTGTAGAACTTGAAAAGATTACAAATCTGCAATCCATGACCGACAGAAGAAACTGCAGAGCCCAGCAGCAAGCAGAGAAACTCAGAAGACTGACAGACCATCTAATGCATCAGAGACTAAAAAGATTTGAAAATGGGAAACTAAAGCGGAGAAACTTTGCAGAAATAGCCAAAGTAAAGATGAGCGAAGACCCTATGAACACCATAACAACACCAAAACCCATCCCTACTGTACGCAAACCCACATGGAAGCAGCATATCATTCTAGAGGTGGTAGAAAATATACCAGGTATTGAAAACAAGAACAGCCAGACTGAAAAAAAAGAAGAGACATAACCCTGAGGTACAAAGCGGAAACCTACCCAAGCATGGACTGGACCCATGCATACACCGACGGTTCTGTAAAAAACACAACACAGAATGGAGGAGGAGGGGTATTCCTGGGCCTAACAAATGGTAAAAAAATAGCACTGACAGTGGTAACTGGAAAATTAAGAGCGGAGGGAGAGGCACTGAAGGCTGCAGTAAAAGCAATGCTGACAGGCGAAAGCAATGAAAGCCAGATAGTCCATTTTACAGAAGCCCTGGCCGTGGTTACAGCACTAAAAAGCCATAAAAATGCTGAATTTACTGATTTAAGAGCAGTACTCTATCAACTATGCCAGCAGTCCGCACCAAAAGGAGTAGTGGTACAGTGGGTTCAATCCCACTGTAACATCAAAGGCAACGCGGAGGCAGACAGACTGGCAAAAGAATGTGCAAGACTACCACAACCAGATTCTAGTGTGACCTACGAAGAGTCCAAAAGGTTTATTAGGGCCAGATACATGGCCAAATGGGAAACAGAACATACTGGCTACACAAAAAATGATGCCTATTACCAGTTGAACAGAAGAGAGCAGGTCGTGGTCTTCAGACTTCGCACTGGCCACAACAGACTGAGGTACCATCTATTCAATAAACTGAAGCTAGGAGGCACTGACGAATGCACTTGTGGTAAAGAGAAAATTACCGCTGAACATCTGCTGCAAAATTGCCCGACATACGAGGATCAGAGAAAGAACATGTGGCCATCACCAGTGCCAACACTAGAGAAGCTATATGGCAGCGTCGACAGACTCAGGATGACAGCTGCTTTCTTCGAACAAATTCAAGTTGACATCTGACAGCGTACGAAGAAGAAGAAGAAGAAGTTTAATCTGTTTATCTACTAGTTTTGCACGTGGTTTATCTTGTAAAAATGTCCCATGATCTTTTAGTTCTGAGATATGACACCCATGTGCACTGGCGCGCATCTTAAAAATCCCTTGCCATTTGTAGAACGAAAAAATAGGCTAAACGGCTGCTGCTCGAACAAAATTGAAATGAAAATCCTACTCAAATTATTATAAGGATTCTCGCCCCACAGAGGCTATGTCGAAAAAGGGGACTGTGTGGCTATGCCATCAGGTCTTGGTTATGTGGTTTAACGGATCGGCATAGATGGCCCATGACAGGCTGCGGTTCTACCTTGCTCGAATTTACGCCTCCACCACAACCTGTCCCAAAAATAGACGATCGTATATTCCAGGGGCTACCAAGCTAATAGTTGGAACACATGCTGGGATTGACCTGACAAGTCGCCAGCGTATTTTCGCCTACCAAAAAATATGAAACAAAGGAGGTCACACATTCCAATGACATCTAACGACGCCAGTGGTCTGAGGAATAAATAGATAACCCTAGCTATATGAATAAAGTAACAAATGACCAAAGCGATACACCTTATAAAAATTGGAACACATTGCCGGACCATGTTGCAATATGTATTATTTCACTTTGTCAATAGTAAATTTACGACGCCGTTGAATGTGAAGACTCAAGTAAAATTTATAGGCGTTTCAGTCTTCGCAGATCATGCGCGTAGCACCCTGTGACTAGCCTCTCATGGCGCAAGCATGGGTACTGAATACGGAGACCCAGGGCTGCCCAAACTGCAGGATCCCTGCCTCGGCCTCGCTGGTGTAAACCAAAGGAATGCAAAGCATGACTATTTGGCACCAGCTCAGCTGCAGGAATGAGTTCCTAGTTTTTAAACAATCCGATTTAGGTGCTACCACTTCGGATTTTCTGTCTGGGTTTACTACCCTCCTCCCGAGGTTTCCATAAGGCAGTGGAGTTGTTGTCCGCAGATGCTAGTTGCTCGAGACATCCAATGATACTCTCATTGTCCCAAAACTAGACAGCACTCTCTGGGACTTGTGGGTTTAAAATTTGAGTTCCTCCTTTCCTAGGCAAAGTGCCCGAACAGGCCAACGAGTTTCGTCTACCCGGGTTTAGAGTCAGAGTTTACCTTCTCTTAGAATAGCTGCCAACCAAGGCCAATGAGCCCGATTTTCCAGCCCAGTTATACCGCCGGGTACTCGGTGGCGCCCCACAGCAGGCTCTGTAATGCTATTTCAAGTGAAATAGTTCACATATTAAATAATTGGGAGCAAAGAAGAAATAATTTTTTCACGACAAAAGCACAGATGACATGCTTGCAACCGGATTTATTTCTGCTTAGCTAAGCTTGACGGACCGATTCTTCTGTGAACGTACACACGAGTGGTGCATTTATTTCAGGCCTGAATACACCACAACAGAATATACTAATGAGTACGTAAGCCTGTTTGCTATAGGCAAATCAGTTCTTAGAAGGTACGTACTAGAAATGGGATAGAAAGGACGGAGAAAATAGTAATGGCTTCTTCTTCTTCTGCGTTCGTTCTCAATCTCGCGCTACCAAGCCTTGAACAAGGTTTCGCAAATAGAAGGATTTAGTCCGGATAATGAAATGCGTTGTGTCGCTAGTTTACAGCTTGACTGCGATATTTGCACCTTTCGGTCCGACACATCAGTCTTCGGCGGGAATAATGGCTAAATGTGTATTTAATTTGATGAGGAATATATTGGGATCTGGGCAAATAACCTACACATTAAAAATGAGATTCATCAGATGTTGTATATATTCAACATTATTCACGGTGCAGAAAGATGAACTATATACAAATAGTTGGAAAACAAAATAGAGGCCATCAGAATGTGGTTGTACATACGAATATGTCGCATTTCGTAGAAAGAGAAAAAAAAATCGAGAGTAAGCAGGGGTAGAGAACATTTGACAGACATTACAATTACGCAAGACAAATATTTTGGCCTAATACAAAGTCATAATACTATTTTGAAAACAATACTGGAGGAGAAGGTTAAAGACTGGATAGAACATACGCTGATGAAGGCAAAGTATAACATAGCTAGACAGGCTCTTACGTGGAATCCTCAGGGGAAAAGAGAGAGAGAGAGGTACAGCCCAAAATACGCGGAGAAGAGAATGTGAAAAGGAGTTAAAATTAAATAATGAGACCTGGAGAGAGGCAGAAAGAGGAGACCTGGAGAGAGGCAGAAAGAGGAGACCTGGAGAGAGGCAGAAAGAGGAGACCTGGAGAGAGGCAGAAAGAGGAGACCTGGAGAGAGGCAGAAAGAGGAGTCCGATGTTGTCGGTGGCCTATGCACCGACAGTTTGGTTCAAGTGATCATCAAATCATCCGTTTGGATCTTATTGCAGGGAAAGAAGTAAACATAAACACGCGAACATACGACTAATCTAAGGCAGATGTTAAGAGGATGAAAGAGGCAGCGAACCACATACAATGGAAAGATATTGTTGGAGGACCAAATTTCGAACAAGAGTGGGAGAGTTTTAAAACATTTCTAGAAACGCTAAAAGAGGAATGTGTTCCATGTAGGGAGGAAAACCCCAAGCGTAAAAAGTGGATAACTAGATTTGTAGTTAAATGTAGAAGAGCTAAAAAAAAAAAGCAGGGATAAAATATATAGAGGCAGGTAAATCAAAAGAAGCATATTTAAAATATTTGGATAAGCAGAACATATCTCAGAAAGTGAATAAAACAGCAAAAATGTACTTTGAAAAAAAACCTACTCAAAGGATCAAGACTGATAGTGAAAGATTCTTCTCTTGTGTTAGAAATAAACAAAGAACGAAACACAATGTAGGCCCTCTCATAGACAGTACATGGAAAATAATAAGTGAGAATTGGGAGGCAGCTAATTTGCTCAATCAGTACTTTGGTACAGTCTACACAAAAGAGAACTGCTCCAAGATCCCAGAACCTATAGATATTTTTCAAAAAGACATGGATTAAAATCCATCTGTATTACAGGGGAAATGGTTTTTACAAAATTGGAGGAGGTGAAAGTGGATAAGTATCCAGGTCAAGATGGTATTCATCCAAAATTGTTGTTTCGAATTAAAGACCAACAAGCAAAACAATTGGCTATATTATGTTCTCAATCACTTGCATGGAAAGATGAAGGAGTGATTCCATTATTCAAAAAGGAAAAAAATCAGATCCAGCGAAATATAGACAGGTGATTTTAACGAGCATAGTCTGTAAATTGTTAGAGTTAATAATCAAAGAAAACATTGTAATGCATTTAGACAAATTTAATCTAATTAGAAATAGTCAGCATGAGTTTACTAGGGGGAGATCATGCTTAACAAATCTATTAGAATTCATGGAGGAGGTTACCACATTAATAGATAAAGGGGAGCCAGTGGACGTTATTTATCTAGATTTTGCAAAGGCCTTTGATAGAGTACCTCATCAAAGATTATTTCGAAAGTTAAAATCTCATGGAATTGGTGGGGAAGTTGCCAAATGGATTGAAAATTGGTTAACGGGAAGAAGGCAGAGGCTGGGCATAAATAAAGAGTACTCTGAGTGGTGTGAAATAAAAAGTGGAGTGCCACAGAGCTTGATTTTCCGACAAATTTTGTTCTGGATATATATAAATGATTTAGACATTAATATTGGATTTATGATTGCAAAATTTGCTGATGACACAAAATTATAGAGTAATGTCTCATCTAAAGCAGAAGTGGATATATTGACGTCGGATTTAGATACAATTCGAAAATGGGGAAAATTGGGTTTAATGTAGAAACATGTACAGTCATCCACATCGGTAGATCCAATATGGAACATAATTACAGAATGGGAGAGAACAATATTAGAAAGATAAATAAAGAAAGGGACCTAGGGGACACAATAGATCATACAGGTAAGGTGAGTGAGCAAGTTCAGGTAGCAATGATGGAGGCAAATGCAATGTTAGGTATTATTTTTAAAAATATTAAACATAGGAGCAAAGAAGTGATAGTCAAACTGTATGAAGCATTAGTTAGACCTAGATTGGAGTACTGTGTACAGGTGTGGAGTCCTTTTCAAAGATAGGATATTTTTTTATTTTTTTTTATTTTTATTTTTCTTTGCGTTCGCCTTATTTCTCCTATCCCCAAGGCGGTGTGCGTTGCACTGTGGTTTTTATTTTGCGCCTGTCGGCCCAGTGCATCCGACTTCAGCATGCATTTTATGTAAGTGTCTGCTTCCTCCTTCATTTTCTAAGGGTTTACTTCCCCGGGGTCACGGTCGGTGATGTGATGGGGATCGAACCCAGCACACTATGGTTGTGAGCCGTGTCACTTATCCACTAGGCCACGCCGTCCCCAAAGAGGGGATATAAACTTGCTGGAAAGAATACACAATTTAAAAAAAAAGAGCGACAAAGCTGATAGGGGGATTCCAGAATTACAGTTTTGAGGAGGGGGTCTCTGTGGCGAAGTGGTCAAGCCGTTTGCCTAATGTCAATTTTTTTTTCCGGAGATCCCTGGGTTCATCGCTGGAGCTACGGGGTTCGTGCTTTGTGCCATGCTCTCGACTGATGGGGTACACATCTGCCGAGAGAGACCGCGCTAAAATGGGGAAAAAAAACCAGAGGCAATGAAGTCACTTAAAATTGTTTTTTTTTAAAGTTTTGAGGAAAGACTCAGAAAAACCGGCATACAGTGCCTAGAAAAGAGAAGAATTCGTGATGACTTAATGCAGGTTTATAAGATGATCAGAGGAATGGATTTAGACTATAACGAAGTTTTTTTTTTTTTAATACAGCCATCCACAAGAAGAAGAGGGCATAGCTACAAATTAACTAAAGAGAGGTCAAGAATAGATATTAAGAAATATTTATTTTTTTTAGTCAGAGAGTGGTAAATGCTTGGAATGCATTGCCACGGTAGGTAGTGGAGGCAGGGACAATAATGCATTTAAGAATAAATTGGATGCGCATAGCTTTTAGAGCAAGGTGATATAAATTAAACTGGTTGTATACAGACTCTGCAGAGTCTACTAAACCAGTATAAAAACGTTAAATTAAAGAGCGACGGGCTTAGATTGATTGACTGAAGGTTGAAGGTCGGTGGATAAGAGGCGAGCAGCGATATAAGTGGTAGAGCAGCATCAAAAGATGGACTAATGTCAGTATGGCAGAGTGTACAGTCAAGACAAGAGGCAGAGGATATTGTAGGATATTGGAGGACCATTGAGGCCAACCTTCGTTGCAGAGACGCCACTTGAATTGAATTTATTGATATTCACGTAATTTCTAACTCAACGCATTATACTAACTGATATAGACTCACATCAACAGACAATTAAGTGTGACATTGTCATCTCGGTTAGAAAGATATTTGTCGAACCATTGTCCAGTTCTTGGCGCAGGAATAATTTATGAAATGTAAACAATAAATATAAACTAATAATATCGTGTTTCCCCATTCCTAGGGTCATCGCTGTAGTTGCCGCGGAGTGTGCAGGTAAGGTTTTTAATATACTCCCCATATGAAAAGACCTACGCCTTACATACGTTAAGACCGAGCCCCCTTGATCATGAGACGGTCTTCTAACGCTACTCGCTCCTCAGTTCAAGAATAAAAGAGATTAACTTGTTTTCTCGAGGATCAGAAGAAGAAACCGATTCTAATCTAACCTGACCTTTTAAGAGCAACACCGTTGGCACATTCACTTTGATGAAACAAATTAGATCATACAATACCAGCAACGGAGCTTTTGTTAGAACTTTCAAAAACGCTGTTTATACTTAGGAAAGCCACGAGTGACATTCAATCTGATAGAATTGATGGAGAAACAACTAATATAGAAATTATATAGCTTACATATATAAGAAAAAAGGGATAGAACATCAGAAAGGTTAGAGGAAACTATGCATTTGTTTGGAGTTGTGTCGTCACAAAGGAAAAGGTCATTCATGATGCACTTATTCTTGTAAGCTCATAGAAAGAAAAATCATTGCAGAAACATAAAACGTCAGTAGAAACCTAATACACTTACATATACTTGAAAATTGAAAGATAAAAATACAAAAATTACTTTTTTGAAACAAGCTTTTATTTACACTGATTATTTTTTGTTGGCGGCGCTTTGGCTGTCATCTCTCATATAGTAAGTTGGTTTCGGATCTGTTCATTCTAAAGGCTGCAAATCATTAACACGCGCATATTACAAGACTGTTATCATAATAACGATTAATTCAAAAGCGATTGCTGGTGGTTTTGTGTGTGTGTGTGTGTGTAGTGTGTAGTGTAAGTGTGCAGAGGCTATCTGTAAGAACATTTTGTTATTTCATTAATTTTTCTGCCATATTTTGGACTGCAAGGTTCTTTTCTAAGTAATATCAAAGCCTTATATCAGGATTGCTAATTGCAGTAAGAATAACAAAAGATATGTCAGAGTGGTTTCCCATTTTATCAGGCGTCAGAGGAGAGACAGAATGCGGAATGACGATGTTATAAGTATGGTCGGCACTACGTCTTGTGGCAGATAGATTTCCAGGCAGAAAATTAGTTGGTCTGGTCATCTCATGAAAATGCACCCTCATCATCTTCCACTGATGGCTTACAATGCTGGTAGATCTGGCTACAGGGCAAGGGGGTGGCCAAGAGGTAGGTGGATAGATGACATTAGAGTGATTGTGCAACGACAAGGGCTCACATTGACCGACGCAACGCACTTGGCGCAGGATAGACGACTTAAGCTTCCCACGATGTTAAACGGCACAAGTGGAAAGAAAACTAACTAACTAACTAATGGAAGAAAAGGGATCAAGACGCAGAGCAGCTGGAGCGGTTAGCGATCCACTGCTGACTTAGCCAGGGTCAGCAATCAACTGCTGACTTAACGCCAGGGCCAGGGATCCACTGCTGACTGTTAACGCCAGGGTCAGCAATCAACTGCTGACTTAACGCCAGGGCCAGGGATCCACTGCTGACTGTTAACGCCAGGGTCAGCGATCCACTGCTGACTTAACGCCAGGGCCAGCGATCCACTGCTGACCTAACGCCAGGGTCAGCGATCCACTGCTGACTTAACGCCAGGGCCAGCGACCTAGATCTGCCAATACCCTTCTACGCGTCCACGAGGTGATCCTAGATAACAGGCCGCAATGAAGCAGAATGGCTAAGGAGAAGGAATCGAAGAGGGAAGGCTAACTCGGTACTCAAAACATGCCTGCTGGAGTCGCATGTGTCGGACTGAAAGGTACAAATATCGCAATCAAGCTGTAAACTACGACACAGCGCATTTTGTTCTCTGAACTACATTCTGCTACTTACAAAATCTTTTTTAGGGTTTGGAATCGGGAGACTGCAAACGAACGAATGGAAGAATAAGAGGAAAATATATAAATACTGTCCATAATCTTTCTTGGTAGCGGAGCAGAGATGGTAAAGGGAAAGAGCTTACAATGTATGTACTGAGAATGGTCTTATAATTAGAAATACCGTTCTTCAACACTGAAGAGGTCATATCAAGACACGGTCTAGGAGGAGCACTACAGATGTAACATCACACACATATTTCATATTCATAACAGCTAATATAGTAAACTGGGACGCTCCTCTCTCTATCTCTCTCTCCCTCTCTCTCTCCATCTCTATCTCTCTCTCTCTCTATATATATATATATATTTCTCACTTCTCTATCCTCTTTTTTCTCTCTCTCTCTTTCTCTCTACTTGTATCTTTCTCTCACTCTCTGTCATCTGTTTCTCTCTCCTCTCATCTCTCTCTATCTCTCACTTCCTCTCTTCTCTCATCTCTTTCTCTCACTGTCTGCTTCGCTCTTTCTCCTCTCATATATCTCTCTCTTTCTATCTTTGCATCTCTCTCTTTCTTTCTTCCTATCATCTCTTTCTCTCACTGCTCTGATCTCTTTTTTTCTCCTCTAATTTTGTTTCTTTATCTCTCTCCATCTCTTTCTCTCTCTCTCTCTCCTCCCATATCTTTCTCACTCTCTCTCTCTATATATATATATATATATATTAACCTGAGTGGTCCGCAGGGGTCATTGTGTATGACAAGTAAAGAATAGCACCACTGCCCCACAGAGATCATGTCGTAAGAGACCGCTAACTGTGTAACATGGCATAACACCGCTCATGGTTAGATGGTTTGTTAAGAGCAGCATAGATGGCGTCTAACAGCCTGCGGGTCTACTTTGCCAGTTTTTAATCTATTAATATGGCCTCGCAAATCAGTAAACCACCCTAAGTGGCACTTGTCCCACCGCAGATGGGTAATAAGCTGCTCGAGCCTAGCCCGCTAAGCAGAAAATCCTCCCCCAGACTATACCCAGTTCACGTAAGAGCTGGAACCGGCACATGGCCATTCACACCTGTAGAGGTACAGGTGGACTAAGATTAAGACTAAGACATATATATATATATATATATATATATATATATATATATATATATATATATATAAATATATATGTAGGTCTTGACTAAAGCGCTCGTCTACTCGTCTGTAACGAGTAAACATTTTGCTTGACCGGTGAAAAAAAATCAGTTTTTAATTGTTTCTACATAACGACTCTCACGCGAATATTAATGATATTGCGGTTGACATAGATTATACATAGCCTAGTTTATGATGGTGAATTTAAATGCCACAATTTCAAATCATAAAACCCATCGATAAATGGTACAAGTGCTAAAACTACCAAGAATGTTCAAGGCCAAACACGCCATGTCTCTGACAGTAGTGCATTTTTTCTTAAGAAGAAATAGACTAATACTGTGTAAGTAATACAATATATTTTGGTTTGGTACGCATAATCATGAAGAAATAAAGTTGAATTAGTGCCTAGTTTAAATTTGTGAACATAAATTGCATGACCATAGTCCGACCATGCTGACTGGTAAAATTTTGGATTGACTGGTAAGCAACCCCAAAATTTGTCAAGCCCTATATACATATATCAAGATGAAAGAATTACAGAGAATTTGGCAGATCGGCGAGAGCCAAGATGCTGCTGGATCTGTAACAACAACAGAAACATTCGATAACCAGTTTGACCGCAGCACATTTTGTAACCTTAAACTGAAACATGCAGAGATGATTAACTAACATACTATAACTACTTCTTGTACGTACAACATGTATGAAGAGAAATCCCACAAAAAATAGTCAACGGCTTTTGATAAAAGTCAACGACTGCTGATTATCAACGATGTTCCCCACTATGACGTGGGTTCTGAATGCTCCGGGGACATTCTGTGAAACTTGTCGGGAAATCTACCGAACTTGGCAGGGGCGTAGGGTAAAGTGGGGTCACATGAGACAAGATTTAGATACAAATTGGGGAATGGTCTGAGAGCTGGCAAATGAAATTAATGTAGATGCATGTACAGTCATCCACATGGGTAGATTCAACGTGGAACATAATTACAGAATGGGAGTGACGAATATTAGAAATATAGAAAATGAAAAGGGACCTAGGGGCTAAAATAGATCATACAGGTAAGTTCAGTGAGCAAGTCCAGGTAGCAGTGCAATAGAAAAATGCTATGCTAGGCATGATAAAAAGAAATACTTGAAAAAATAAATAAGGAAGTGATCGTCAAACTGTATAAAGCATTAGTTAGACCTAGATTGGAGTACTGTGTACAGGTGTGGAGTCCTTATCATGGAGCAGATATAACCATGGTCGAAAGGATACAATAAAGAGCGACAAAACTGATAGTGAGATTTCAGTAACGAGGAAAAACTCAGAAAAACCGGCGTACAGTCTAGAAAAGAGAAGAATTCGAGGTAACTTAATACAGGCGTATCAGATAATTAACGGAAGGGATAAATTAGACTGTAAGAAGTTGTTTAATCAAAATACAACCACTTACAAAAACAAGAGGATACAATTACAAATTAACTAAACAACGGTTCAGGTTAGGTTTCAGGAAATATTTTTTTAGTTAGAGAGTCGTGAATATTTGGAATCCATTGCCACAGGAAGTAGTGTAGGCACTGTCAATTAATGCATCAAAGAATATATTAGATGCACATAGTTTTTGGATACAAGAAATGTAAAACAACTTGTTGTATGGAGACTCAACCAGAGTTATCTGAACAAGTAAATAAATGTTAAATTAAGTAAGTTAAGAGATCAAGCTATTCCCATTCAAAATTTAAAAAACACAAACTTTTAAAATTCACATTGTAACATAGGTATTCAACAAATTCCGTTCATGCATGATCACGTATGGTACGTTAATTCCGAAAGGTCTTAATCATGGACAATTGACAATACACATACTAACAGCTAAGACATCATAGGAGTACAGACAAAATATAAAAGAAGAGCTAATAAAATGGATACTTAATACATGAAAGGTGTGGGTCAGCAGTGAACTTTGGTCCACGATGACTGATGGTCTACCATCATGGCTGATGGCCCACCACTATGACTGATGGTCCACCACCATGACTGATGATTCACCACCATGACTGATGGTCCACCACCATGACTGATGGTCCACCACAACGACTGATAGTCCGCCACCATGACTTATGGTCCACCACCATGACTGATGGTCCACCACCATGACTGATGGTCCACCACCATGACTGATGGTCTACCACCATGAGTGATGGTCCACGATGACTGATGGCCTATCACCATGATTGATGGTTCCCGATGACTGATGGACCACCACCATGACTGATGGTCCACCACCATGACTAATGGTCCACCTTCATGACTGATGGTCCACCACCATGACTGATGGTCATCGATGATTGATGGTCCACCATCATGACTGAAGGTCCACCACCATGACTGTTGGCCCACGATGACTGTTGGTCAACCACCATGACTGATGGTCCACCACCAAGACTGATGGTCCGCGATCACTGATGGTCCATCAAAATGACTGATTGTCCACCCCCATGGCTGTTGGCCCACTATGACTGATTGTCCGCCACCACGACTGATGGTCCACTATGACTTATGGTCCACTATGACTGATGGTCCACGATGACTGATGGTCCACAAAAAAGACTGATTGTCCACCACCATGACTGATGGTCCACCACGATGACTGATGGTCCACCACCACGACTGATGGTCTACACTTATCCTCAGCTAAGTACCATATTGTGTCTGTTACTATCCTGGTTCTTGGTTGTGCTGTATCGCAGTATTTCATCGATACCCCTGCCGAAAACAGATGTGCCGGACTGAAAGGTGCAAATATCGCAGTCAAACTGATAACTAGTCTCCGTACTAGACCCTACTACCTGCATAGCCCTGTTCAGGACTTGATACCGGGAGATTGAGAATGAACGCAGAAGAAGGTTGGTTTGTATCTTTGCGTGCTTCTATATTCAGAGGTTGACAATGAAATAGAGAAAAGTAATGGTGGAAGTATTAAGACTGTCAAGATGGTGAAGAAGATGGTGATAATGATTTTAAAAAATAAAGTAAAGTATCCCATAGCATTACTGCCGTAGGGGTGTGAGGTGTTAGCGATCTCACATTTCAATGTGATGTATATGAGGGCGGTAGCCATCTCCTCTCCCTCGCCGCTTTTACTTCCCGGACTGAACCGGTACCCATTTAAGGCTGGGTCGACCCCGGAGCCATTGCGGTCTGAAAAAAACATTACTGCCTCAACTGGGAAATGAACCCAGGACCACTCAGATGCGAAGCTAGCGCGCTAACCACTGCGCTACGAAGAACATGAACAATGAGAAGAGGATCTTCATGATGGAGAAAAAAAAGACGAAGGGTTCTTGTCAGTCCACACATCTAGAAGGCATGAATTTAGACTTAAAAGTGTTCTCGCCAGTCCACACATCTAGGAGGCATGAATGTAGACATAAAAGGGTTCTTGTCAGTTCACACATCTAGGAGGCATGAATGTAGACATAAAAGTGTTCTCGCCAGTCCACACATCTAGGAGGCATGAATGTAGACATAAAAGTGTTCTCGCCAGACAACACATCTAGGAGGTATGAATGTAGACATAAAAGGGCTCTTGTCAGTCCACACATCTAGGAGGTATGAATGTAGACATAAAAGGGTTCTTGTCAGTCCACACATCTAGGAGGAATGAATGTAGACACAAAAGTGTTCTCGCCAGTCCACACATGTAGGAGGCATAAATGTAGACATAAAAGTGCTCTCGCCAGTCCACACATGTAGGAGGCATGAATATAGACATATCAGTGTATTCGCCAGTCCACACATGTAGGAGGCATGAATGTAGACATATCAGTGTTCTAGCCAGTCCACACATGTAGGAGGCATGAATGTAAACATAAGTGTTCTCGACAGTCCATATATGAAGGAGGCATGCATGTAGACATAACAGTGTTCTCGCCAGTCCAGAGGCTTGAAAGTAGACATAACAGTGTTCTCGCCAGTCCACAGGCATGAATGTAGACATAAAAGTGTTCTCGCCAGTCCAGAGGCATGAATGTAAGCGTATCAGAGTTCCCGCCAGTCAGTTCAGCTCATCATATGACCTCGCGATTGTTGGAGTACTAGCTAAAACCCTATTCCGCCTACAAGTGACGGCCCTGGAAGCAGAGTGGACTAATCACTAGTGTAGTCTGGCCAAGGGACAGGGATCGCAATGGGAAGGCAAACTGTAATCGGAAATGTCGGATCAAACGGCGAAAGTATCCCAGCATCAGTGTAAGCTACTACACAACGATAAGGAGAAGTATCGTATGATCGTTGTGAGGAGGTCGTCGCAAAGTCAGCTGTCATTGTAGGATCGTTGTGAGGAGGTCGTCGCAAAGTCAGCTGTCATTGTAGGATCGTTGTGAGGAGGTCGTCGCAAAGTCAGCTTCCATCATATGATCGTTGTCAGGAGGTCGTGGCAAAGTCAGCTTTCATCGTATGATCGTTGTCAGGAGGTCGTGGCAAAGTCAGCTTTCATCTTATGATCGTTGTGAGGAGGTCGTGGCAAAGTCAGCTGTCATTGTAGGATCGTTGTGAGAAGGTAGTGGCAAAGTCAGCTTTCATCTTATGATCGCTGTGAGGAGGTCGTGGCAAAGTCAGCTTTTATCTTATAATCGCTGTGAAGATTTCGTGGCAAAGTCAGCTTTCATCTTATGATCGCTGTGAGAAGGTCGTGGCAAAGTCAACTTTCATCTTATGATCGTTGTGAGAAGGTAGTGGCAAAGTCAGCTTTCATCTTATGATCGCTGTGAGGAGGTCGTGGCAAAGTCAGCTGTCATTGTAGGATCGTTGTGAGAAGGTCGTGGCAAAGTCAGCTTTCATCGTAGGATCGCTGTGAGAAGGTCGTGGCAAAGTCAGCTTTCATCCTATGATCGTTGTGAGAAGGTAGTGGCAAAGTCAGCTTTCATCTTATGATCGCTGTGAGAAGGTCGTGGCAAAGTCAGCTTTCATCTTATGATCGCTGTGAGAAGGTCGTGGCAAAGTCAGCTTTCATCCTATGATCGCTGTGAGAAGGTCGTGGCAAAGTCAGCTTTCATCCTATGATCGCTGTGAGAAGGTCGTGGCAAAGTCAGCTTGCGTTCTCGGTTCTTCTTCACGCTTCATCAATTGTGATACGATCATTGTAGGTAGTATTTAGAAGTTTTCTTTAACATCCCATCTCCATCTCCTGGATTCGTGTCTGGAGGTCTGGTGCAGTGGCCCATGTTTTGCAGTAGTAAATGACAATTGAAAGAACCAATGAGTTCGCCAGTTTGACTTTTATGGCGAGGATGAGTCGTTTATCTGTCAATACATGTTTCATTTGTGCCATAACTGTTATTCTCTGTGTTATTTTAACTAGGACATCTGGTTTTAATCCCGTTGTCATTTATCACTGCGTCCAGATACTTGAATGAAGGGGCTCACTGTTTTAAACTTCTGTCCATTTGCTTTGATCACAGTGCAGATTTCTACAGTGTTGTTGGACATCAGCATTCTCATTTCTTTGGTATCTCCATGCCATAACCCTGTGAAGATATCAAAGTCTCATCTTTCAGTTCCGAACAGGACATACAAGAGTCAGTAGCCACTTGATCCGCATCAATCCCCAGCACTTGCCCTTGTGTATACATTGCTCTCATCCTGGTGAAACAGTTCGACATCTACTCATTCAGTGTATGGCGCTTGCGGACATGAGGAAAAGATTCTTACAAGCACTGCCGACAATTACCAATACACTGTACGGAGCAGTGACACAATTGAAGAAAACCTATATATATATATAAATATATATATATATATATATATATATATATATATATATATATTAGAATGACACTGGGCTGCAAAGAGCAGGCTTACTCAGCAGTTATGGGATAATAAAAACAACAAGACAACCATTGATCCTATTCACTTACATAAGTAATAAGACAGCTAGCATACGGTCGATGCATCGCAGAGATAATAAGCACAATAAAACAGGCAATAGAAGTTCTTCATAAAACGACAAATATGTTATGTAACAAGCCACTCACTATATCTTGAAATGAGAAAAAACGTACTTTAGTGTAATATAATACTAAATGTTGTCGTATAGCTGTCAATCGTGGACAATAAGTAAACGCACAAGAGGTTCATTAGAGGCTGCAGAGACGCGGATTTATAGGCGCATATTGAGAATTTCATAAACAGGCAAAGAAATCAAATGAAACGCACAGCGGAATCCTGTCAACAATATAAGAAAGTAACAATCAAAGAAAGTAACAATCAAAGAAAGTAACAATCAGTGTGTTTCGAATATAATCGTGCTCAGTGAGGGTATTAAAAAACAGTATTACAACATGCAACTTTCCGGGTAAGAGAGACAGAGGAAGACATAGACGTAAATGCTGGACAGTAGGAGTGTGTGGCACGAGGCAAGATCAACTACAGAACTGGTTTCTAGTACCTGAGACAGTGAAGGTCTATGATTGTCTGCGTCGGCAGGCAGGGCACATGATGACGATGATAATGATAATGACATATGTATGTAAATATAGCAGAGTTCTCCCCCACTTCACACTTAATTAAGGACATACAACTAGTAGACATGTATGTAAATTTAGCAGAGTTCTCCCACACTTCACATTTAATTAAGGACATACAACTATTAGACATGTATGTAAATATAGCAGAGTTCTCCCCCACTTCACACTTAATTAAGGACATACAACTAGTAGACATGTATGTAAATATAGCAGAGTTCTCCACCACTTCACACTTAATTGAGGACATACAACTAGTAGACATGTATGTAAATATAGCAGAGTTCTCCACCACTTCACACTTAATTAAGGACATACTAGTAGACATGTATATAAATATAGCATAGTTCTCCCCCACTTCACACTTAATTAAGGACACACAACTAGTAGACATGTATGTCAATATAGCAGAGTTCTACCACACTTCACACTTAATTAAGGACACACAACTAGTAAACATGTATGTAAATATAGCAGAGTTTTCCCCCACTTCACACTTAATTAAGGACACACACACACAACTTGCCGACATGTATGTAAATATAGCAGAGTTCTCCGCCAATTCACACTTACCACAGAACCAGACAGAACTAGCAGACATGAATGTAAACATAGCAGAGTACTGCCTTGTTCCCACTGACATAGGCACCAGATGCAACTTAATTAAAGACATAACCTTTTAATGCAGTATTCGTCCTTTCATGTGTCCGTCTATAATTTAGCTCCTGTTTTCTGACTGTTGTTAGAGTCGGAATCACGTTCCGGAAACATTTTGTTAATCAATACAAAACGGTGTAGTCAGTCCTGTGCAGTTTTCCATCTAGGTTTCTACAGTCTTCATTGGATGGCTGTAATATTTGTCTGTTTAGACTAGTTTTGGTATTGCGGTTGTGTTTGTTTAAACTGAATCTTCGTGTTTCTGCTCTGTTTAGATTAAATGATAGTTGTTGATGATTCGATACTGTGTCAGTTAATTTGCTTTTTTTTATTTTGCATTTCCTTTGATCGGCATTTCAAATTTGTGTGGGTTGAGAGGGTATTTTTGGTTTCATTTATATGTGTGTGTTGGTGTCCATGGATAATTCTTGTGTTTTTCTTGATGTGAGTAAATTGAGGGTGTTTGATGTTTCATCTCTATATGAGTTTAGGGAGTGTTTTTGATGTTTCAGCTCTATATGAGTTTAGGGAGTGTTTTTCATGTTTCATCTATATATGCGTTTACGGAGCGTTTTTGATGTTTCAGTTCTATATAAGATTAGGCAGTGTCTTTTGTGTTTCAGCTATATACGAGTTTAGGGAGTGTATTTAATGTTTCCCTGTTTTTCATTATTTCGTGGAGTATTCTTGACATTTCGGTTCTGTGTGGGTTAAAGGAACTTTGTTGATGTTTCGTTTAATTTCTGTCATTGCTTTGTGTGGTTTCAACAAGCAATTTTGGTGTTTTAGTTCTGTGAGGTTTTAGTAAATGTTTTTGATGCGTGTGTTTCACGAGATTTTAGAGAAGATTGCGTGTCTGCGTGCGTGTGTGTGTGAGGGTGTAATTTTGATGTACTAGTTTTATATACGTTTATGGAGTGTTTTTGGATGTATTAGTTGTATATGTTTATGGAGTGTTTTGGATGTTTAGTTTTATATAAGTTTATGGAATGTTTTCTATGTATTACGTTTATATTAGTTTATGGAGTGTTTTTGACGTATTAGTTTAATATAAGTTCATGGTGTGTTTTTGATGTATTAGATTTATGAAAGTTTATGGAGTGTTTTTAATGTCTCTGATGTGGTTTTATTGACAGTTTTTTTATGTATCTCATCAACGCATGTTTACTACTACCATTACTGCCACTACTACTAGACATATCAGTATTGCTACAAATAGGGATTATACATAATTAATAGCAGTAATGTATTAGTTGCAGTAGTAGTAGTAGAATTAGTAGCAGTAGTAATAGTAGTATTAGTAGAACAAGTACAAGTAGTAATAGCAGTCATTTTAGCGGAAGTAATAGTAGAAGTATTAGTAGTAGCAGTAGTATTGGTAATATTAAGTAGTACTAGTAGTAGTTGTAGTAGTAGTAGCAGTAGACGATTTAGTAGTATTAGTCGCATTGGTCGTATTACGTAGTAAAGATTTAGTAGTAGCAGTACCAACATTGGTAGTAATAGTATTTGAAGATGTAGAAATAGTAGAAATAGAAGCAGTAATAGCAGTAGTAAAAGTAGTAGTAGCAGAAGTAATAGTAGCAGAAGTAATTAATAGTAGTAGTAATAGTAGAAGTAGTAGCAGTAGTAGTAGTGATATTTGTAGTAGTAGTATTAGAAGTAGTAGTAGTAATAGTGGTAATAATAGTAGTAGTAATAGTAATAGTAGTAGAAGTAATCGTAGTAGTAGAAGTAGTAGTAGAAATACAAGTGGTGGAAGAAGTAGTAGCAGTCATTGTAGTAGTAGTAGTAGTAGTAGTAGTAGTAGTAGTGGCAGAAAAAGTAGAAGTAGTAGTAGAAGAATTATTAGTAAAAGTAGTAGTAGTAGCAATATTAGTAGTAATAGTTCTGCCGAAGACGGATGTGTCGGACCGAAAGTTACAAATATCGCAGTCAAACTGTAAACAACGCATGCCGTTCTCCGGACTACATCCTGCTATTTGCAAAACACTGTTCAGGGCTTTGTAGCCAGAGATTGAGATCGAACGCAGAAAAAGAAGAAGAAGTAGTAATAGTATTAGTAGAAGTAGTAGTAGCAGTAGTAGTAGTAATATTATTTGTAGTAGTAATATCATTAGTAGTAGTAGTAGTAGTAGTAGTAGTAGTCGAAGTAATAGCCTTTGTAGTAGTAGTAGTAGTAGTAGTAATAGCAATAGTAGTAGTAGTAGTAGTAATAGCAATAGTAGTAGTAGTAGTAATAGTATTAGTAGTAGTAGTAGTGAGAGTAGTCACTTCCATCTGTAATGATTATGATTCATTGACATTTATGAAGAGTTAGTAAATTTAGCACACAACTGTCAAACAAGATTTCATTTTCCTATCGCGACAGCCCGTAATGTCTCCGCCTCTGCAAAGATTCCGTCTAGCCTCAATGATCTATAACGTCTATTGGAGCTTCTCCTAGAAAGACTCAAGCTTGCTACAGTGAGATTGTGACAGAAGATGAACGGACGAATGAGCCTGTAATGACATATTAACGGGGACATAATGGATGGGGACAGGATTGGGCAAGTTCGTTTTTTTTTGTTCAATAACATTCTGTTGTCTCCCCCCCCCCCCCTCTTGTAGATCGTGGAAGGGGGTGGGATCCATACTGGAGTAGAAAGGAATGACCCACATCACCTTATAATGATTATCTCAAGCGGTGACTAGCCTCCGAGTTACCTGGACTGGGATTTGGAAAAAGAAATATTAATACTGCAAGGGATTTGTAATAAGGATTTGGGATGGGGTTGATTTTTCCATCCTATGGAAATATCACAGAAGAAACAGAAAAAAGACATCAAAACGACTTGGTTGAAGAGAAATGACTAACTCAAGTCAAACCAGTAGAAAGACAACTAAATAAAACAGGGCATTTGGCAGGCACTTGCATCGTGTAGAATAAAGAGTTCAAAGCTACTTCTTCTAAGTTGAATTAACTTTTGACAACCTCTCAGGTAACGGATTGCAGTGGCTCTTCTTACACCCAAAAGCGTTCTTGTGAAGACACCCTAGGGTATTCCTAGCTGTAGTGCAATTGTAAAACTCCTCAGTAAGTTCACCACTTTAGGGATCACAGACTCAATCCCCAACTCGTTGATATATTCCTGCGACACAGCCTGTTTACAGAAGAACGAACGAGAATGTCAGGTTGGGTCTTCATTAATTCGAGGCGTATTCAAATGAAACCGGACCTAACTGCAGCAGCAAGTGAACATACGTCCGATGAGTATGATAACATTCACTTCTGATGTCAACAGCACATATCAACAGTCAAGCCTGCACAATTTCATTATCCTCTGACTCATAGTTTTCTCAGCAGACTGTGGCAAACGTAAGCTCCGGCGACGGTCCACCCGAATTGCTGCATCCATTTTGACGACATCTTCTGACGCAACAATATGCGCCAAACCTGTTCTCAGAAAATCTTTCATTAACTCACGTCCTTCTTTAAACATCGTTGTCCAGTTCTTCAAGGTTGCCTTCGGCACAATTTTATCACCATTGACTGCCTGCATTCTGCGATGAATCGTCGACATTCTCTAGTTGTTAGAAACCGAATCACCGCTCGCTGATCAACTTTGGGCGGATGACGTATCACGCACGCCATGTTTTTAACGGTCTGCTGGGGAAAGAATGAGTGGGAGGATAATGAAATGTTGCAAACTTGACTGTTGGTGTGCACTGTTTACACAAGAAGTGACGTCATAATGTGCATTGTACTTATGTTCACTTTTTGCAATTAAGTCCGGTTTCATTTGAACACGTCTCGTATATTTAGAAAGAACCTGATTACTTTTCGCTCCCATTTATGAGTAAATGGTGTTGGCAATACCTTTAAATGGAGAAGTGTTATAAACAGCAACATCAGTAGTTGCAGATGTTGTAGTTGTAGTTGTAGTTGTAGTTGTAGTAGAGTCGATGTTTGTGGCAATAATAATTGAGGAAGGGTTAGTTGTAGTATTAAATGAAGCAATAGTCGGGGCTGAAGTAGCAGGTGTTGGGAGGGGATGACAGTAGTATAAGGATAAGTACATTAGTAGTAATAGTAGTAGTAGTAGTAGTAGTAATAGTAGTAGTAATAGTAGTAGTAGTAGTAGAAGTAGTAATAGTAGTAGTAGTAGTAGTAATAGTAGTAGTAGTAGTAGTAATAGTAGTAGTAGTAGTAGTAATAGTAGTAGTAGTAGTAGTAGTAGTAATAGTAGTAGTAATAGTAGTAGTAGTAGTAGTAGTAATAGTAGTAGTAATAGTAGTAGTAGTAGTAATAGTAGTAGTAATAGTAGTAGTAATAGTAGTAGTAGTAGTAGTAGTAATAGTAATAGTAGTAGTAATAGTAGTAGTAGTAGTAGTAGTAGTAGGGGTAGAAGTAGTAGTGGTAGAAGTAGAGGTAGTAGTAGTATAAGCAGTTAATGTTGTAACAGCGGTAACAGTAGTAGTAATAGTAGTAGTAGTAGTAGTAGTAGTAGTAGTAGTAGTAGTAGTAGTAGTAGTAGTAGTAGTAGTAGTAGTAGTAGTAGTAGTAGTAGTAGTAGTAGTAGTAGTAGGGGTACACGTAGTAGTGGTAGAAGTAGAGGTAGTAGTAGTATAAGCAGTTAATGTTGTAACAGCGATAACAGTAGTAGTAATAGTAGTAGTAGTAGTAGTAGTAGTAGTAGTAGTCATAGTAGGTGTTGTAGTAGTAATAGTAGTCGTAGTAGTAGTAATTAGGTGGAGGTATTAACACTGCCTACACGGGTTAAATATTGTTGTAAAGGCGAGGGAAATTGGAAAAGGTGTATCTCCAGCTTCCTCACTACGACAACAGCGCTCAGAGCTATGTGAGACTTATGTGAAAATAATCTCTAATATAATAAATAATATAAATATAATAAACATTACGCATGCGCACAGCATACAGTAAAATGGTGGCCGACATGGAAATGCGGTTAAAGGAAATTGTTTTGATGTAATTACTGACGGTTGGGTGCCCATCAACATACATCGAATAATGACTGCTGTATATCGTGATGCCTGTGTCGATATCAGTACTGTCAGGAGGTGGGCACGGATTGTATATGGCGATAATCCAGCCATGGTGAACCTGCACGATAAAGCTCGTAACGGACGACCAATCACAGCTGTGGATGTATAGCATCAAGCTCGCGTGGACGAACTGATTTCTACCAATCACTATGCCAAGCAGAAAGATATCGCCGCGATGCTTATGATTTGGATTGAACGAGTCCTTCCACATTATCTATGTCCCGCTTAGGTATTGGACTATGTGTGCGAGATAAATGCCTCCAATGCTGTTGCCAAAGCAATTTTTCAGCACAACAATGCCTAATCGCATACGAGTCTACAAAAAGTGGCAGTTTTGGAGCGTCTCAAGTTTAACGGCATTTTACCGCACCAACAGTACATCACCGATCTAGCACCTTGCGACTTCTTCCTCTTTCCGAAGCTGAAGAAACACCTCAGGGGGACACCGTTACGCTTCTGGTGGGAAAGTGCAAGCAGATGTGCGTACCTTGTTTTGGATCAGAGATTATCCTCGACAGGATGCAACAACTTGTCGGACGTTGGCGTCTGTTTGTGGACCAGGATGGTGACTACGTTGACAAATAATGACACATCACCTAAATGACATTCCAAGCTTTAAGGAAAGGTAAAGCTCATGTGTAAATCTTGCCCATTATTGAAATTATCTAAAAGAATACAAAACTTTTCAAATCGTCCTCGTAATTTAGAGTGGCATTCTCTTTTCAGTAAATGAATTGGACAGATGCTCCGATAAAATTCAAAAAAAAATTATGAACCATGCGTTGAAATGGAGCCGACATATCAAGAGAAGCAAAATAATGCTAAAATTGCATGGTGAAGAAGAAGAAAAACTACGCAAGAGAAGAAGAAATCGCAGGAACATATGGAGTTGATGTTGTAATTCAGGAGAATATCAGACAGTACTAACCTTATGAAAAAGCACACAGGTCAGAGATCAACAAGTTCAGGTCCATAATACACTATTCCCCTTTGCAACGTTATATTCCACGAAGAAATTGTCCAAATGCACATGAATCCTGCTACAGGTGTTGGGGTCACCTGTTCTGATCCGCACGTCACAATAACTTCAAACAATCCACAGCAAACCAAACGATGTCTGGCCGTCATGTCACAACACAAACTGGGTTGTGCCCTCTCACACTCCTCCCTCATACATTTCTCAACATATTATATAGCCTCATTGTTACATTTACTGCAGGCGCAGATTTGTTCATTTTAATGCAAAACGCAAGATCAGGATCTCAATCCGTGTCTTCTTTCTTCTGTTCGTTCACCTTGCTTTTTCTTAGTTAATTCTACGCGTAGTAGTAGTAATAGTAGTAGTAGTAGTAGTAGTAGTAGTAGTAGTAGTAACAGCAGTAGTAGCAGTAGTAGTAGTAGTAGTAGTAACAGTAGTAGTAGTATTAGTAGTAGTAGTATTAGTAGTAGCAGTTGTAGTATTAGTATTAGTAGTAGTGGTACCAGTAGTAGTATTAATAGTAGTACTAGTAGCAGTAGTAGTAGTAACAGTAGTAGAAGTAGTAGTAGCAATAGTAATAGTTGTAGTAGTAGTAGCAGTAGTATTAGTAGTAGTACAGTAGTAGTAGTAGTAGTAGCAATTGTAGTAATAGTAGTAGTAGTAGTAGTAGCATTAGTAGTAGTGGTAGTAGTAGTAGTAGTAGTATTAAAAGTAATAGTATTAGTAGTTGTAGTAGTAGTAAAAGTAGTAGTAGTAACAGTAGTAGTAGTAACAGTAGCAGTAGTTGTAGTAGTAGTAGTAACAGTAGTAGTAGTAGTAGTAGTAGTAGTAGTAGTAGTAACAGTAGCAGTAGTAGTAGTTTTCTTTCTTAGAAGCGAGCGCCATCCCCCCTTGCTGTGTGACGAGCCTTATATATAATGACGTCATCAGTTATCTCACACAAGGTCCCCAAATGGACTCTGAAAGCAGCATAACCTACAAGCAACCATCTAAACAGAACCACATCAGTTGCAAACGTGTACACGCGCAGTTAGTTGTCCATCACTAGGGTTTTGTCTTGCACTGTATTTGGTTTATTGTGAGGAAGGAATAGCGCTGGTCATCGACCTCACTTTCTGGTTCCGACCTACATTGGACCAGTGGCAAGACAGAAGAGATGACTTGAGTTAACTCACGATGCAGGCAGTTTTGTCCCAGCTTCCCTGAGATTACAGGGACGAATGCCTTACCTATAGACCATAGCGAAACTGCTGGCCATCATCATTGATATTCTTCTTTGTCTTCTTCGGCGATCATACAGAAAATCACATTTAGGACGTAACTTGCAGGGAGGGTGTCTTTTTTGTTGGTGTCTGTGTTCTTGGTGTCTTTGTTGTTGGTGTCTTTGTATTGCGTGTCTTTCTTGTTGCTGTTTTTGTTGTTTGTGTCTTTGCTGTTTGTGTCTTTGTTGTTGGTGTCTTTGTTTTTGGTGTCTTTGTTTTTGGTGTCTTTGTTTTTGGAATCTTTGCTTTTCAGCCTGACACATCCTATTTCAGCATGTCATTTTTTGAACCACGGTTTGCCTTCACTCGAGGGCTAATCTATAAGACAGCCTGCAGCGTTGCAGTCTCTTTCCGTGGCCTCCACTTCAAGACAAACACACACTATGACTCTTGTCGTGGTCAGCTGTGGGTCATTGATCCTGATGCAAGCAGCCACCTATGAGTTTCTGGCTGGCATCAGTTCATTCACAGCTGCATTTTTGGTCCCCAACCACCGTCTAATCTTACTTATTTCACTTGTTCCATCTGTTTGCACCGCTAAGCGCCATAACGAGCTGAACGCTCTTTCCATGAGCTTTGTTGTTGGTGTCTTTGTTGTTTGTGTCTTTGTTGTTGGTGTCTTTGTTTGTATCTATGTTGTTGGTGTTTTTGTTGTTGGTGTCTTTGTTGTTAGTGTCTTTGTATTGCGTGTCTTTGTTGTTGCTGTTTTGGTTGTTTGTGTCTTTGCTGTTTGTGTCTTTGTTGTTGGTGTCTTTGTTTTTGGTGTCTTTGTTTTTGGTGTCTTTGTTGTTGGAATCTTTGTTGTTGGTGTCTATGTTGTTGGTGTTTTTATTGTTGTTTTTATTAATGCGACTTGTACTTGAGTTATGCAATCTTTGCGACTGGGTTATCACAGTGGCTCTCATCACATAACGATACGTTTGTGAGAAAGTTTACAGGGGTGCCTACCCCTGGCGGTAATGAGAGGCGAGGCTCATCACTGTGGGATCACATTGTCGATCCCCTTTTCGTTAGACAGACTGCCATAAAAAAGTAGGTTTCCAGTGAGAACTGCTTGAAAGTACTGTCTAGCATCTGATCAGTATGTTTCAGCTGACCCTGAATAAAATAGCCTGATCAGTATGTTTAATCTAACCCTAACTAACATAGTCTGATCAGTATGTTTAATCTAACCCTAACTAACATAGTCGGATCAGTATGTTTAATCTAACCCTGACTAACATAGTCTGATCAGTATGTTTAATCTAACCCTGACTAACATAGTCTGATCAGTATGTTTAATCTAACCCTAACTAACATAAGTCTGATCAGTATGTTTCACCTCATCCTGACTAACATAATTTGATCAGTATGTTTTGTTTGACCGGACGTTAAATCCATCTCCGTCTCACCTGTTGTAAGCCTGTTGAAAGTGCCATTTGCTGAATGTACGCTGTCATCTATCCATCTGCTGCGCTGTTCTCAACGTGCCTTGTAGCAAGGTTCTCTTGTGTTATATGCGCACATTAGCAGTTGGCCAGGTTGTATTCTCAAAAGATGACAGAACTATTATACGCCCTTTCTATGTATCACCCACAAGCAGATCTCACAATATTTCCAATGTCGTTAGTTCCTTTCAGACAATCAAAACCACGCCCCTCTCCCATCCCCTAACCCCACCACCCCTTAGTCCTGCCTGCGGAGAGAATATTTCTTCAACTAACACACTCCTCGGTATGTAAGTCCTTCGCTCTTATGTCCATCTTTTGCCGTGTCTGTCCCTCCTCGCTCCTGATTGTCTCGCTGGCTTCGCCAAGTGTGTCTTAGTAGTCTCTATATCTTTTGTCATCCCTCGTTCCAAAACAGCGACTGTCTCGTTATGTCATTAACTCTCCTACGTAAAGCTGGTCCTACCCAACAGCAAAGACTTCTCTTTATCGTCTGATCTACTGTCAGATTTAACAGTTGATAATGTTAAAATAGTGTATATTCATCCAAAGCTAGGTCGTCTTCTGCCGATCCTAGATTAAAAAGAAAGTATTAAATACTTGATTCCTGTATCACATATTATGTACTGTGTCTAGAACTTTCATTCGCTTCTAGAAGTTACTCCACACCCAGTTGCATCCAGAAAGACTGACTGTCAGCTACAGACGCAAACTTAGGTTAGGACAAAATTCCGCATGCGCATGACGATCAGCTATACCTCTTTGCCGTAGGACAACACCCTTGCTTCATTAATAGTCAAACTGTATAAAGCATTAGTTAGACCTAGATTGGAATACTGTCTACAGGTGTGGAGACCTTATCGTAGAAGGGATAACTTTTTCTTCTTCGTACGCTGTCAGACGTCAACTTGAATTTGTTCGAAGAAATCAGCAGTCATGCTGTGGCTGTCGACACTGCCATAGAGTTTGTCTAGTATTGCCACTGGTGATGGCCACATGTTCTCGTATGTCGAGAAATTTTCCAGCAGATGTTCAGGGATCATTTTCCCTGTACCACAGGTGCATTCGTCAGTACCAACTATCTTCAGTTTATTGTCAGTCTGTTGTGACTGCGGAAACTGAAGACCACGACCTGCTCTCTTCTGTTCAACTGGTAATATGCATCACTTTTTCGGTAGCCAGTATGTTCTGTTTCCCATTTGGCCAAGTGTCTGACCCTTATAAACCTATTGGACTTTTCGTAGGTTACACTAGAATCTGGTTGTGGTAACCTTGCACCTTCTTTTGTCAGTCTGTCTGCCTCCTCGTTGCCTTGAATGTTACAGTGGGATGGAACCCACTGTATCACTACTATTTTTTGTGCGGACTGCTGGCATAGTTGACAGAGTACTGCTCTTAAATCATTAAGCTCTGTATTTTTCTGGTTTTTTTAGTGCTCTAACCACGGACAGGGCACCGGTAAACAGGACTATCTGACTTTCATTGCTTTCGTCTGTCAGCATTGCTTCTACTGCAGGCATCAATGCCTCTGCCTCTGTAACAGTTCCCGCCGGAGCAGAGAGTTTAGGACAGGGGTGATGTGGTTGATGATAACAAATGTACCTGAATGCGTGTCAAGGTCACTCACCGTCTCAACAAAGGAGAACAGAGTTGGGGAAAAGAATGTGGACAGGTAGGAGCTGACCACTGGCCTTCCGATTTGGGTAGGGAGGGAATGGCTGACAGACGGATTGGCAGCGGGGCTTGCTGCAAGAGAATGAGTGACAGGTGTGCAAAGTGTTTTGTTCCAATAAGACTGAATATAGCCATCCCCTGAGATCCATTGGATAAGCTCTGACTTTGCTTGAGTGTATATAACTCGAGACAAAGTTTAGCTCAGGAGGCTGGATGAAGAGGAGGGATACAGAGAAGAGAGCGAGAGAAGAGAGCGAGAGAGAGAGAGAGAGAGAGAGAGAGAGACTGAATTTAGATAGTATGTTTAACTCACCGACTTAGATAGAGGAGCGATTGATAGACTGTTGCACGAATGTTAGTGATAGAACAGGATCGCTCAAGTAGGTGTGTGAGTTTTGTATTAAGTGATAATCTGAACGTTGTGTTGTAAGCGGGACACAATGTGAACGAGGTATGTCCAGATCGCCCGCCTGAGGGGATTTGAGTGAGGAAGAGTATTTGATAAGGTGTGTTGAGGACGCAGTTAAGGCGAGGTGTGTGTGATGTCATTTTAAAGGCAATAGAACTGGGTTTAGATAGCTGGGAATTCCATCAAGAGCTAATGCTTAAAATTTCCGCTTTAGTTAATATGTATATTAACATATATATAATAATATAATACTAAGTTAAGATGATATGTATTGTATTGTGTTTGTAATTTCACTACCCATTTTTCTGGTATGAGTATTATATAATAAATATGCCACCTGCTGTGTGATATATCATTTACTGAGTATAGTCATGAATGATGTGGATGAGTGTGAGAATGTTCTGAGTTAGAATAACGGCCAGGGCAAACAGAGAGATCTGTTACACCTCCGCTCTGAAATTGCTTGAGAATTTTCCAGTTGCCACTGACAGTGTTATTTTTCTACCGTTTGTTAGGCTCGGGAATACCCATCCAGTAGAGGGGATATAAACATGCTGGAGAGAATACAAAAAAAGAGCGACAAAGCTGATAGTCGGATTCCATAATTACAGTTATGAGGAAGGGCTCAGAAAAACCCCCATATTGTGTCTACAAAAGAGAAAAATTCGAGGTGACAATTCAGGTTTTTAAAATAATCAAAGGAAAGGATAGATTAGACTATAACAAGTTTGTTTTCAAAATGAAACCACCTACAAGAACTATAGGACAAAGCTATAAATTAACTAAAAATGATCCAGATTAGATATTAGTAAATATTTTGTTAGTCAGAAAGTGGTTAATGCTTAGAAGGAAGTAGTGGATTCAGGGACAATTAATGCATTTTAGAATATATTGGAAGCGCATTGCTCTTAAAGCAAGGAAATGTAAATGAAACTAGTTGTATACAGACTTTGAAGAGTCTTCTATACCAGTATAAAGACGTTAAGTTAAGACTTTAAGTTTTAAAATATGTGTCTCCGAGAGAAACAATTATGGTCAGATACTTTTCGAACACACCTGGAATGCTTTCATCGACTTTTAACACCGTGACATAACTAAAGAGTACCGTGACTGATTTGCGTTCGCCTTATTTCTCTATTCCCCAAGGCAGTGTGTGTTGCACTACGGTTTTTATTTTGTCGGCCCAGTGCATCCGACTTCAGCATGCATTTATGTAATGGTCTGCTTCCTCCTACATTTTCTAAGGATTTGCTTCCCCGTGGAAACGGCTGGTGTTGTGATGGGGATCGAACCCAGCACCTTCGGGTTGTGAGCCATGTCATTTAACCACTAGCCCACGCCGTCCCCTTAACGCGACTGTATGCAGAGTGTCTCACCATAAGCAGACAACATTGTTATAACGACGAACAGTAGAAGGTATGATATAATGCTAAACGTTGTCATGTCACATGTCATTTTCTTTGCAGAACGCAATCTCGTTCACTCGAGCCCTGAACACATCTCGACTTCTGGCCAAACAACCCGCTTCTCACACGGACATCTTCAAAATATCAGTGAAATCCTTATTCTATCGTCATCTGTATCAACCACTTTCCATGTCCCCAGTCCCCGTGCTTTCCACTATCTGATTGTCTAATCCATTGTGTCTTTTCATATGACCGAAATAAACTTACTTATTCTTTGGGATGTAATTTTTGAGTCAGTTTTATATACTCATTGCCTTTACAATTTCTCTAGTTAATATCGCCTCTGTCCAAGCTATTTTCGATATTCAACACTTTATTTCAACAGATATCTTTTTTTAGGAATGGTTTTATGTAATTTTCATGTCTCGCACCGTTTAAATTATTTAAAACAGAAGAGATCAATTTAATGAACATACAGTATGTGTCCTTTCTGATCAAAACATTTGTGAACCAGCGTTAGAGAAATAAATTCAAAGGCCGTATTAGGTCTTGATCCCATCTCCACATTAGAGACATAAATTCCAAGGCCTTATCAGGTCTTGTGTCCGTGTCTTCACAGAGTCGGAGATTCCAAGGCCTTATCAGGTCTTGTGTCCGTGTCTTCACAGAGTCGGAGATTCCAAGGCCTTATCAGATCTTGAACACATGTCCCCACATTAGAGACATAAATTCAAAGACCTTATTGGGTCTTGAGCCTGTGTCCCCGCATTAGAGAAATAAATGTCAAGGCCTTGTTACGTCTTGATCCCGTGTCTCTAAATTTGATACATACAATCAAATGCCTTACAGGGTCTCACACCTGTGTCTCCACATTCGAAAAAGAAAAGCTAAGCCCTTTTCACGTCTTTAGCCTATGTCTTTAGCCTATGTCTTTAGCCTATGTCTTTAGCCTATGTCTCCACATTAGGAGACCAGTATCGCAATACCATGTCGCAAAAAGACATATAAAGTAGGTTGTGTGTAAGACTGACAACCTCATCATGTAAAACCAACGCTGTTGAACCACCACTGCAAATTCTCTGAGGCAAATCTCCTTTAAATGCACTAGCTATATTAGTGGCTCCATGATTTTCTCAAAGCGAATTAATGCTGACGGCCACTCTATACAGACGCAGCAAGGTCATCCTATAACAAAGATAACACCACACAATGGGTGAATATGTAGCCAAATAGAGCCCAATATCTCCATCATACTCAACTAATATACGCCCGAATTTTATTGACTCACATCAATGGGCTGAGATTATTCAAGCTATATAGTAGATTCACTGCTACATCACCCTGTCCACTCACGATAATTAGACTGGCAGTTATGGATATGAACGCTGACAATTGAAGTGGGCATGCAACTTGCTATGAGCTTTATGGAAAATGATCACTGATGGATTATTAAGTAGTAACGTTAATCTCTGTCTGTTTCCACAGGCCTAATAAATTGGAAGAAGGAAATCACCCATAATCACATTACGAATAGTCAAATTAAAGTCCTTATAACAAAAGAAGGAAGGTAATGGCGGTACCATCGAAAGGACGACTAAATGATCTGCATAACGCTTACTCTTCTTCTTATTCTTCAATTTCATCATTTCCTTGAGCTTCCTTTTCGTCATCTTCTTTCTATTCTTCCTACTCTTCTTCATCTTCAATTGTCTCTGTTTCTTCCTCTTCATCTTTCTCTTCTTCCTCCTTCTTATTCTTCGTCTTCCTCTTTTTCTTGCTCTTCATGTTCGTCGTCTTCTTCCGATTCTAATTTATCCTCTATAACTTCCTCTTCCATTATCTTTTCTGTGTCCTCTCTTCTTCTTCTTCCGCCTTTTTGTTCATCTTTTTCCTCTTCTCCCTCATCCTTTTCCTCTTCTTCATCCTCTTCCTCGTTTTCTTAATCCTCTTCCACTTCTTCTTCATCCTCCAATTTGTTTTTGGTTCTTCTTACTCTTCCTTCTCTTCCTCTTTCACTTGGATCTTTGTCTCTTTGTTCTACTTCTTCCTCATCTTTTTTCCCTTCCTGCTTTACTCCTTTCGTTGTCTTCTTCTTCCACCTTTCTCTTCATCCCCTTCATCTTCTACTTCATCCTCTTCCTCTTCGTCTTCATCCTCTTCCTCTTCTTCCGCATCCTCTACCTCATATTTCTCTTCTTCGTCGTCCTCTTCCTTTTCTTCTTCATCTTTCTCTGCTTCTTAATCCTCTTCTTTTTCTTAATCCTCTTCTACTTCTTTTCATCCTCTTCATCTTTCTCTGCTTCTTCCTCCTCTTCCCCTTCCATTTTCTTCCTTCGCTGCTTCACTATTATCTTCGTTTTCTTCTACCTCTTCGTCTTTGTTCTTTACTTCTTCTTTTTCTTCCTCTTTTTTTTCTTCTAATACCGAAACAAATGGCCCAGCCACTTTTTTATTCCTGTACTATATTTAAGGTTTTTTGTTTGTTTTACGTTCGCCTTATTTCTCCAATCCCCAAGATGGTGTACGTTGCACTGTGGTGTTATTTTGCGCCTGTCGGTCCAGTACATCCGACTTCAGCGTAATTTTATGTAAGGGTCCGCTTCCTCCTGCATTTTCTAAGGGTTTCCTTCCCCGGGTTAGCAGCCGGTGCTGTGATGGGGATCGAACCCAGCACCTTCTAGTTGTGAGCCATGTCAATTAACCACTAGCCCACCCCGTCCCCCCTGTACCATATGTATTGTTACTAAAACTCTCAAAACACAAAACTCAAAACAAAACTTATCACCTAACCTCCCTATTCCCTTTCTTAATGGCAGATGCGCATTGCCATGAGTTGGTGAGTGTTCTACGCTAGAATGGTCTACACATGACTGTTAGTTGCCTCTTGCAAAATGCGTTAATTTTGGGATGAAGACTCATTTCTCATTTCGGTGATATACATACTAATCCTGAAAACCCCTCGAGCAATGTAAATTCATAGAATGCAAAAAGCTCAAAGATGGTCAGAAACCGCTCTGAGAAGCAGACAGAAAACTTTACCTAGGTTCCGGCCTAAAAGTCTTCAACAGGCACAACACACAACAAACTTACGAGCTAACAGATCATTGAGGACGAGATGAAAAGATAGATTAAAGATATGAACACATTCGAGGCGTGTTCAAGTGAAACCGGACCGACCTGCAACAAGTGAACATACGTGTTATGCGCATGATGACGTCACGTCTATTGTAAACAGCACATACCAACAGCCAAGTTAGCAAAATATCATTATCCTCTGACTCATAGTTTCCTCAGCAGACCGTTGAAAACATGGCGGATGTGATACGGAATCCGTCCAGAGTTGATTAGCGAGCGGTGATTCGGTTTCTTACAGCTGAAGGATGTCAACCAGTTGATATTCATCGCAGAATGCAGGCAGTGTATGGTAACAAAAGTGTGCTGAAGACAACAGTAAAGAACTGGACAACGATATTTAAAGATGATGTGAGTTAATGCAACAATATTCGCCTGACCTGGATACGGAAGATCTGTCGTTAACTCACGTCCTTCTTTAAACATTGTTGTCCAGTTCTTCACTGTTGTCTTTGACAAACGTTTGTCACCATACACTGCCTGCATTCTGCGATGAATGTCAACTGGTGTGTTCATATTTCTAATCTTTCTATTCATCCTTGTACTTTGCTGTATAACATATAAGAACTCGGGACTAGTGTCCAGTACCGTAGCAACTCCTGGACACATGTGTGCTCTGTTTGATCGGCGTGGATGAGCCAATCAAACGGGACGCCATGGAATCTACATCACATACTCCAATGGTGACATAGAAAATCACTCCATACCAGCAGGAGAGATATGTACCAATTTTAGAGCTGAAGCAAGAGCTGTTCATGCAGCAACTAGGATTTTTATCAGTCAAAACACAGCAACAAGGGAACAGTCAATATAACAGCCTTCATGAGCGTACCCCAAGCCATCTGAAGCCCGAATCAAGATAGACTCTGAAATGAAATAAAATAACATCGGATTGCTGTCCCAATAAACAGATTTAGTCCGACAGTGGATACTGGTCCACTGTGGAATCCTTGGAAACGAGATAGCAGATGAGCTCACACATGCAGGAAGTAGCAGCACGCAGATTCGCCACCGACAAAGCTATAAAAAAGCAAAGACACTCGTGAGAACAGAATAGACAGACTAGCATAAAGAATACAAGCCAGCAAATGACAGCATATAATAAATAGGCAAAGATAGACAGACACAGTTCTTCAGACTCAGAACGTGACAATAAAGACGTCTAGCCCCACAGAATGGGTCACAGAAACACCGCCACGTGCGATTGTGGAGCATCCAAGCATACACCAGAACATATCCTACAGGACTGCCCTACATATGTAGACCAAAGATAGGCAGCCTGGCGCAGGGGGATCAACCAGGCTTGATAAGCTATAGGGGACTGACGAAGACCCAAAATGCACAGCCTCGTTCTAAAATCTCATCGGGCTAGAAGCAAAGCATCAGTTGATGAAAGAGAACAGGAAGAACGTCACTAATCTCTTCACGGGTGAAATCGGCAGTGGTAAAACAATGTGTGTGTGAAACAAGCGAGGACGTGAGAGTAAATAGGGTGTGGCCAAGCGAGGCAATGCCCAGATAGTGATATGTATTCACGTGAAGTAACCGCTCGCGGCTATCTTAACTTAACTTAACGTTGTTTTACTGGTTTAGAAGACTGCTGAGTATGTTTACAACCAGTTTCATTTACAGTTTCTCGCTATTCGTTTTCTTCTGCGTTCGTTCTCAGTCTGCCGCTACCAAGCCCTGAACAGGACTTTGCAAGTAGCAGGGTGTAGTCCAGAGAACGGAATGCTTTGTGTCGATAGTTTACAGCTTGACTGCGATATGTGCACCTTTCGGTCCGACACATCTGTCTTCGGCATCTTCCTTGCTCTGAAAGCTATGCACATCTTATCTATCCTTAAATGCATTTACTGTCACTGCCTCTACTATTTCCTGTGACAATGCATTCCAATCATTCACCACCCTCTGCATAAAAAACAATTTCTAAATATCTAATCTGGTCTTTTATTTAGTTAATCTGTAGCTATGTCCTCTTGTTGTTGGTGGTGGTTGTATTTTGAAAAAAAATTGTTATAGTCTAAATTATACTTTTCTTTGAATATCTTATAAACCTGTATTGTCCCCTCTAAGTTTTCTCTTTTCTAGACAATTTAAGCCGGTTTTTCTAAGTCTTACCTCATAATTGTAATTCTAGAATTGCACTATCAGCCTTGTCGCTCCGCTTTGTCGCAAGGCAGTGGATTGTTTGGCCCTCCTCAAGGCAGCGCCAAGGGACCTCGGTCGACACACTTACCACGATACAACAAGACGCCAGGGCTCCATCCCCTGGCATTGGAAGACCGACAGGTACCAGGGAGAAGCGAGAATACCTTAAAAAAACGTATGTCATGACAAAGCTAAATTTTCAAACCTGGTACGCTGATATTATAAATCCTTCGCCACACCCTCCCCATCGGACAACAGCATACACATTCAGGACGAAATGAGTTTATAAAATCCTCTTCATTTTTAAAAGTCCTGATAACACCAACAAGACTGTGGCTGAAAGTAACGTGTATTATCTAAAGAAATAAAACCGTAACGACGGTGAAGAAAATATTAAAAGAAGGAAACATAGGAAACGTTTCTTCCGTAAATCGGGAAAGTTATTCAAATCTGAGGTCAGTAGGTCAACAAGGGTCAAGATCGCCCTGGACCTTCATTAAACCTCAGATCAGATTCTAAATTAACCATATTAACAAATCTTGTTAGTCCATTCAAACCAGCTAAAGACATAACATAGAATACAATAACTAGCAATTTAGAATCTCGTTATTCCAATGCCTGGTCTCAATTGAAGAAATTGACCGCAATTGGCCTTTGGGATTAAATGTGATTAGCTGAGGAGAGACAGACGATTCTGTATAGATGGAGGAGGCCATATTTGATGCCCTCAACCGCCAAAATTGTTTTCTGTATTAGCTCCCACGAGTGTACATATCCCCAGTGAATGGAGTAGGAGTAGAAGAAATGGCGAAGGCGAAAAGCGATGATGAACAATGAAAATTTAAAAAAACATGTATATTCTTATATGTCTTTGGTGGTTTTAATAATATGGAGTTATTTATTTGTTGTTTTTTTTCGAATTTATTGATTCATTATTGTATAAGTAATTAGTATCAATGTTTCTACTATTATATTACTATTATTGTTACTATTGCTTTATTACTATTGTCGGTAACATTACCATTATTACTACTGCTATTATCGGTATTTCCAGCAGTCTGATTAAGTCCTTCTACTGATTCAAACAACACAATCTAACTTAGACATTCCCCCTGATTCACACACCAGTCTAATTAAGACATTCCTGTCATTCAGGAAACTGGCCGGACTTATGGACGAAATCAATAGTTATACCGTTACATAAGTCTGGAAACCTAAAGCTGTGCCAAATTAAAGAACAATAAGCCTCATTAGCCACCCTAGCAAGGTCATGCTTAGATTAATCCTCGACCGATTGAAACCCCAAGCAGAGAACATTATTGCCAAGGAGCAAGCAGGGTTCAGACAGGGAAGAAGCACTACAGAAAATATATTTAATTTAAGGCTGCTAAGCGAGAAATATCTAGAACAGCAGCAAACACTGTATCATGTGTTTGTGGATTTTAAGAAGGCGTTTGATAGGGTATGGCATAAAGCGCTTTGGGCAACCATGAGGATGTATAATATCAATGGAAATATTAAAACGGTCCTTG
Organism: Ariolimax columbianus; assembly: GCA_036924085.1. NCBI lineage: Eukaryota > Metazoa > Mollusca > Gastropoda > Stylommatophora > Arionidae > Ariolimax > Ariolimax columbianus. The sequence continues at coordinate 25,231,758 of JAVGWX010000019.1, forward strand.
AACACCTGTATAACAAGGCGTCTAGCGCAGTTCTTGTGAATGGGAGGCGAGGGACTGGTTTCGCACATCAGTTGGTGTGAGACAGGGATGTACACTCTCTCCAACCCTTTTTAATATATTCCTTGAAGGAATTATGAGTTAGGCACTTGGAGGTCACGTTGGTACTGTCAAAATAGGGGGCCGAACGATTACCAACCTTCGTTTTACAGATGATATCGACGGGTTGGCGGGTTCAGAAGCAAAACTCCAGGAATGGGTCAGAAGGCTCGATGAAACAGCTCTTGACTATGGTATGGTGATAAACGCTGGAAAGACAAAATTAATGACCAACAACGCTACGGGTTTCAACAGCAAGATAAACGCTAACGGTCAGGAACTCGAAGTGGTTGACCGTTTTAAATATCTTGGGTCGAATGTCAGTTATGAAGGATCAAAATGTGAAGTGTTGGCCAGAATAGCACAGACAATAGCGGCGCTTGCACGGCTTTACAAAATCTGGCAAGATAAACGGTTAGCACTACGCACTAAAATCAGATTAATGCGTACACTGGTCCTGTCAATATTCCTCAATGCTTGTGAGACATGGACAGTTACAGCTGACCTTCAACGAAGGATACAGGCCTTGGAGATGAGATGTTTCCGAAAACTTTTAAACGTCACGTACAAAGATCGAGTTACAAACGAGGAAATACGATATAGAATTACAACAGCAATAGGGCCTTTCGAATATCTCTTGGCAACTGTCTAAAGAAGGAAACTCACTTGGTACAGTCACATATCGAGATCAAATAGTCTTGCAAACACAATTATCCACGGGAAAGTGCATGGCAGACGACGAAGAGGACGGACCAAAAAGAGATGGGAGGACAACATAAAAGAATGGACCAGTCTCTGACCAGAAGAGTCACAGGCAGCGTTATCTGACAGAGAGGGATGGCGTGGAGTTGTGAGGATGTCTTCATGTGTGCCCCAACGACCTCACCGGTTACAGGATGACCTGACCTGACCTGACCAACACAGTCTAATTAAGACATTCCTCTCATTCACACAACACAGTCTAAATAAGACATTCCTCTCATTCACACAACACAGTCTAATTAAGGCATTCATCTCATTCACACATCACAGTCTAATTAAGACATTTCTCTCATTCACACAACACAGTCTAAATAAGACATTCCTCTCATTCACACAACACAGTCTAATTAAGGCATTCATCTCATTCACACAACACAGTCTAAATAAGACATTCCTCTCATTCACAACAACAGTCTAATTAAGACATTCCTCTCATTCACACAACACAGTCTAAATAAGACATTCCTCTCAATCACACAGCAGTCTAATTAAGACATTCCTCTCATTTACACAGCAGCCTAATTAAGACATTTCTCTCATTTACACAGCCGTCTAATTAAAACATTCCTATCATTTACACAGCATAGTCTAATTAAGTCATTCCTCTCATTCACACAGCACAGTTTAATTGAGACATTCCTCTAATTCACAACAGCAGTTTAATTAAGACATTCCTCTAATTCACAACAGCAGTTTAATTAAGACATTCCTCTAATTCAAAACAGCAGTTTAATTAAGACATTGCTCTAATTCACAACAACAGTTTAACTAAGACATTGCTCTAATTCACAACAGCAATTTAATTAAGACATTGCTCTAATTCACACAACAGCAATTTAATTAAGACATTGCTCTAATTCACACAACAGCAGTCTAATTAAGACATTGCTCTTATTCACTACATCAGTCTAATTAAAACATTCTACTAACTCACATAGCATAGTTTAATTAAGACACCCTTCCTTTCTGAGACCCATCTTTCTGGGAAATATTCTGCACTTACACACTATAGCTATAATGCTTAAAACTCATAGTTTTAAAATGTCAGATTTCAACAAAAAATCCTCTGTTAAGTAGGATATTTGACTGTTTTTAATTACAACCGGTCAATATATCGATGTTCTGATATACCCAGTAAACTATTAATGAAACTACAGAAAACGAAAATACATTTTTCCACCAGATTACTCATCTCTCATGTAACTATCTCACTTCAAGCTCCCATATTCAATCCTTCCATTATTGTTAAGACTTCTCCAGCTTCGTCTGTGAGCCTGAAGTTTCTTAGGTCTCTTAATTTCACACCTGTAAACATGGCTCGGTTTCGCTTATATTCTGATTTTCTACATGGTCCAGTACAGCGAATTTCTTCACACAATTGCATCCTTTCATTGCGTTAGGGCATGTATCGGAATAAAAAGAAATGAGATCCAACGACAAAACTACAGATCTTCAATCCCAATGTCAAGTCCGTCCGATTGTACGGCTCTGTAAAGTGAGTAGCAACGAAAGCTACAATGGAAAGGGATCAAGCTTTCATTAACGTGTGCTTGTGCTGAATCAAAAACGGGATTACAATGTGTGTGAAAGTCCCTAATCTGAAATTGTTGTCTCGAACCGGCTGATATCGGTGATCAGAAGGCGCTATACTTGAATAGGACAAACGTTATACAAACAACAGCTGATATCACTACGTGATAGGCTCTGTTCTGGAATCCCCAAGGAAAGAGAAGAGTTCGCCACATACATGAAGACGATAAGACAAACGTGGAAAGAGTTGGAAACGATGATACAGTACAGGGCGACATGTCGTATATGTGCTGAAGACATATGCTTCACATGGAGTTTGAAGGTTGTAACTGATTGACTGATTAATTGACCAACTGATTGTTTCACATACATCTCAATATTTTTTCATTTTTTCATCGCCGGATAAATTTGATGTTATCGTGTTATTAGCCACATGTTCTTTTTTATCATTTGGCCGTCATGTATGACGTATGTATGTGACAGAGACATCTGTAAGGGAAGATCTAGAGTAGTTATATCGAGATTAGAGGCCTTCCACATGAGCAGCTAACGGCGTATCTTGGACATCCGATGGCATTACTACTTCCGCAATGTGGAGATCTTTGCTGAGACTTGACTCCACCCAATCTTTGGAAAACTGGACCGCCGTCTGATTTATTTGTTTGGCCATGTCATATGTCTGGACCATATGTCTGGACACCATATGTCTGAACCATATGTCTGGACATCATATGTCTGGACCACATGTCTGGACACCATATGTCTGGACACCATATGTCTGAACCATATGTCTGGACATCATATGTCTGGACCATATGTCTGGACACCATATGTCCGGACTATATGTCTTGACCATAAAAGCCCGGCCCACAAGATACTTAACAGTTCGGTCCCCGGCGCAAAATTCTTCCCATTCCAGCTGGAACTGCAGATGAGGCTATCCCTGCACAGTATGGCTCCAGCAGATAACAGCCTCCGGCTCCGCTCTTGGTGACGCTTGGGACCGTCCCGCGCAGGCGACATGGATTTGCCCGATTAAAGCAACAAGCCTTAGAAGTAAAAGCGACCTTATCATTGAAGCTGAGAGGTAAGGCCTACGTTCCTTAAGTAAGAAACGAACGAACGAACGAACGAACGAAACGGTGTAGATTTCGAAACTCGCAACGCAAGGTGAGACATAATGTCTAGTTTCAAATAACAGAAGCACTGACAATTGAAATCTAAGACAGCAGGCTGCTCGGGCTGTCTGGACAATAAACAAAATTGGGAAAATAATTAAATGTATACCCAGACCTGGTTTGCCCCGGACTAAACTCGGAGAAATTAAATCTGAATCCTGCCCGTGCTACCACCAGTCACCTCTACGGCACGTCTTACTTATAGTTCAAGATAGCTCAGAGCGAGATAGTGCAGTTGAGGATAGCGCAAGTTGTCCTTTCTTAAATCTATATAAAGCGCAATCCACAGCCAAACCTCTAATAACTGGAAAAACGTATTTCTATCATGACGTTGTTGCCATTATCACTTGTGATGAGCAATTGATGGCAATTTTGTTTCCTTCTTTCTATATTGCCCAAGGCTGTGTGCGTTATATTATGTATTTATTTTGAGGCTATTGTCGCAGTGCGTCCAGCTTCTGCAGGCATATTATTTAAGGATCTGGTTCCATCTGCATATTCTAAACGTTAGCTTTCCCGGGGTAATAGCCGGTGCTGTAATTAGGGAACGAACCCAGTACCTTCGGTTTGTGAGCCGTGTCACTTAACCCTCAACACCCTAGGCCAAATATCGGGAAATACAGAAGGTTGACTGCAATGAATCTCCAGTCTACTCTATCGCTTGCGGTAATGGTGCAACCTCTCAGGCTTTTTCAAATCTATCTCCTGATGTAATCCACCCACTTATAACGTTGCCTATTTCATGAATGACTGCCTTCCGTCCCACCCTCCAGTATGGTCTTCAACAAGGAGGTATGGCTTGTTATATAGTCAAAATAACTTCCTTGTAACTTGATTTCGATCATTAATTCTCTTTTCACCCCCAACTTTCTAAATACCTCTACGTTTCTTTTCTTCTCTTTCCAAGAAATGCAACCCAATTTTCAATATCCCTACATTTCGACGGCTTCAATTTATTTGTCTAACTTGTTATTCAGTGTCCATGTTTCTGCGCCATAAAGAAGTGACGAGTATTCACAACACCTGACAATTCTCATTTTCAATTTACGGTTTATCTGTTTGGATTTCAGTATGTGTCGCATGTTGATCAATACCATCTTGGCGATACCTATTGTCTTTATGTTTTTTTTCCCCCGCTGCCTTTTTCCATTATTATATGTTCTAGATAGGAGAATCTCTGTACACGGGTAATCCCAGATAGAGGAGCGCGTATGGTCCGAGTTCCAATCTGTTCCTAAGAATCGACGTCATTGCACTGTTGGCATACCTATAGGTGTTTAATCTCTCTCAGTAAATGACTAGGATGTTTGGATACTGATGGTTCTTGCAAGTCGTTGATTGTACACACTTCTGCTCCGTTCTCTCTTGCGCTGCACTTCGTTGGAATCTCGTTCGATTTGAAAGCCCTGCAGTTTGTGAATTCCTGGTTTATCTACTGCAGTGTCAACATTTAAACAGGCTGATACTGATACACTTCAAAATGGCACGCCTATCCAGTGTACCGGAACATTCTATCAACAGAGTGGTACCCGGGAGGACAAGAATAGAACAACTGTCACATTCCTAGCAAGTCGTAAAAGTAGACTAACGCGGTGTGTGCTTGGTGCTGACGATTTCGTGATGTTGAACGATTGGTTCAGAACCGCCGCCGAAATGTAATGTCGGTTTGGTGGTTTGGGTAAAGGGAGCAAATGTAGTTTCGGTTATGTGGTTAGGGTAAAGGGAGCAAATGTAGTATCGGTTATGTGGTTAGGGTAAAGGGAGCAAATATAGTGTCGGTTATGTGGTTAGGGTAAAGGGAGCAAATGTAGTGTCAGTTATGTGGTTAGGGTAAAGGGAGCAATGTAGTGTTGGTTATGTGGTTAGGGTAAAGGGAGCAAATGTAGTGTTGGTTTGGTGGTTAGGGCAAAGGGAGCAAATGTTGTGTCGGTTATGTGGTTATGGTAAAGGGAGCAAATGTAGTGTCGGTTTGATGGTTAGGGTAAAGGGAGCAAATGTAGTGTCGGTTTGATGGTTAGGGTAAAGGGAGCAAATGTAGTGTCAGTTATGTGGTTAGGGTAAAGGGAGCAATGTAGTGTCGGTTATGTGGTTAGGGTAAAGGGAGCAAATGTAGTGTCGGTTATGTGGCTAGGGTAAAGGGAGCAAATGTAGTGTCGGTTATGTGGTTATGGTAAAGGAAGCAAATGTAGTGTCGGTTTGATGGTTAGGGTAAAGGGAGCAAATGTAGTGTCGGTTTGATGGTTAGGGTAAAGGGAGCAAATGTAGTGTCGGTTTGGTGGTTAGGGTAAAGGGAGCAAATGTAGTGTCGGTTATGTGGTTAGGGTAAAGGGAGCAAATGTAGTGTCGGTAATGTGGTTCGGGTAAAGGGAGCAAATGTAGTGTCGGTTATGTGGTTCGGGTAATGGGAGCAAATGTAGTATCTGTTCTTGGCTAGGGAGAAAAGAGCAAATGTAGTGTCGGTTCTTGGTTAGCGAAAAGGGAGCAAATGCAGTGTCGGCTCCATTGTTAGGCTAAAAGATCAAATGTAGTGTCGGATCGCAGGTTAGGCTAAATAGTCAAATGTAGTGTCTCTTCCAAGGTTAGGCTAAAAGGTCAAATGTAGTGTCGGCTTACGGGTTAGGCTAAAAGGTTAAATGTAGTGTCGGCTTACGGGTTAGGCTAAATAGTCAAATGTAGTGTCTCTTCTAAGGTTAGGCTAAAAGGTCAAATGTAGTGTCGGCTTACGGGTTAGGCTAAAAGGTTAAATGTAGTGTCGGCTTACGGGTTAGGCTAAAAGGTTAAATGTAGTGTCGGCTTACGGGTTAGGCTAAATAGTCAAATGTAGTGTCTCTTCCAAGGTTAGGCTAAAAGGTCAAATGTAGTGTCGGCTTACGGGTTAGGCTAAAAGGTTAAATGTAGTGTCGGCTTACGGGTTAGGCTAAAAGGTTAAATGTAGTGTCGGCTTTCGGGTTAGGCTAAATGGTCAAATGTAGTGTCGGCTCTCGGGTTAGGATAAAAGGTTAAATGTAGTGTCAGCTCTCATTCTAGCCTGGAAGGTCAATTGTAATGTCGGCTCTCGTGATATGCTGAAAGATCAAATGCAGTATCGCTTATATGGTTGGGAAAAAAGGTAAAACGTATTGTCGGCTCTATGGTTATGGTCGAGAGTCAAATGTAGTGTCGGATTTATGGTTAATTAAGATAGCGTACCAAATGTTTTCGTACCTAAGGTTAGGCTAAGCGGTATAATGTAAAGCCGGACTTAAGTTACGAACCCATACGTAGTGTCAGACCTATGGTTTAGTTTAGGGGTAAATAAACCAGAACAATAACTTGTTTTCCTGCACATACAATTACATGTATAATAAAAATGTTTCTACCTCCCCATGTGAGTGTTGGAAAAAAGACTAACTGAAGTGGAGTGTCCGCCTGTTTCCTTTTTTGTCTGAATGTCTGACCATCTCATTGATTGAATGAATTGCTGCCCTATAAATTAAATGCCTGCCTGTCTTCCTGACTGCCTAAATGTACGAGAAGATGTCAGTATAAAAGTCACACCTGGTTATAAAAGAAAACAGCTAAATGAGATAAGAACTAGACATCCATTTATTATTGCATTTATATTGTCCGTAATTTCTCAACATAATTTTCACCAATATTAATACACATCCCATCTATTTATCAGTACACCAATATCCGTAGCACAAACGCCGTTGATTCTCCCTTCCCCCTCTCTCTCTCTCTCTCTCTCTCTCTCTCTATTAGCCACATTTGCACTTTAGTTTAAATCGCTCCATCACTCCCAAAACGCCCCCCGCAGGGTGAGATAATGAACAATGTTGTAGACTAAACTACGCGGAGACCATTTCACAGCTGCTACACTTTATATCGGCACTCGCCTGTAATCATCTCCGCCACCCGCCGAACAGCTTTTCCTGCTGCAATCTGAACTGGCCGACCAGATCGGGGTTGATCAGCTTTTTTTTTTAAGCGCCATTGAGAAAATGTATTGGCTCAATTATAGACCGCTTAACGTGGCCTACACTTGTTACCATGATCAGGAAACAGTTGTTATGAATATCCTTTTCCGCAAGTCCACCTGTCCATAAATAAATACACAACAACAGGCTGTTCTTTGATTGAACTCTCTGTGAGCATGCGTGCTTTAGCACATATGCTGCGAATGTGCAAGCGACAACTAATAACAGTGACCACAGACATGAATGTTAATTCTTCTTTATGACACCTTTAGAAATTAACAGATATATTTTTCATCTGTGCATCTGTTTGAGACCTACTTGATGATTTGCTCTCGCTGATTGTGATGTTATCTATTTCTCTTCCTCTATCTTTCATTCTCAGTCTCCCTACTCTCTCTTTCTCTCCCTCTGCTTCTCTCTTTCCATTCGATTACATATCTTCTTAACCACATAGGGAGTCCTCACAATTTGTTTTCACTGACCTGGCATCCCCGAAGGGTTCTTTGACATCTACTGCAGGGCAAATTTTCGTTTCGAGAAAATATAATTATGAACTAACGCGAATTCTCACGAAAAAGCTGAACAACTAATAAGCCTTATTAAGTGCTGGGGTCACAGAGGAGGCAGACAGAGGATGGAGAGAGAACGAAAGGAGAAGATCAGGAATGTGAGGTGGATAGATTGAGGAACATGATAGGATACGACTAACAATGCTGATATGAATCTAAAAAGTACAAAGGGATCATAAAACACGCGTGAGTTTTTTGGCTTCTGTTATGGTGAATGAAACAGATATGTCCTTGCAAGTATATATGTTTACACATGTTGGTTTGATAGTGTGTATATGAGAGTGTGTTGGTTTGATAGTGTGTATGTGAGAGTGTGTTGGTTTGATAGTGTGTATGTTAGGGCGTGTTGGTTTGATAATATGTATGCTAGGGCTGGTTGGTTTGATAGTGTGTATGTTAGGGCGTGTTGGTTTGATAGTGTGTATGTTAGGGCGTGTTGGTTTGATAGTGTGTGTTAGGGCGTGTTGGTGTGCGAATCAAATCGGACTGCTAGCCTCAAGGCCAAGAACCAAGAGCTGCCAAGTTTCTTCTTTAACTCCATGTGGTGATTATAGATAACAGCCTGCAACAAGGCAGCATGACCGAGAGAGGAGATCGAAGGCGGAAGGCTAACGCGGTACTTGTTATAGTATAATTTATATGTGGTAACGGAAATTATAGAACGAACAACATTGAAGAGGACAAAGAAGAAAGTAGAGAAGCGCGTTCATTCTAGTCCGATGACCGTACCCTTGTTGCTTACATCATTGTACTACGCGTATTTGGGGAGTGTAGAGTAACGTCAGAGTTTCTGCACGTACGAGAAATAATGGCAACCTACCGTATTGCACAACTGTCAATAAACTGATAACAGCCAAGTAGGTTAGCAGTCTGCCAAAGAAGGATGTGTCGGACTGAAAGGTGCATATATCGCAGTCAAGCTGTAAACTAGCGACACAACGCATTGCGTTCTCCGGACTACATCCTGCTGCTTGAAAAGCCCTGTTCGGGGTTTGAAAAGAGCTGTTTGGGGCTTGGGAGCGGGAGATTGAGAACGAACACAGAAGAAGAAGAAGTAATTGCGACGAGCTGCATTCTGATTGGTTGAATTTCCTGCTACAGTTTTTGAGACTTGGTCCTTGCTGGCCATTCGATTGATATATCTCTCAATAGGAAGTTAAGTAAATAGGTAGATAACAAAATAATATGGGATAGCCGAAAAATGTAGTTTGTAGTATTTAACGGTGTCATAAAGTGGCATTTACATCCAGATGTGTGATTACTGCAGGTAGCTTATGCTATGTGTTACATGCAGGTGCGCAGTGCATATGTAAAATGGCTTCCGTGTTTACGGAGTGTATAACCAAATAACACAGTTCCATTGTGTTTTTGGTTGTTTCGCGATTGAGAGAAACGGGAGGCGATTGTGAGAGTGTGGTCAAAGAGGAATTTCTGCAAAGTATATTCAAAAGAAACTGCTTCTCGTCGTTTATAAATTTTCTCAATCACGCTAAAACAAATGCTAGTGAAGCTAGACCTGGTCGTCCTGTTCATATTGCAGCATACGCATATGTGCCGCTTGTGAGGTAGATGAATCGAGCTGACAGGTGAGGAACGAAATGCAGTGTAACAACTGAAATAGAGTGTTCCTATAGTTTAGTCTACATCATAATGCAAGAGATGTTTTGAGAATGACGAAAACGTTGAACGTGAAGTGTCAATGGGGGCTGAGGCAGCAGAGCAAAGACTTCTGTGCTGCAGGGTTTGGTGAGACAGCAGGGCAAAGACTTCTGTGCTGCAGGGTTTGGTGAGACAGCAGGGCAAAGACTTCTGTGCTGCAGGGTTTGGTGAGACAGCAGGGCAAAGACTTCTATGCTGCAGGGTTTGGTGAGACAGCAGGGCAAAGACTTCTATGCTGCAGGGTTTGGTGAGACAGCAGGGCAAAGACTTCTATGCTGCGTATGTTTGGGGAACAGAAGAGTTTATCAAAGCGAAATGTTTATCAATGTCGGTGGAAATTATATTGACAAATAATAGATGTCTTAATCGTAGACGACCTGCCATTCTACAGGGCAGATGGCCAATGTGCAGGTCGCAGCTCTGACGTGAGCTGGATGTAGCTGGGAGAGTAGGATTCTACCTGCTTAGCGGACTAGGCTAGAGCTGCTTATTACTCCACTAAGTTGGGACAAGTGCCGCAGATGGTGGTTAATCGATGTGTGAGTCCATAATAATAAAAACAAACACTAGAACAAAGTAGACCGGCAGTCTGTTAGGCGCCATCTATGCTGCTCTTAAACAACCTAAACATGGCCGAGGTTATTCCATGTCACACAGTTAGTCGTTTCTGTGGGGCAGTGGTGCTATTTCTGTTCTTGTCATACACAAAGACCTCGGCGGACCACTCAGAAAATGTAAGTTCACACATAAATGATTTTCAAGTTCATATCTCGTTTAATTTATTTTTTTAGAAGAACCATGTGACCTATTTACTGACTTTCACTCGAATAATACGTTACTATAATGCTGAATACATCGCGGTATACATCATTTGAAAACAAGACGGCGAATTGACTTAAACGCTGCAATTAGGAAACGTATTATGTCAGTTTTACCGTGAAAATCAAACGTCCAAACCTATCCCCCACTCTGATTCTCAATTCTACCATAAGATGTTGGTGTGACCAATTAGGACGAAGCTATTCCCGGAGGCGTGAGCTACAAGCTGGCACAAATTGTGCCCTACGGCTGACTACCCTTGGACAGCTCAAAGCTCCCATTGGTTATGACAAGGGCGGAAACTCTCATACAAAACGATACAGAAGGCAAAACTGAAATATATTGATAAGCAGGGTAGACTAGAACAGAAAAATTTGTCAATGTTTGCATTGTGACGATGGCTCGAGATAAAAGAATGAAAGAAAAGCGAGGCTGCGGTGGTATTAAAATACAGTGTATATGGAATATCTAGAATCCTTGTATTCAAACATGCATATTGTTTAATGTTTGTTGCTGGGTAACCAAAGTTTATCCGTATTAAGTGTTTTCAACTTCCTGCGGCTTACTTATCCGTGGGTAGGTACAAATAGTTTGGGTATATTTTTAACTAGAATATTTGAATTTTGTCCGGGCAGCGGCCGTTAAGCGTAATTTTTTCAATTGCTGCCCATAGATTTTTACCATGCTCGACGTTGGACACGAGAGTCTGATCTCACTACCGGAAGATAACCTTGAAAAAAATTCCGTTATATGCATATATTGATGCTGTTTCGACTGCCAACATTGAGTAGATCTGCTCCTTTGTGTGGCATTAAAAGGACGTTAAGGGACGGTTTGCAGTAGCTGCATTCCTATCCCGAGCGTGCTGATGAAGGTGGAAAGGTGATCTCCATGCGGTCGTGCTATGTTTGACTTTATCTGCGTGTTGCTCACTACTACAAGGATCACGTCCATCCCTCACCTCGTTAGCCAGGCTACCATGAAAACAGTCCGTTTCCAGGGAGGGCTACGAGTTAGCCCAGGTGAGGGTATTGGCCAGTATATCTTGCCTGACCAGACGTTGGTCTTCCTCCCAACAGATAAGTGTTAAAAACATGAATACCGAGGGTCAACGAGAACAGAAACAAGACCTATGTTATTGACTAAAGGTCTTTATCAAGGATAGTTCCATTTGTAGATGTTTGCATTTAACCGATGATTAGAGATGCAAGAATTAAGAAAAAGCGCGGTTTTGGCGTTACAGTCGATTACAGTATAGTGTTTAAAATATGATTGCGTATGGGCAGATACCGATATTCCACAAAGATAGAAACACAGCCTACGTTACCAATGAAAGGTCTTCATCTTTGACATTAAACAAACGTGTATTCTGTTCAATCATGCATAGATACGATATATACATCCATCCCTGAGGCAACCAATCTGTTCTTCTGTTCGTTACACGACACACCTATTCATCTATCTATAGAATTATTCAGTAATGTTTACATCTATCCACCCTTCCTTCTGTTGACCAATTGATCATGCATTATGTTAACGCATACACTTACATTCATCCATCTGTCAATCTGTACGTCGTCATTGATCTCATCCATTCGATTATTCATCCATTCATAATTTTACACATCCGTCTAAACATCCATATAGCCTTAGGAAGGCTCAACTTTCAGTGGGACTTTGACAGTAGATCATGAGACCAAAGCAATGAGAGCCTTACGTGTTCCACTAACAAAACTGTCCAAAAGGAGTGGCGACATTCTGTAGTGATTAGGGAAAGGAGACTAACGTCTAGCCAAGCAAGACATACTGATCAGACTATGTGAGTTAGGGTAATGTGAAACATACTGATCAGACTATGTGAGTTAGGGTCAGGTGAAACATACTGATCAGACTATGTGAGTTAGGGTCAGGTGAAACATACTGATCAGACTATGTGAGTTAGGGTCAGGTGAAACATACTGATCAGACTATGTGATTTAGGGTCAGGTGAAACATACTGATCAGACTATGTGAGTTGGGGTAAGGTTTAACATACTGATCAGACTATGTGAGTGAGGGTGAGGTGAAACATACTGATCATACTATGTGAGTTAGGGTTAGGTCAAACATACTAATCAGACAATGTTACCGGACAAAATGGCGTAACAAACGAAATGCTGATGAGGTTGGGCCAAACAGCAAAGAGGAAGTTACTATCAGTCTTGAACCTAAGCTGGAAAAAGGGAATTGTACCGCAGGCATGGAAAGATGCTGTACTTATACTAGTACCAAAGAAAGGAAAAGATAAAACAGATCCAAATGGAAACAGGCCTATCAGTCTACTGAGCTGTATAGGAAAACTGATGGAACGTATGATAAACGCCAGACTGATGTGACATCTGGAAGAAAAACATACTAACTCCACAGCAAGCAGGCTTTAGACTGCACAGATCCACTGAGGATCAGATCAGCCTCATAGCCCAGGAAAGAGAGGATGCCTACCAGGAGCAAAAACACACAGAAGCGGTCTGGGTGGATCTAGAAAATGCATTTGACAAAGTATGGAAAGAAGGACTTAAGCTACGAAGAAGTGAAGTTTGTGGGAAAATGTACAAATGGATCAGCCACTACCTCAAAAACAGAACAGCCAGAGTTCAAGTACAAGGGCAGATGAGCAAAAAGGTGACACTTGAACAGGGAGTACCCCAAGGGGGAGTACTGTCACCCACACTCTTCCTGGTGTATATAAATAACATAACAGAAAATATACAAAGAAGAGTCCACAGCTCAATGTTTGCAGACGATCTGGCTATGTGGACCTCTGAAAAGAATCTCACCATAGCAAGTAATCGGATGCAGCAGGCCCTAACATCGCTGGAAGAGTGGGCGAACTCATGGCTGGTCAAAATAAATGAGGAAAAAACAACATGTACGATATTCTCGCTTTCAAACAAACCCCAAAACTCCAAAATAAGTCTTAACGGCAAATACCTACGGTCAAACGACAACCCAAACTATCTGGGAGTCACATTTGACCGGGGTATGACATTGAAAAGTCAGATCGAGAGAAACCGAATGAGAGCCTGAGAAAGAATGGCAATCATGAGGAAACTTGCTGGCACAAGCTGGGGAGCAGACGAAAGTATACTAAAGAAACTGCACACTGGAAGAGTGAGACCAGTTCTCGAGTATGGCATTGCGGCAAACTTCGATAAAATTAGCAAACTTCAAAACCAAGCCATGAGAGTTATAACAGGAGGCATGAAGTCAACGCCAATTGTAGAACTTGAAAAGATTACAAAACTGCAATTCATGACCGACAGACGAGACTGCAGAGCCCAACAGCAAGCAGTGAAAATCAGAAGACTGACTGACCATCCAATGCACCAGAAACTAAACAATTTTGGAAATGGGAAACTAAAGCGGAGAAACTTTGCAGAAATAGCCAAAGCAAAGATGAACGAAGGCCCTATGAACGCACTAACAACACCAAAGCCCATCTCTACTGTTCGAAAACCTACCTGGAGGCAGCATATATTTCCAGAGGTGGAAGCAAATATACCAGGTATTGGAAACAAAAACACCCAGACTGAAAAAAGAAAGAAGAGATACAACCCTGAGGTACATAACGAAAAACTACCCAAGCATGGACTGGACCCATGCATACACCGACGGTTCTGTAACAAACACAACACAGAACGGATGATGATGGACGCAACTACCTCACACATCTCACACATGATGATGGACACCACTACCTCACACATGATGATGGACGCAACTACCTCACACATCTCACACATGATGATGGAGACCACTACCTCACACATCTCACACATGATGATGAACACCACAACCTCACACATGATGATGGACGCAAACTACCTCACACATCTCACACATGATGATGGACACCACTACCTCACACATCTCACACATGATGATGGACGCAACTACCTCACACATGATGATGACTGACGCCACCACTACCTCACACATGATGATGACTGAGGCCACCACTACCTTACACATGATGATGACTGATGCCACCATTACCTTACACATGATGATGACTGACGCCACCACTACCTTACACATGACGATGACTGACGCCACCACTACCTTACACATAATGATGACTGACGCTACCACTACCTCACACATGATGATGACTGATGCCACCACTATCTTACACATGATGATGACTGATGCCACCCCTACCTCACACATTTCACACGTGATGATGACTGACGCCACTTCATCACACATCTCCAGACATGATGATGATGGATGGCACTACCTCACACATCTCCACACATGATGATAATGATGATGATGATACAAGCGAATGAACTCACATATCCGTACTTCACTCCCCATATGAATGCACACAAGTTACCCACACCGAACGTAATTCACTACAACAAATGTAAACTGGTACCACAGCTAACAACCCATTCAAGAGACATCCAATCTCGCAAAAAGGCTGTTCCAAAAATCTATAGGTTCATTTCCAGCGTTTTAAACAATAATGCAGATGTCTTGTTCAATTAATTGCATTTTACAGCAACAAAAAATAAATTTGTGAGAGGGCTGGCGAATATTTTAATGTGGTCTTCCGACTACGTGGGCATTCATTCATTCCTTCATTCATTCATTCATTCATTCATTCATCTAACCATTCATTCATTTAACTATTAATTCATTCAATCATTCATGCATTCATCATTCATGCATTCAATCATTCATTAATTCAACCATTTATACCTTTGTTCTTTAAATCAATCATTTATTTATTTATCCATCATTCAACCATTGATTCATTCAACCATTCATTCACTGAACCATTCATACATTAGCGCATTCAATCATTCATTCATTCATTCATTAACTGAACCATTTATACATTGTTCATTCAATCTTTTGTGCATTCACTAACCCAACCATTCATTCATTCAACAATTCATTCACTGAACCATTTATGTATTTATTCATCCAATCATTTATTCCTTCATTCAGCCATTTATTAACCCACTCAATTATATCATTAATTAATTTAATTAATCATTAATTCAATAATTAAGTCATTTATCATTGATTCAACCATTCACTAACTGAACCATGTATACATTAATTCATCCAATCAATCATTCACTCATGTAGCCATTGATGAAATCACTCAGTGAATTCAATGTCATTTAATTAATCATTAATTCAATAATTCATGCATACATCATTTATTCATTCAACCATTCATTCCTTCCAGCATGTATTCCTTAGTTCATTCAATCATGCATTATTCATTCATTAATAAACACAAATGATTCATTAATTCATTCATTTAATAATTAATTCAAGAATTCACTCATTCCTCAATTCACGCATCATTCATACAACCATTCATTCCGTAAATCAATAAAGAAATCATTTATTCATGTAATAATGCAATCACTCAACCATAAGTTAGTCATTTAATAATGCATTAAATCATGCAATCAATCCTTTATTCAATCAACAGCAGTTCATTCGTCTATTCATTCAATCATTCAAAAAATCATTAAATCAGTTATTGAATTATTTATTCATTCAGTCATGCATTCAATCATGCATTCATTTCACTTCATTTCCTTTTCGTTCTTCTGTCTCCTTCTTCTTCTGTATTGGCCTTGATGGGGACGTTTTTATATATGCATCGTAGTTTACAGCAAGGCTGATATATCCGCGAGAAATGTTGGTCTTTGTCAGTGTATTGTGACTGACCCTGACGCGACGTTGTGTCAGTATGTTGTGCCTGATCCTGACGCGACGTCCTGGTCAGTATGTTATGCCTGACCCTGACGCAACGTCCTGGTCAGTATGTTGTGCCTGACCCTGACGCGACGTCCTGGTCAGTGTTTTGTGCCTGACTGGCGCGAAGTCCTGGTCAGTGTATCGTGCCTGACCCTGACGCGACGTCCTGGTAACTATGTTGTGCCTCACTGGACTAGCGTCTCATTTCCCCGTTAAGGCATAAAGAAATAGTTTGACTATGAAGGGTATTGCAAGGAGACATCAGCAACATGATGTTCTTGTTGGAAGCCTCTTGAGCGAGGTCAATTTAAACTCGTAGGACGTTTTCTTTGGTGGCAGATTAGAGTGGATATTCTTACAGCTCGAAGCGTGCTTGCGAACGATGACCTAGCTTCTCCTGGCTGTAGTGAAATTCGAGAAACTCCTCAGTAAGCTCATAATTGTGGAGATAACACAGTGTCGATCTGTACCCCGTTGGCTATACTGCTACGACACCTCCAGCTTGCAAGACCTCGACGTGGAGGTCTTGATAATTATTCTTCATTTGACGTCCATGCTATCGTTAGCTCCAACACCGTCAAAGCTATTGAAATTGCTTCTGAAAGTTATCAGATACAGACTTTCTGTAACGGAGCAAGATGTAATAGTGGCCATGTTTCATATAGGGTTAGAAGGTGGCAGATGAAAACACGAGCGTCTGGGTGTCGCTATCGTCAGAGCAGATTGCTCTCGGCACAGTCAGCAGGGGCACTTAACTTTAACGATGTGCTCCAGCATTCTTCTTCTTCCTCTTCTTCTTCTTCTTCTTCGTTTATCCTCAAATCAAGGCCCCAGTTTCTCTTACAAATGACACCGTTGTTTGTAAGGCCGCTTATTTCCATGCAGCTTTTGTCTCATTATCTGTCTCGCGAGGACAGTATTGTTCTCTCTTTTCCTGCGTGAGCGTGCAGCTTTGCAGGATGTGTTCCACGATCATGATATGCTCCCCAAATGGGCACCTGTCATCTGTCCCAATCCTCATTTTGTTGTAAAGATGCCCCTTGAGTCTGTTATGCTCAGTTCTCAGTCTGAAGATGATGACTTGCTCTTCTCTAGTTAAGTTAAAATTCTTGTCTTTTTTTTTTAAGTCGGAGTGTTGATCTGCCCATTTTACCCTGAAGTTGGCTTTAATTATGGTATTGGCCCCCATTATATGTGATACTCAGGTCTGTTTGAGGGGATACTCCTCCACTCTTTGCTAGTTTGTCTGCAGCTTCTTGCCTTCAATATTGCAGTGATATGGGATCCACTGTATGACCAGCCTGAGAGCTGTGCCAGGGAGAACATACGTTGCTCGAGATCTTCATCTTTGTGTTGTTTTAGCGCTGCTAATACTGACGCGGCATCAGTCAGGAATACTATGTTTTCTTGGTGAATATATCTATCTTGGGATGCAAGCTCAGCTGCGGCCTTCAGTTCCTCTCCTTTTGCACGGAAGTTAATTGAGTATATTCCCGTTATTAATACTGGAGTTTTTTCTTCTCCATTCCCAAGTCTGTAACAGACCCCTCCAGCTCCATTGGATGTGGCTTTGTTAGATGAGCCATCTGTATATACGTGTAGCTCCAGCATTCTCTTCTTAATGCTCAAACCAGCAGACGCAGGCAGATTATCTGACCATTAGTCGAACAGGACAATATTAAAGACACAAAAACAGTTTAACAATTTATATACTTTACCCTTTCCTGTAGCACTTCGCCATTGCATACGAGCCAAAACCTTCCAAGCCACACATCTCTTCCCCTTAACCATTCTCTTCCACACCCCGAATCCTCAGTCACGTTCACAACCCTCTGGCCTATCCGAATCACTCTCTCAGAACAGCCATCCCCCCCCCCCCTCTATGTCAACTGGTCAGTACATGTTTCAGAATGAGAACTGTGTTAACAACTTACATAACGATGCCTTGCAGCGCCCCATAACACAGTACCTCGCGCCATGCGAGTTGAACGAAAATTAGGTCACACTCCATCTTTTAAGTCCGTCTTCATTGCCTGGTTATTTTCATCTTCTTCTTCGACGCTCGTTTCCAAACGCCTTAAAAGAGTTAGGCAAGCAGCAGGACGTTGTCCGGAGATCGAAATGCGTTGGCAAACTTCAAAACCAAGCCATGAGAATTATAACAGGAGGCATGAAGTCAACGCCAATTGTAGTACTTGAAAAGTTTACAAAACTGCAACCCATGACCGATGAAAGAGACTGCAGAGCCCAGCTGCAGTCAGAGAAACTCCGAAGACTGACTGACCATCCAATGCACCAGAGAATAAACAATTTGGGAAATGGGAAACTAAAGCGGAGAAACTTTGCAGAAATAGCCAAAGCAAAGATGCACGAAGATCCCATAAACGCACTAACAACACCAAAACCCATCACTACTATACGAAAACCTACCTGGAGGCAGGATATATTTCCAGAGGTGGTAGAAAATATACCAGGTATTGGAAACAAAAGCTGCCAGACTGAAAAAGAAAGGAGAGATACTACCCTAAGCTTCATATCGAAAAGCTACCCAAGCATGGACTGGACCCATGCATACACCGACGGTTCTTTAACAAACACTACACAGAACGGAGGGGCAGGAGCATTCTTGAACCTACCAAATGGAAAACAAATAACACTGTCACTCGCTACTGGTAAGTACACAAGCAATTTCAGAGCGGAGGCAGAGGCACTGAGGGCGGCAGTGGAAGAAATGGTGAGACACAATGAAAATGAAAGCCATATAGTCCTGCTTACAGATGCTCTCTCCGTAGTCACAGCGCTAAAAAGCCAGAAAAACACTGAGCTTAGTGACTTAAGAGCAGCACTCTGCAAACTGTGCCAGCAGACCGCACCAAAAAGGGTAGTGGTACAGTGGGTCCCATCACACTGCAACATCCAAGGCAACGAGGAGGCAGACAGACTAGCAAAAGAAGGTGCAAGACTACCACAAATAGATACTAGTATGACGTACGAAGAGTCAAAACGGTTTATCAAAGCCAGATACATGACCAAATGGGAAACCGAACATACTGGTTACACCAAAAACGATGCCTATTACCAGTTGAACCGAAGAGAGCAGGTCGTTGTCTTCAGACTTCGCACTGGCCACAATAGACTGAGGTATCACCTATTCAACAAATTGAAGATAGGTGGTACCGACGAATGCCCGTGCGGTACTGGTAAAATGACCGCTGAATATCTGCTGCAGAACTGCCCGACATACGAGGATCAGAGAGAGCAGATGTGGCCATCACCAGTGGAACTGCAAGACAAGCTCAATGGCAGTGGCGACAGCCTCAGGATGACCGCCGCTTTTTTCGAAAAAATAATGGTTACTGTCTGACTGCGTACGAAGAAGAAGAAGAAATGCGTTGTGTCGTAGTTTACAACTTGGCTACGATATTTACAACGTTCAGTCCCACACATCCAACTTCAACAGGCATTTTTAAGTACCGAGTTAGCCTTCCTTCTTCGATCCCTTCTACTTGGCCAGTCTGCTCTGTTGCAACCCGTTAACCACGACTAGGATGTGGAGGTGTAGGAGAGTGTTGTCAGCTCTGGTTCGCTGATACTGACGCTAGCAATGAGCTCTGGTTCGCTGATACTGACGTTAGCAATGAGCTCTGGTTCGCTGATACTGACGCTAGCAATGAGCTCTGGTTCGCTGATACTGACGTTAGCAATGAGCTCTGGTTCGCTGATACTGACGCTAGCAATGAGCTCTGGTTCGCTGATACTGACGCTAGCAAGGAGCTTTGGTTCGCTGATACTGACGCTAGCAATGAGCTCTGGTTCGCTGATACTGACGCTAGCAATGAGCTCTGGTTCGCTGATACTGACGCTAGCAATGAGCTTTGGATCGCTGACCGCTGCAGCTGTTGCACTGCTCAGCATCGTGATTCCGTTGGTCAACTCACAATATATTATAAACATTGCGACTGTTTTAAATTAAAGTAATCAAAGCGGCAATGAATCAGGTGCGGACCACGACGGTAGTAGCTAGTACCATACAATCTAAAAGTTGCTGTAAACTGTTAAGACTTAACATGAACTATGAGATTTCTTCGCAGAGCAGACGATCAACATCTTAACGGACTCGGGTTAAAAAAACTGCCCTACGACTTTTTCCCATACTGGGGTAATCGAGGGGTCCTTTAGGCTGAGACCTACAGTCCGCTTTGCACTGCTGTCGCCACGCCGCGTGCTGGCTATGTTTGTGTATATTTCACGCCAACAGAAAAACAACATATGCCATACCTGGGATTCGAACCCCTGCCCTCCCATTAGGCAGGCAGGCAGGCATCGAAACCATTTGGCCACACGCTCCTCTTGAGTATAATAAATATTATCGGGTTAAACGCGAAATATCTACTGTTTCCTTTTCTGCCCGTCGCAAGAAACGACTAGGCAAGGTTTGTGCATGCGGCTAACAACCTCGTCATCCAATAAAATCTAAATTACTCCTTAAAGCACCCTGCAGACAAATCAATTCAGGATTCTCAAAGAACTGGTTGCGATAAAACACAACCAAAACTGGATCTATACTCCAACATCACGAAGTGTAAATGAAGAAACGATTCTCATCTAATTCATGAGAGAGACTGAGCACCATTTGGTCTGCCCGTGGTGCATGTATATCGATTGGGCGAATTAATAACATGCAATATATTTCTACATCATTCTTTGCTAATCACGGGGGAAACGAGATATTCAAATTGATATGCCTTGTATCATTTAATTATGGATGATAATTCGCCCGCGCCATGATCGCGTGCAACGTCATGGCCCCAAACAACGACCAAACCTCCAAGTCCCACACCTGGAAACTGGTTGTGTATTGCAAAAATCTGAAAAACGAGGGGGGAGGAGGTGGAACGACACTGAATTTGTAGTAGTGGCGAGCCTACGGAGAAGTAAAGTATTGCACTACAGCCAGAAGAGCACAATCTTACTTTCCTCAGTACGCCTGGTATGTAAAAAGAACATATACGGACGTTGAGGTATATTTTGGGTCATGTACAACATACAGGGCATTATTACACAAGTCGCTCAAATCATATACATGGAATGCACTTGTAACAACAAGATGGCAAACAAGATGTGGGATTTGTTGCTATTGTTGCTGTTGTTATTGTTGTTACTGTTACATGAAGCCACAAGGAGTGTTCAATTGAAACCGGACCTTACTGCACCAAGTAAACATACGTACGATGCGCATGATGACGTCACTTTTAGTGTAAACAGCACGTACCAACCCTCAAGTTTGAAAAATGTCATTATACTCTGACTAATAGTTTCCTCACCAGACCGTTGAAAACATGGCGGGTGTGATATGTAATCCGTCAATAGTTGATCAGAGCGGTGATTTGGTTTATAAAAGCTGAAGGATGTCGACCAGTTAACATTCATCGCAGAATGCAGGCAGTGTATGGTCACAAAAGTGTGGCAAACGTGAGCACCGGGGACGGTCTACACGAATTGCTGCATCGATTTTGGTGATGGCATCTTATATCGAAACAATATGCGCCTGGCCTGATTTCGGAAGATCTTTCGTTAACTCACGTCCTTTAAACATCGTTGCCCAGTTCTTCACTGTTGTCTTCGACACAGTTTTTTGTCACCATACACTACGTTAATTCTGCGATGAATACGTTTGTTGTCAGTAAGCACGGTAGGTGACATTACTTTGTGTACGCAGAGGAAGGCTTGCTCCTACGAAACAAATTCCGTGTCTGCCAAATGGACACGATTGAATTCGTTCCCGTTTCGTGGGGATTGTGAAACAGACCCCTAAGACATATATCATGATCGTACCTACGCTAAAAACAGATTAAACCTGAACGGAAACAGACGTTTTACCCCTAAGACACGTATTATGATCGTTCTTCGCTAAAAACAGATTAAAACCTGAACGAACAAAATACCTGAAAAAGTAGTGAAATTAAGCTTTGAACGACAGCATCAGAATTTGCATTTATATGTAGGTTCTGAAGCTGTACCTGAAGTACAAAGTGTCCCACTCGCCATCTACCACTGATTTTCCATTTCAACTGTTAACTAATGAACGTAATTTGACACGGACATACCTTGGTGTATAAGAAATATAATGAGCTCAAGTTAAATGCTGCAATTGGTCACAATTAGCATGGAGGCATGACTGCACGTGCATCTCCATGTTACGGAATGTATTCATCAACGCTAAAAACTTACAGACTCATTCTCCAGCCGAATGTATTCATCAACGCTAAAAACTTACAGACTCATTCTCCAGCCGAATGTATTCATCAACGCTAAAAACTTACAGACTCATTCTCCAGCCGAATGTATTCATCAACGCTCAAAGACTTACAGACTCATTCTCCAGCCGAATGTATTCATCAACGCTCAAAGACTTACAGACTCATTCTCCAGCCGAATGTATTCATCAACGCTCAAAGACTTACAGACTCATTCTCCAGCCGAATGTATTCATCAACGCTCAAAGACTTACAGACTCATTCTCCAGCCGAATGTATTCATCAACGCTCAAAGACTTACAGACTCATTCTCCAGCCGAATGTATTCATCAACGCTCAAAGACTTACAGACTCATTCTCCAGCCGAATGTATTCATCAACGCTCAAAGACTTACAGACTCATTCTCCAGCCGAATGTTTTCTTGTAGTTCCATAAGATTCCTTGGCTTCTTACGAAACACTTTCCCTCTCAGCATATCTCATTGGAAGAGATCAGATGGGGTGAGGTCGGGCGACCTTGGTGTCAAAGTTCCTTAGAAATGGCACGATCCTCAAAGAAGGAACCAATTTCAACCATGCAGACATTTAATATGTGGCATGTGACACTATTCAGCTGAAGACAACCAGTAGGTAGTTCTTGGTCGTCCAACTGGTTCACAATATGTCAATGTCAAATTATATTGAATTACATTCATTAGTTTAAAAGTTAAAAATTAAAACTAGGTATCGCTAGCGAGTGGAACACCATCTATACTAACTAGTTTACACGTTCAGCGATATGTCCAACGGGAATTATCGAAAGGCGTCCCACCATATAACCATATTCATAAAATAAGAAAAAAGAGACATCCAGCGCTTTATCATTGTGCGTTTAGCGTTTATCACAGCAATCGTGTCTGCATTCCTAGCCAATATTACAACAATTCAAGCCGAAATAGTCAATAAACTATGGCAAGTGGGGAAATTTCGCAGAGATCATCTGAACATCGAGAGGGGAAGCGCGTTAATGTAAGAGACATTACGCTTGATTTGTGGCCAAATAATCGTTTTTGGATGCTCGCAGATGTGCTTTGTTTCTATTCGGAAAATAGACGAGAACGTTTATTTGCAACTTCTGTTTAAGGGTGTGTAATTTCTACATACATGCTAAAATACATACATAGACCTTAACCAGGTTGGTGTAGCATTTGTCCCAACATCACATGTGGATGTACTCTAGCCAGTCTATTCCAAGGAGCCTAGTGCCGAATTATTTGTAGTACAGTTTTATAGGCAATAGTTTTTAAGCTAGAAAAATTGCCTGCTCCATCATGACCTTTCCTGTTTTATAATCTTTAGGAAGGGAATCATTTCGATTTTTGTCCAAAGAGTTTCAGTTTCCAACGGGGTAAGAACTGCGTATTGAATCAGCTGATGCTATGTCTTCTAGTCTGATGAAGTTCACCAAGGAGACTATGAGGTTCATGAAGAAGACTATGAAGTTCACCAAGAAGACTATGAGGTTCATGAAGAAGACTATGAAGTTCACCAAGGAGACTATGAGGTTCATGAAGAAGACTATGAAGTTCACCAAGGAGACTATGAGGTTCATGAAAAAGACTATGAGGTTCACCAAGGAGACTATGAGGTTCATGAAGAAGACTATGAAGTTCACCAAGGAGACTATGAGGTTCATGAAGAAGACTATGAAGTTCATGAAGAAGACTATGAGGTTCATGAAGAAGACTATGAAGTTCATGAAGAAGACTATGAGGTTCATGAAGAAGACTATGAGGTTCACCAAGGAGACTATGAGGTTCATGAAGAAGACTATGAGGTTCATGAAGAAGACTATGAAGTTCATGAAGAAGACTATGAGGTTCATGAAGAAGACTATGAAGTTCACCAAGGAGACTATGAGGTTCATGAAGAAGACTATGAAGTTCACCAAGGAGACTATGAGGTTCATGAAGAAGACTATGAAGTTCACCAAGGAGACTATGAGGTTCATGAAGAAGACTATGAGGTTCACTAAGGAGACTATGAGGTTCATGAAGAAGACTATGAGGTTCACTAAGGAGACTGTGTATTTCATGTTGTCGCTGGTCTCCCATAGCTATTCGAGCATATTCGCTCCCCTGAATCAGACTGCCTCTCTTTGGTCTGCATAAGTGGGGCAGTCCTGCAGAATATGTTCTGGTGTTTTCTTGAGCGCTACGCAATCGCTATGTCTCGTTTTCTTGAGCGCTACGCAATCGCTATGTCTCGTTTTCTTGAGCGCTACGGAATCGCCATTGCTGTGTCTCTAAGACCCATTCTATAGAGGTGGGCGTTGACTCCGCAATGTACCGTTTTTAGTCTGACAACATTTGTCTGCCTATTAGTCAAGTTTGTCGATGCTGTCATTTTCTGGTATGTGTTCTTTTCGCGGGTCTCTCCATCCAGTCATCGTGGATTGTTCGATACGTGTTTTTGCTTCTCAATAGCCTTGTAGATTGCCAATTTCGGCTTTTTTGCGACCTCATCTGCCTTCTCGTTTCCAAGGATCTCACAGTTGGCTGTTGGACTAAATCTGAATTGTGCGACAACAACCCGATGTTATATTCTATTTCGTGTGAGAATATATCTTCTTGTAGGGCTTGGAACTGCACATATGTATTATTAACCCCGAGACAAAAGCAAAAGAAACATCGAATGCGATCGGAAACTCAACGTTTCTTTCATAGATCAATAAAAGACTTTTGTCAGAGTAGACATAAATAAACTATGGGCTACTCTAGGCGACTAAGGAGTACATTGTCAGCTTTTAGAGAAAATCAGTACATTATACTAAGAGTGCTAAAATGTAGATTCCTGTAGTAGTTAGCGGTACGAAATTAAAGCTAAGCATAAGCACAACCGCCTAGAAGATTCCGATCCACCTTCATCAGCACGCTCAAAATGTGAGGAAAGATAAAAACAACCCGCAACTTAACGTCCTTTCCAGGGCGCACAAAAGAGTAATCATACTCAATGTGGGCATTCAACAACAACAACAACAACAACAACCAACTTCACCATAACCTAGAAAGCTGAAATTGTGTACAAACAATCCCTACAGGAGCGATTTGTTAATCTGTGAAAATGTATCTTCTGAATTCCTTAAAAACAACAACACAGATCTTAGTACAAAGGAAAGGGTGTACCGAGAAAAAACGGTTTATATCTTTTGTGCATTTATGTATTAATAATGCCAAAACTTAATACTTGGAATACTTGGAATACTGGTAGTCAAACAGATATGCTAATATCTGTTGCCAGGTAGCCGAAGGCTATCGGCTATCCGTTGAAGGCATTTTAAACATCCTGCAGCCTACTAGGCCTGGAGGAAGGTACACATAATTTTAATGAACTTAGGATATCGATGTATATATTTAAGATATGTCTTGTCAATAACACACACGGCGTGTTGCGAGCAAATATGCATTTGGAAAGAGCGGACTGTAGAAATAAAGTTAATGGATCCATGTTCTTAGAATTACAGGCTTCAGCAGACTTGGAATTGACCCCATTACACTTTCGCTGCCTCTCGTTGTCCTGTCTACTCTGCCAGCTTAAAGCGATGATGAAATTAGTTCACCGGATGAACTGATTACCTTATATTGTCCATTACTGTTATTTCACAATGAGAGGGAGAGAGACGGAGAGAGAGAGAGGGAGAAGAGAGAACGAGAGAGGATCTTTTCAGCTGTTACATCAACGGCTGATATTCATATCTTTTCATAATCTACTAACTTCGGTAAAATAGGAGACAAGGACTGATGATAATCAATACACTTGTGAAGGCAAAGGTAGACAGACTTAACAGTAATATGCATAAGATGTAAAATGATAGAACGAAAGCCGTACAAGTAGAAGATGCAAATGTAGAAATCTTTAACAGTAATTTGCATAGGGTGTAAAATGATAGAACGACAGACATACTAGTAGAAGATGCAAAGGAACAAGGGACAGCAGAAACACATAATTACAGACATGCAAAACGTGGACATGAAACACAGGCCGACAGGAATACAAATTAGAAAAGAGAAAGACAAAATGGCAAGCAAGCACAAATTGAGGAAGAAGGCCAGAACAACAGACGTGCAAATAGGAACGGAGAAATACAGAACGACATGAAGACAAACAGGCAAGCAGAAATCGACGTAATATCGTCAAGCCACGGTGAAGCCCAGACCAAAAATATTGACAGGTGGGAGCAACTAAGGCCCCGGGGACAAGGACGTAGGCTGGGAAACACGCAATCTGATTGGAGAAAGAAGAGTGACAATTAACGTATTCCGTACCGATAGCCGCGCGAGCAGACAGCCGTAACAATAGCAATGACGGATCTGAGTGCGTTTTCTCGTTCTGCGACGCGTCCGTTGTTATTCTACTTTCCGAATCAATCAAAATAAACCCCACATGTTTGAACTTGGAGCAACGAGAGATTAAACACTGAAGGAAGCTTGCGTTGCCATGGGTGATGACCGCTTTTAACATAAAACAACGAAATCGAAAGTACAAAATGTTGTTCCGAAATTAATGTATTGTAGAAACTTCAAAGTGACATCTGAATTGGGAAGCCAGAGATGGTACTCCGAAGCGAAATGCAGTGTTCACGGTAAACATTAAGGGCGTATGGTAATATTTTTAATTTACCCAACTACTCGGTCAATCAAGCAGAATCTTACGGTCCGTAATATGACTGGTGATACACATTGGGAACGTTTTCATCTGATTGATCAGTCTTGTGACTGGCTGCTAAGGTGTCGTAGCATTCATCTCCATTTGACCCTATCCTTTGGCTGATCAGTCCAGAGACTGGCTGTATGGATGTCTGAGCATTTCCCTGGATCTGACTCTATCCTTTGGCTGATCAGTCCAGAGATTGGCTGTATAGATGTCTGAGCATTTCTCTCGATCTGACTTAATCCTCTGGCTGATCAGTCCAGAGATTGGCTGTATGGATGTCTGAGCATTTCTCTCGATCTGACTCTATCCTTTGGCGGATCAGTCCAGAGACTGGCTGTATGGATGTCTGAGCATTTCTCTCTTTTTGACCCTATCCTGTGGTCGATCAGTCCTGAGACTGGTTGTAAAGATGTCAAGATTATTTCTCTCCATTTGATCATTTGCCCCTATCCTCTGCAGCTTCCTTCCTTTAAGCGTGTTCGTACTTTACTGCCTTTGTATGCCTGAGATGTAAAAGTGATTCTTGGTGGACTTCTTCCTTCCCCCCCCCCCCCCAAAAAAATTAAAAAAATTTAAAAAAAAATAATTAATTTGCCCTCTAGAATCGTCTATAGAAGAATTTCTTGCATCATCTTGTGCCCCAGCCAACTCAACCTTCGTTTCATATTATTTTCATTATTTGTCTTTGTGCACCATTCTACAATAGCACCGCATTTTAAACACTTTCAAAACATGTTTCTTCTTTATCTATAATAGACCATGTTTCAGTCCCATACAGTGTAAGTTTCCATAGTATACTCATTATACATAAGTTGCCATTAATCGTTCGTCACAGTTCTTTCCTGGTAGTCCTGGAGATTAGCAATTTCTGTTTTTCCTTGAAGACTTTGTTTTCCCCAATGGAATTATTGTCTTCACTCCCGTCTCATTAGGAACATCTTCTGTTATGGCTTGCCCTAAATATATAAACTTCTTCTGTTTTTGTTCGATTATTTCTTTATTGATAATTATATTCTTTGCTGCTTGTCTATTGCCATAGTCTTTGTCTTCAATGTGTTTATTTCCATGACAAACTCTTTGTCTGTGCAGTAAATTTTTTTCAATCAGTCTTTTCAATGCTTCAACGGATCATCCCACTTGGCTTGATCATCGACAAATTTAATGGCACTAATTTTGATGCCATCGACTTTAAAACTTCTGTTAAAAACTACGAATAACTTTTTCCATTCTCATCTCAGAATGTGTGTCATAGGGACCCATTTCACTTAATCAATCGTGTTATATCCCCTGTCTTAATTGAATTGGATCTGTTGACCCTTCTTTGATTGAAAGAAATTAATATTGATAGAGGTTCAAGATCCACCTAATGGTCGGTCTATCCATGGGAAATCTCTTCCCGGACTGCTCAGGTTTTGTTTGCAGGATAGAGTGATCAACTCTGAAGTACGCACCAGAACGAGATTCTCTGGCATCCATACGCTGTTGGAGAGAGCTCAGATTGGATGGACGTTGCAAGTTGTTCGCATTTCAGACGAACACTTCCCTAAACAACTGTTGTTCGGTGAGCTAAGGACAAGACAGCACTTCCATAAACAACTGTTGTACAGTGAGCTAAGGACAGCACTGCTCTAAACAACTGTTGTAGGGTGAGCTAAGGACAAGACAGCACTTCCCTAAACAGCTGTTATACGGTGAGCTAAGGACAGCACTGCCCTAAACAACTGTTGTATGGTGAGCTCAGGACAAGACATCACTGCCATAAATACTGTAGTACGGTGAGCTCAGGACAAGACAGCACTGCCATAAACACTGTAGTACGGTGAGCTCAGGACAAGACAGCACTGCCATAAACACTGTAGTACGGTGAGCTCAGGACAAGACAGCACTGCCATAAACACTGTAGTACGGTGAGCTCAGGACAAGACAGCACTGCCATAAACACTGTAGTACGGTGAGCTCAGGACAAGACAGCACTGCCATAAACACTGTAGTACGGTGAGCTCAGGACAAGACAGCACTGCCATAAACACTGTAGTACGGTGAGCTCAGGACAAGACAGCACTGCCATAAACACTGTAGTACGGTGAGCTCAGGACAAGACAGCACTGCCATAAATACTGTAGTACGGTGAGCTCAGGACAAGACAGCACTGCCATAAACATTGTAGTACGGTGAGCTCAGGACAAGACAGCACTGCCCTAAACAACTGTTGTACGGTGAGCTCAGGACAAGACAGCACTGCCCTAAACAACTTGTGTACGGTGAGCTCAGGACAAGACAGCACTGCCCTAAACAACTGTTGTACAGTGAGCTCAGGACAAGACAGCACTGCCCTAAACAACTTGTGTACGGTGAGCTCAGGACAAGACAGCACTGCCCTAAACAACTGTTGTACGGTGAGCTCAGGACAAGACAGCACTGCCCTAAACAACTGTTGTACGGTGAGCTCAGGACAAGACAGCACTGCCCTAAACAACTTGTGTACGGTGAGCTCAGGACAAGACAGCACTGCCCTAAACAACTTGTGTACGGTGAGCTCAGGACAAGACAGCACTGCCCTAAACAACTGTTGTACGGTGAGCTCAGAACAGGACAGCGTTCGCCTGGGATGGGGGAGATGGTGGGGGAGCACAAAAGAAGCGATCTAAGGACTCTCTAAAAGTTTCTTTCAATAGTTTCTACACCGATGAACCACTCAGTCTGGCACACTGCCATCCCACATGGTGTTCGCACTGTTGAACAGAGAACCATTGTGGAGGTGCAGGAAAAGCGAGCTGCACAAACGTGCATAATGCAGTTCAGCCTGATTACTAGCACTGTTCCCGTGTGCCCTACTAGCGATAAAGTTTACACTTTCAGAACAGACTTAAGAACAGACTGTAGAGTCATATCTGGTCACATTTGAATAAACATGTCTGACGCTGTCACCATCTTTGCTTGCGATGAGCAACTAACTAAGTATAATCATCTCCTTTTCACTCACTGCGTATTTTCCTATTTTGTGAAATCAAGACGACTAACATATCAATTTGAATAAAAAACGTACGATAATTATTTTATTTCGATAGCCGTTAATATCAATTCTGCAAGCACCAACATCTGTACTCGCTCTGTGTATTCCTAGAAGTCGAATGAAGAAGTTAAATTTATTTTTACGTTTGTCGGTGGTCAAAATGCATTTTACGAGCTAAATAAAGGCATTGCTACACCAACAGCGTCATTCGTCAGTGCTCTGGTCCCAACCCGGGCGTTAAGTAGGTGTCTGCCATACAACATGTAGAGCTATCAAAACGTAAATCTTGTAGGCACTAAATAATGACAAGAATGAGCCAGAAAAGAAATCTACGATTCTTAACAAAACAGAACTCAAACAAGCATATAATAACTGAGAAGATAAATATTGACGACAGCGGCAAAGAGAAGAGGGAAACGACATTAAGAAGTAGAGACCTAGAAACGACATTAAGAGGAAGAGACCTGGAAACGACATTAATAGGTAGAGACCTGGAAAGACATTAAGACGTAGAGACCTAGAAATTACATTAAGAGGTATGGACCTGGAAACGATATTAGGATGTAGGGACCTGGAAACGACATTAAGAGGAAGAGATCTGAAAACGACATTAAGAGGACGAGACCTGGAAACTACATTATAAGGACGAGATCTGGAAACTACATTAAGATGAAGAGACCTGGAAACGACATTAAGAGGTAGAGACATCGAAACGACATTAAGAAGTAGAGACCTCGAAACGACAGTAAGAGGTAAAGACCTCGTAACAACACTAAGAGGTGGAGACCTCGAAACGACAGTAATAGATAGAGACCTGGAAAGACATTAAGAGTTAGAGACCTGGAAAGACATTAAGAGGTAGAGATCTCAAAACAACATTAAGAGGTAGAGGAGACATGAAAACGACATTAAGAGGTTGAGACCTGAAAACGACATTAAGAGGTAGAGACCTCGAAACGACATTAAGAGGTAGAGACCTCGAAACGACATTTAGAGGTAGAGACCTCGAAACGACATTAAGAGGTAGAGACCTCGAAATGATATTAAGAGGTAGAGACCTCGAAACGACATTAAGAGGTAGAGACCTCGAAACGGCATTAAGAGATAGAGACCTGAAAACGACATTAAGAGGTAGAGACCTCGAAACGACATTAAGAGGTAGAGACCTCGAAACGACATTAAGAGGTAGAGACCTCGATACGGCATTAAGAGATAGAGACCTGAAAACGACATTAAGAGGTTGAGACCTGAAAACGACATTAAGAGATAGAGACCTGAAAACGACATTAAGAGGTTGAGACCTGAAAACGACATTAAGAGGTAGAGACCTCGAACCGACACTAAATTAAAGAACAAAAGACATTACGCCTCATTGATGTAACGAATCTTCCAGAATTCGGGCTCTCTTCCTTCGACCATATGCCATATAATGGTTTTTTGTACGTATTTATTATTTGATGTTTAGTACCATTCAGTGTTTCATTTATTAAACCTTGGAGAAAAAACCATTTTCCTAACATCGTTAAGCTCCGAGCTGTGAAAGTGATGATGATCAACGGTTTCGGAAGGGGGTGTACGTAGCTGACGCGTGTTGTGGTTGGATTCTGATCAGGTTTTTGTTAAGTGTCACTTGTTGATTACTGATCTTTTTTTGACTAGCCACTCTTCCCGTCTTTATATTGCTATGGGGTCACTGTGGTCGAGAGGTAAGGCACTCGACTCTCAAAGCGATGAACGGAAACGGCATAGGTTCGAGCCCCGCAGGTTTCAAGCGACCCCTGGTCTCAAAGCATGTAGAACCAGCGTGCCTGCATCCTGAATCATATCCAGTCGTCTGAACATATATCTTGCCACTGGCCCAAGGCAGTTCGGGACAAGAGAGTGAGGTTGATGACCAGCGCAAATCTTCGATACAATAATCCAAATACAGCGCATGTTACATCATCAAGACAAACCCGTCTGATGGTATCGGCATACTTTGCTTGCGGCAGGCAACTAAGTTTTTATTGCTAACTCGTCGACGTAGAAATGACGCCTTAATGTTACCAATTATTTTTCTATACCCACCCTTGTTCGGCATTGGTATCCTACAATACAATACAATACAATACAAGAAAAGTATATCTAGGCGACTAGGGCCTGTCATTCCGAATGACCATGTCCATGACTACCTCTGAAGGCCCCGTCCAGGCGGCATGTAGTTCTGTTCTGGGAAAAGTTGATAAAAAAAGCAGGAGGCAAAATCAATACACAATACAATACACAAACGAAACAAGCAAATATCAACAATGGCAGTTACTCACCAAATTCTCATTGAACAGCACGTCACGGCAATTAGAACAGGATAAACTAAGAGTCCAGGAATAATCTCGGCTGAATGAAAAAACAAATAATAAACAATTCAAAGCAAAGATATTGTTTTCTAAGTCATTTCTGCGAGGAATTTTAAAATGAAACCCGACAAAACTGCACCAGGTGAATATACGTGCTATGCGAATGATGACGTAATTTCTGGTATAACATCACATGCCAACCGACAAATTTACAAAATTTATTAAGCTCCGACTCATGGTTTCCTCAGCATACCGTTAAAAATATGGCGGGTGTGATACGGAATTCGTCCAGAATTGATCAGCAAGCGGTGATTTGGTTTCTAACATTTGAACGATGTCGACCAGTTGGCATTCATTGCAGGCAGTGTATGGTGACAAAAGTGTGTCGAAGACAACAGTGAAGAATTGGACAACGATGTTTAAAGAAGGACGTGAGTTAAGGAAAGATTTTCTGAGACCAGGTCAGGCGCATATTGTTGCGTTAACTCACGTCCGAGACCAGGTCAGGCGCATATTGTTGCGTTAACTCACGTCCGAGACCAGGTCAGGCGCATATTGTTGCGTTAACTCACGTCCTTCTTTAAACATCGTTGTCCACTTCTTCACTGTTGTCTTCGACACACCTGTGTCACCATACACTGCCTATATTCTGCGATGAATGTCAACTGGTCGACATCATAAAGCTGTTAGAAACCGAATCACCGCTCGCTGATCAACTCTGGACGGATTCCGTATCACACCCGCCATATTTTCAACGGTCTGGTGAGGAAACTATGAGCCGGAGGATAAATCAATTTTGCAAACTTGACGGTTGGTATGTGCTGTTTACACCAGAAGTAACGTCATAATGCACATCGTATGTATGTTCACTTGTTGAAGTTTGGTCCAGTTTGATTTGAACACGCCTCGTGTATAAGATCTTCAAGCTTGACAAATGTTCTCTGATAGTGTATATGTTGACCTTTTTCAACATCCCAAGGGGCCTACTGTTGTCTTTTGGATAAAAAACAGCATTACCTTTAGAGATAACACCCACCTGTTTTCGATTTGTTACCGTCGTTGGATCGTTTTCGTGCACAGTGTGTCAATAGAAACTGAGTTATCATATATTTTCAAAATGACTAAGAGCCGATCGCAACTCTCTTGAGACTAGTGGGGCACTTAACACTTCCGGGACTCAAACACTCTACGTTTCACGATTTTGTCATTGGTTCGTTCCTCTGATAATATCTTGAATAATATTCTGAGGTTATATAGAAATGGGCAATAAACACTTTGAAAGAGACACATATGCAAAGAATGGACAGACAGAAACATTGTCTATGGACAGAAACATTGTCTATGGACAGACAGAAACATTGTCTATGGATAGACAGAAACATTGTCTATGGATAGACAGAAACATTGTCTATGGATAGACAGAAACATTGTCTATGGACAGATAGAGACATTGTCTATGGACAGACAGAAACATTGTCTATGGATAGACAGAAACATTGTTAATGGATAGACAGAAACATTGTCTATGTATAGACAGAAATATTGTCTATGGATAAACAGAAACATTGTCTATGGATAGACAGAAACATTGTCTATGGATAGACAGAAACATTGTCTATGGATAGACAGAAACATTGTCTATGGATAGACAGAAACATTGTCTATGGATAGACAGAAACATTGTCTATGGACAGATAGAGACATTGTCTATGGACAGACAGAAACATTGTCTATGGATAGACAGAAACATTGTCTATGGACAGATAGAGACATTGTCTATGGACAGACAGAAACATTGTTTATGGATAGACAGAAACATTGTCTATGGATAGACAGAAATATTGTCTATGGATAGACAGAAACATTGTCTATGGATAGACAGAAACATTGTCTATGGATAGACAGAAACATTGTCTATGGATAGACAGAAACATTGTCTATGGATAGACAGAAACATTGTCTATGGACAGACAGAAACATTGTCTATGGACAGACAGAAACATTGTCTATGGATAGACAGAAACATTGTTTCTGGACAGACGACAAAGGAAACAGCATATTCATAATGCTGTGAGATGTGAGGTTAAATAACATCCTAATTTATATCAAGGAAGAAGAATAGAAAGCAAATGGTCAAGAAAAAATAGAAGAAAACTAAGAAGAAAAACAAAAAGAAGAAGAAGAAGAAAAAAAGGACGACGGAAAAGAAGAAGAAGAAGAAAATTTATCTTTCAACTATGTTCTTGAATGTATATCTATCACAGCCTCCAAATTCGGCCATTTGGTTAAGAAATATTGACAAACACGTTCGTTAGCCAACCCACAACCCCTCGAGACCTTGGACAAGTGGCTGCAGCTCTCACAGACGGGGAAATCAATGACCACATTTCTGACGGTTTCTATTTCCGTATGCCTGTTTGTATTTCAAGCTCACGGCATCACACCTACAGACGAGGTCAAGAATGCATGATCAGAGAAATTTATGTTTTTCGTTTCTCCATTTGTCAGTTTGGGTTTGGGGCCTTAAATAAACCATACACATTTTCCTCACAGACTTGGAGATCTTTCTCGGGGATATTTAGTTGTTACATAACTTATCAATCTCCTTCATTTCCCCCCTCAAACACAGAAAAGCGGGTAATTCACTTCTATATTCTTAGATTCGTAGACAACCTGTACTTCTAGAGGGGCAGATGCCCCTGTGCAGGTCAGGTCCCAGTTCTGGAATGATCTGGATGTGGCCGGGTGAAGGATTTCCTGCCTAGCTGGCTATAGTCGAGCAGCTTAATACTCCACTGAGTTGGGACAAGCGCTTACAGAGGGTGGCTAACCAATGTGCGAGCTCATCTCAATAGACTCAAAAACTAGATCAAAGTAAACCTTCAGCTTGTTAGGCACCATCTCTGCTGCTTTAATTAAATACACCATATTACCATGGGCGGTGTTATGCGATGTCACACAGTTAGTCGACTCTTACATGTTCTCTGTGCGGCAGTGGAGCTATTCTTGTCCTTGTCATTCACTAAGACCCCGGCATACCACTTCTATATTTCTGTTTAAAATGTGGGCACACCTAAGTGTTATTGCACGGTTAGTTTGTGTTGCCTTTCCTTTAAATGCTCAAAACATTGTTATTTTCACAGATTAAAGTCAGTTCCTTAAGGATTAGAAGTTGCTGGTTATTTTAGACCTGATCTTATTCAAATATTTATAGACATTGACCACATTATAACTTCCCGTTTTTTCAAAATAGTTCTGCATTGGATTTCCTGACACTCAAACACACCTGGAAATGACAAGGCAGACAAACTAGCAAAGGAGAGATAAAGACAAGAACAGAGGCTACAGAAACTGCTTTACAAACATCTCATAAGTTTAACAAACAAAGAAATTTGGCTGAACAGATGTGTCATGGCAAACACAGGCAGAGAGGTATACATACATATGGCAAGTCCCAATCCAAATGACAGTGTAAATCAACTCACCAGGAAAGATCAGAGCACCATTTTCACATCCCACTAAACAAGCACCTGAACAGAATCCAGCCACAACATACTCCTGAGTGCTAGCTGTGTACACATTCGTATGAAACCGTTGATCAGCATATCTTTCAGTGCCCAGCACTCAACGATTTATGATGCGTCTTCCTTGAAAGCCAGGTAAATGGAAGACTGTGTATGACACTAAACATCAACTGATAAACAATTGCAGATATCATTACATGACATTGGGCCGAAGGGCGAGAGCCCGGTTGCTGCTGGATCCTCAACAACTACAAGTTTGAACGGGGAAAAGGGAGAGATCAATAGAAACGATCAAGGCGGAAGAAATAGATCGAACCTGCAGCGGCAGGGAAGGTCAAAAGTCGAT
This sequence comes from Ariolimax columbianus, assembly GCA_036924085.1. Classification (NCBI taxonomy): domain Eukaryota; kingdom Metazoa; phylum Mollusca; class Gastropoda; order Stylommatophora; family Arionidae; genus Ariolimax; species Ariolimax columbianus. The sequence goes on from JAVGWX010000019.1 coordinate 25,268,264, forward strand.
AAAAATACATAAAGGGAATTGCTTACGATGCTCACGTTACAGCCGCAAAGTCTTTGTTGGGTGACAAAGAATGAACGAAAACAAAACAAGGCATGACAACTGACAGAACATGTCTCGCACTCACTTAGCACATTCTGGTGGGGATCTTACACCGCTTATTTTATATCGTGTCGTATTTTTGGTTGTGATTTGTTGGAAAAACTAAACTCGACAGATCTAACAAGGTCTGGTAAGAAGTTTTTATGGCTACTAGAAAGTATAAAACTCGAAAGGTTTAATAAGGTCTGGTAAGAAGTGTTTATGGCTACTAGAAAGTATAAAACTCGAAAGGTTTAATAAGGTCTGGTAAGAAGTGTTTATGGCTACTAGAAAGTATAAAACTCGAAAGGTTTAATAAGGTCTGGTAAGAAGTTTTTATGGCTACTAGAAAGTATAAAACTCGAAAGGTTTAATAAGGTCTGGTAAGAAGTTTTTATGGCTACTAGAAAGTATAAAACTCGAAAGGTTTAATAAGGTCTGGTAAGAAGTTTTTATGGCTACTAGAAAGTATAAAACTCGAAAGGTTTAATAAGGTCTGGTAAGAAGTTTTTATGGCTACTTGAAAGTACTAAGCTCGACAGGTCAAACAAGGTCTGGTTTGAAAGTCATATGACTACTAGAAAGTACTAATCATGTCAAACACGGTCTGGTTAGAAGTTTAAATAACTCGTACAATGTAAAATATTTAGAGCCATCGATAAATAGTACTACAGTTCTAAAACTACCATGCATGTTCAAGAACATACACGACATGCTCTGAAAGGAGTGCATGTATTCTTAAAAAGAAATAAGACTTATACTGTGTAAGTAATACAATATATGTTGGTTTGGTAAGCATTGGTACGTAGAAATAAAGGTGAATGAGTGAGTGCATAGTGTAATATTGTTAATACAAAATGTATGACTATAGTCCGACCATGTGGTTACATTTTTGACTGACTGGTAAGCCACCCTAAAATTTGTCAAGCCCTGATGATGATAAATAAATATAAATGGAAAAACACATACACGCCCGAGCACCGTCAGGGCGACGCGCGTGAACACGTGAATGTACACACACACGCACAAATAGCACACACACACACACACGCGTACACACATACACACGCGCACACACATATTATATATATATATATATATATATATATATATATATATATATATATATATATATATATAAACCCGTAGCCACCTCAACCACCTACCCAACCATTGAGGAAATGTCTTAAGAAGTTGACATTTTGCACATCGATCATTACTTTTCAATATTTCCACCCCATTAAGTGCACTTTAAAAGACATTGTTAACAGAACAGCCGTTATTCTAATTAATCCAGGTATCATATGCCAGTTTACTTCTTATTTTCTTTACTTAATGCGTGAAGCCAGCCAATCATCGAACGTGTCTAAAATAAGGCGTACGGCTTGTGTAGATGAATCCCGTCTGACGCGAAGATCCGGGGAAGGAATGGGTGTTATACTTGGGAGGTACAGGCAAACAATGGACTAATTGAGGATTAGATGAGCTGACAAGATGAAAACAGAGAGAATGGCAAGGATGTGGGGCTGAGAGAATAGGCTGTAATCATTTGATTGTTTAAAAATAAATTGAAATATTGGGCTGAGCCAATTCTACTTAACGCGCAGTCTGGAATATAAGAAAGGTTGTAGATAGATAAGGTGCGGGTAAAATGTACTAATTAGACATGTTAGTCAGGGTTAGGCAAAATGTACTGATTAGACATGTTAGTCAGAGTCAAGCAAAATATACTGGTCAGACATGTTAGATAGGGTCAGGGTTAGGCAAAATATACTGATTAGACATGTTAGTCAGGGTCAGGCAAAATTTAATGATCAGACATGTTAGTCAGGGTCAGGATTAGGCAAAATATACTGATCAGACATGTGAGTAAGGGTCAGGCAAAATATACTGATCAGACATGTTAGATAGGGTCAGGCAAAATATACTGTTCTTCTTCTTCTTCTTCTTCTGCGTACGTAGTCATACAGTAACCATTATTTTTTCGAAAAAAGCGGCGGTCATCCTGAGGCTGTCGCCACTGCCATAGAGCTTGTCTTGCAGTTCCACTGGTAATGGCCACATCTGCTTTCTCTAATCCTCGTATGTCGGGCAGTTCTGCAGCAGATGTTCAGCGGTCATTTTACCAGTACTGCACGGGCATTCGTCGGTACACCCTATCTTCAATTTGTTGAATAGGTGGTACCTCAGTCTATTGTGGCCAGTACGAAGTCTGAAGCCAACGACCTGTTCTCTTCGGTTCAACTGGTAATAGGCATCGTTTTTGGTGTAACCAGTCTGTTCGGTTTCCCATTTGGTCATGTATCTGGTTTTATTAGCCGTTTTAACTCTTCGTACGTCATACTGGTATCTGTTTGTGGTAGTCTTGCACCTTCTTTTGCCAGTCTGTCTGCCTCCTCGTTGCCTTGGATGTTGCAGTGTGATGGGACCCATTGTACCACTACCCTTTTTGGTGCGGACTGCTGGCACAGTTTGCAGAGTGCGGCTCTTAAGTCATTAAGCTCAGTGTTTTTCTGGCTTTTTAGCGCTGTGACTACGGCGAGAGCATCTGTCAGCAGGACTATATGGCTCTCATTTTCATTGTGTGTCACCATTTCTTCCACTGCCGCCCTCAGTGCCTCTGCCTCCGCTCTGAAATTGATTGTGCACTTACCAGTAGCGAATGACAGTGTTATTTTTCTGCCATTTGGTAGGTTCAGGAATGCTCCTGCCCCTCCGTTCTGTGTTGTGTTTGTTACAGAACCGTCGGTGTATGCATGGGTCCAGTCCATGCTTGGGTAGCTTTTCGTTATGAAGCTTAGGGTAGTATCTCTCCTTTCTTTTTCAGTCTGGCAGTTTTTGTTTGCAATACCTAGTATATTTTCTACCACCTCTGGAAATATATCCTGCCTCCAGGTAGGTTTTCGTACAGTGGTGATGGGTTTTGGTGTTGTTAGTGCGTTTATGGGATCTTCGTGCATCTTTGCTTTGGCTATTTCTGCAAAGTTTCTCCGCTTTAGTTTCCCATTTCCCAAATTGTTTAGTCTCTGGTGCATTGTATGGTCGGTCAGTCTTCGGAGTTTCTCTGACTGCAGCTGGGCTCTGCAGTCTCTTCTATCGGTCATGGATTGCAGTTTTGTAATCTTTTCAAGTTCTACAATTGGCGTTGACTTCATGCCACCTGTTATAATTCTCATGGCTTGGTTTTGAAGTTTGTTAACTTTATCGAAGTTCGCCTTCGCTGCTGTTGTCCATGCCGCAATGCCATACTCGAGAACTGGTCTCACTCTTCCAGTGTACAGTTTCTTTAGTATGCCTTCGTCTGCTCCCCAGCTTGTGCCAGCAAGTTTCCTCATGATTGCCATTCTTTCTCTGGCTTTCATTCGGTTTCTCTCGATCTGACTTTTCCATGTCATGCGCCGATCAAATGTGACTCCCAGATAGGTTGGGTTGTCGTTTGGCTGCAGGAATTTGCCATTTAGACTTAATTTGGTACTTTGGGGTTTTAATGAAAGCGAGAATATTGTGCATGTGGTTTTCTCCTCGTTTATTTTGACCAGCCATGAGTTCGCCCACTCTTCCAGCGATGTTAGGGCCGTCTGCATCCGATTTCTTGCTATGGTGAGATTCTTTTCAGAGGTCCAACGAGCCAGATCGTCTGCAAACATTGAGCTATGGACTCTTCTTGGTATATTCTCTGTAATATCGTTTATATATACCAGGAAGAGTGTGGGTGACAGTACTCCCCCTTGGGGTACTCCCTGCTCGAGTGTCACCTTTTTGCTCATCTGCCTTTGTACTTGGACTCTGGCCGTTCTTTGTTTGAGGTAGTGGTTGATCCACTTGTACATCTTCCCACACACATCACTTCTTCTTAGCTTGACTCTAAGTCCATCTTTCCAGACTTTGTCAAATGCCTTTTCCAGATCCACCCAAACAGCTACTGTGTGTTTCTGTGCCTGGTAGGCATCTTCTATCTCCTGGGCTATGAGGATGACCTGGTCCGCAGTGGATCTGTGCTGTCTAAAGCCGGCTTGCTGTGGAATTAGTATTCGTTTTTCTTCCAGATGCCACATCAGTCTGGTGTTTATCATCCGTTCCATCAGCTTGCCGACACAGCTCAGTAGGCTTATGGGCCTGTATCCGTTTGGATCTGTTTTGTCCTTTCCTGTTTTTGGTACTGGTACCAGTATTGCGTCTTTCCATGCCTGTGGTACAATTCCCCTTTTCCAGCTTTGGTTTAGGACCGATAGCAGTTTCCTCTTCGCTGTTTGGCCCAGCCCCATCAGCATTTCGTTTGTTATCCCGTCTTTTCCGGGAGATTTCCTTTTCTTTAGTGTTCTCATAGCCTCTTCCATTTCGCGCATTGTTAGTTTGGCCATCATGTGCTCTTCAGGTGCTGTATTCATGTTTTCGTGTCCCTTTAGCTCTTCGCTAATGTCTGTATGCTTATCTGCAGGGACCTCGATGTGGTTTGCTCTGGCATAGTGATCGACAAAGGCGTTTGCGGCTTTCTTACCTGTGATCAAGTTCTCGCCCTGCTTGATAGTAATTTGTTTATTTGACGGGGTTTCGTCGTTCATCGCTCTGACTAGCTTCCATAGCTTGTTCCCGTCTTTGTCCAGGTTTAGACTTTCCGTTTTATTTTTCCAGCTTTCTCTTGCTGTTTGCTTGAGAGTGTGTTTGTACTTCGCCGCGGCGGCTTTGAGGGCGATGTTTGCCTCCATGGATTTTTCTCGCTCTGCCATGTTCCTAGCATTTGTTACTGCATCTTCCACTTTCTGCAACTCATCATTCCAGTAGGGCTTATAGTTTTTCCTAGCTCCTCTTGGGATGGTTTCAGTAATATACTGTTCAGACATGTTAGATAGGGTCAGGCAAAATATACCGATCAGACATGTTAGATAGGGTCAGGCAAAATATATTGGATGAGACCCACACCTCGACTTCATCGAAATCCTCCTTTGAAACGGGCTATTTTGATGGCTCCCTGACTAACGAGGAGAAAGATCGACATGGTCCCCGTAGCAGGGAGCGAGACGTATAGGAAGCCAAGAATAGCACAACCGTGTGGAGGATCTCGGTCCACCTTCATCAGCTCATTCGGAATGTGAGGAAAGCTACTATACCCCACCACTTAAAGCCTTTTCAGGCCACACACAGGAGTGAACATACACATTATGTGCATTAAACAACTACAAGAACATCAACAACAACAACATCAACAACAACAACATCAACAACAACAACATCACGATGAAAGAGTCTTTTAAAGATCTCTTGGTAACTGCCAAAAGAAGGAAACTCGCTTGGTACGGTCACCAATCGAGAGCAAATGATCTTGCAAATACGATCCTGCACGGAAAGGTGCAAGGCATACGACGAAGAGACCGTCCCAAAATGAGGTGGAAGGACAATGTAAAAGAATGGACCAATCTCCGACCAGATGAGGCACAGATAGCGGCTGTTGACAGAGATGGATGACGTGGGGTTGTGAGGATGTCTTCATGTGTGCCACAACGATCTCACTGGTTACGGGATGACCTAACATTAAATGAAGTTTCTGCTCCATCCATAAGTACTGACTTCACATTGGAATTTCACAATCTTAACTTTGTACTAATCCGTATTTCTCTGGATTTCCAGATATTTTTCAGTGACAGAAATGCTGTCCTCGACTTTCCAGAAGAAATAGATACACTTTTAAAATACAAGATCACACAAACAATACACGATATTGAGTGAGTACCCGGTGTTAGCCAGAGAACAAAACTCTCAGCTAATGCTTTACCGCATGCATTTTTATGCAAATAACATTCAGAATGACGTTATAAATGTCTTCTACCCACAACGTTTTGTCAATTCGTTTGTTGAGATTGCGCCATAGCACAATTAAACCGTCCATTATCTTGGTTCACTCTGTCTTACCCTGACTCGTTCTCCACCACGTCCAAAAATATGTGTTATCTTTACGACTAGAAATGGAAACACCGATGTTGTGTTATATTTCCATTATATTCCAGAATTGTATGTCTTCCTTGGCAGCCCGTTGGAAGATTGACGTAGAATAGAAACATGATATTTGCCCAGATCGTGGTATTGTTAGCACATGCATGTTATGTAAAGTCAGGTTAATAGGAATGGGGGGGGGATCTTATGTCAGGGATATGTTTACGTGACTTGTTGATGTATTCTTGTTGTTGTTTGTCCATCGTTTCCGAAGAAAGCCACATTGTCATCTACCAATCCTAGAGAGGGTTCGTAAGTGGCTGATCAAACCAATCTGAGTCAGACAGCGTCTCTCAGACTGAGTTCAGAGAAATACTGTCTGACCGTCAGGCGGAGGTAACTCGTCCTTTGCGTTTCGTGTCGATCGTCTCCATGCAGCTTCTCTGATTCTTGTCTGCTCCACAAGTGTCGTGTAAGAAGCGATTTTACAGAGCGATCAGCAATGTTTTCACAAATATCATGGTCAATGTCGCAGCTCTTCAGTGAGACTTTCAGAGTGTCTTTGGGACGTTTTATTTGACCACCTCGTGCTCACTTGCCTCCTTCAAGTTCGCCATTGAATATTTCCTTAGGAAGCCGCTCATCTGACATGCGGAAAACATGGCCAGTTCTTCTAAGCTGTAATTTGCAAAGTTTTGTGGATGCATGCCAGCCCGCAACAGAACTTCTACATCTGTGATCCTATCTTGCCCTTTTATGTTGAACAGTTTTCTTAGGCAGCCCAGATGAAAGTGGTCAAGCTTCTTCCCATGTCGACTGTACATAGTCAAGGTTTTAGAGGCGTACAGAAGAGCTGGTAGGACGACTGTACACAGTCCAGGTTTCACAGGCGTACAGAAGAGCTGGTAGGACGACCGTTTCCATGAACCTTTAATTTAGTTTTAAGCTTAATTCCTCTCCGGTTCCAAACTGAGGATCTTAGTTTTCCAAATGCTAAACATGCTTTAGCAATTCTTGATTGGGTATGTGTGTAGCGCGGTGATGAATCTGCTGGATTTATTTTTTCATGTAGATGGACGTAATTGATATAGGCATTCAATACTATAGGCATTGAATATGAAATACTAAAGAGCAGTAGGGAGTGTACAGACAGGAAGACAGACATGGCTGAAGGAAGTGTCACAGAATGGTAGGAAAGCAGGTTGATAAGAAGCAGGGCACCATATCGAGAGAAAGGCAAGCAGATAGTGTGGAACTACGACATATAAGTAGGAATAAAGGCAGATTGAGGTGAATTAAGAAATATTGATATGAGGGAACTTAATAAAAAATGGATAGGAAGAAATGGAGAGGGAGGGGAACTAAAACATTTATATATATATGAAGAAAGGTAGATAGAGAAAAAAGGAAGACAGATGAAGACACAAACATTGCAAATGGCAGACATGAAAGAGGCAGGTAGGTTGGGGTTGGCGGTGGGGTTGGAGTTAGAGTTGGGGGGGTTGGGGTTAGGGTTGGGGGATTGAGGTTTGAGGGTTGGGGTTACGGTTGGGGGGGGGGGTTGTGGTTAAGGTTAGGGGGTTAGGGTTAGGGGGTTGGGGTTAGGGATTTGGGGGTTAGGGTTGGCGACATGGGGTTAGGGTTGGGGGTTGTCGTCGAGGTTGGGGTTAGCGTTAAGGTGAGGGTGAGGGTTAGGTTTAGAGTTAGGGTTATGGTTAGGTTTACGTTTAGGGTTAGGGTTAGGTTTACGTTTATGGTTAGGGTCAGGTTTACGTTTAGGGTTAGGGTTAGGTTTACGTTTAGTGTTAGGGTTAGGGTTAGGTTTAGTGTTAGGGTTAGGGTTAGGGTTAGATTTACGTTTAGGGTTAGGATTAGGGTTAGGTTTACGTTTAGTGTTAGGGTTAGGGTTGGATTTACGTTTAGTGTTAGGGTTAGGGTTAGGGTTAGATTTACGTTTAGGGTAAGGTTTAGGATTAGGGTTAGGGTTAGGTTTACGTTTAGAGTTAGGTTTAGGCTTACGTTTATGGTTAGAGTCAGGGTTAGGGATAGGTTTAGGGTTGGGTTAGGTTTACGTTTAGGGTTAGGTTTAGGGTTAGGGTTAGGTTTACGTTTAGGGTTAGGGTCAGGGTTAGGGTTAGGGTTAGGTTTAGGGGTGAGTTAGGGTTAAATTTACGTTTATGGTAAGGGTTAGGTTTAGGGTAGGGTTAGAATTAGGGTTAAGTTTAGGGTAAAGTTTACGGTTAGGATTAAGGTTATGATTAGGGTTGGGTTAAGGTTAGGTTTATGTTTAGGGTTAGGGTTAGGTTTAGGGTTAGGTTTAGGGTAAAGTTTAGGGTTAGGGTTAGTATTAGGTTTAGGTTAGATTTAGGTTTAGGGTTAGGGTTTGGGTTAGGGTTAGGTTTAGGATTAGGGTAAGGGTTAGGTTTAGGGTTAGTGTTAGAGTTAGGTTTAGTTAGGTTTAGGGTTAATGTTAGGATTATGGTTAGGTTTATGGTTAGGGTTATGCTTAGGTTTAGGTTTAATGTTAGTGTTAGATTTAGGGTTAGGGTTTTGGGTTAGGTTTAGGGCTAGTGTTAGAGTTAGGTTTAGGTTTAGGTTTAGGTTCAGGGTTAGTCTTAGTGTTAAGGTTAGGTTTAGGGTTAGGGTTAGGGTTAGGCTTAGGTTTAGGGTTTGGTTTAGGTTCAGGGTTAGTCTTAGTGTTAAGGTTAGTTTCAGGGTTAGTGTTAGGGTTAGGTTTAGGGTGAGAATGAGGGTGAGATTGAGCGTTAGGGGTTAAGTGTTAGGGGTTAAGGCTTAGGGGTTAGTGGTTAAGGGTTAGCGGTAATGGGTCAGGGGTTAAGGGTTAGGGATTAGAGGTTACGGGTTAAGGGCTTATGGTAAAGTTTTAAGGGTTTATGATTTAGGGTCTAGGGTTAAGGATTTAGGGTTTAGGGATTAGGGTTTAAGGCTTAGGGTTTAGGGCTGAGGGGTTAGGGGTTAAGGGGATATCGGGACCTGAAGGATATAGGGCTTTTGGGCTCTGGGGCCAGGGGCCTTGGGCCCGAAGCTTGGAACCTGGGGCTAGAGGCAAGGGATTTCCGGTTTGGGTTAGGGAATAGGGGCCTAGGGCCTGTGGTATGGAGCCTGACGCCTAAGGTCTGGGTTAGGGCCTAGGGGCTAGCGGCTGGGGCTGGGGTTGTGGTCGGGGTCGGGGTTGGTTTTGGTGTTGGGGATGGGGTTGGGGTTAGGGTTATGGTTACTCTCAGCAGGGTCAGATTCAGGGTTATTGTTAGGGTTAGCGTTAGATTAGCGTTAGGGTTAGGGTTACGGTTAGCTTTATGATTAACGTTTTGATTAGAGTTAGTGTTAGGGTTAGCGTCTGGGTTAGCGTCAGAGTTAGCGTCAGAGTTAGCGTCAGAGTTAGCGTCAGGGTTAGCGTCAGGGTTAGCGTCAGCATCAGGGCCGGAGCCAGAGCCAGAGGCTAGGCCTGGGGTTGGGGTGAGGGTGGAGGTGGGGTTGGAGGTTGGGGTTGCGGTTGGGGTTGTGGTTTAAAGTTGTGGTTTTGGGTTAAGGGTTAGTGTGAGGGCCATACTCTGGCTTAGGCTTGGGCTAGGTCTATGGCTAGGGTTTGAGCTTGGGCTTGGCGCCCTGGGCTTAGGCTTTGGATTGGGCTTTGGAGTTTGGGGAGTTAGGGGCTTGGGGAGTTAGGGTTAGGGTGAAGGTTAGGCTGTGGCTAGGGCTGATGCTTGGGTTTAGGCTTGGGGTGAGATTTGGGGAGTTGGGGGGGGGGGTTAGTCGGTTGAGGGGGTTGGGGTTTTAGGAGCATTGGGGGATTGGGGGGTTGGGTGGGTGGGGATTGGGGGGGGGGGGTTGGGGGGTTGGGTGGGTGGGGGTTTGGTTTAAGGTTGGGGTTGGGGGTGGGTTTAAAGTTATGGTTAGGGTGAGGGTTAGGTTTAGAGCTAGGGCTAGTATTAGGACTAGGGCTAGGGCCTGGGGCTGGGGATGGGTTTGGGGTTGTGTCTAGGATCAAGGGGATAGGGCGAAGTGCCTAGGGCCTAGGACTTAAGGATTAGGGATAAGGACTAATGTTTTAGAGGTTTTGGGGGTTTGGGGGGTTGAGATGAGATAAGATAAGATAAGAAGATAAGATAAGAGAGAAAGACAGAGGGTAGACAGGTATTCACAAAGACAGGCCTCCCCTTCTTCCATTCTCCAGGAAAACAAATAGTCAGTCCTTCATTTCTACCTGGACGACCACGCCCACCTGCTGACTTTTGGTCTATGTGAATGACCAATTTTATGAGTTGTATTTTGTCCTAACGAGGTAGAACTGCACTTAATCGCATTGTTTCGACATACTTTCAGTGTGGCAGGGATCCTATCCTAGCCTTCTCATACAGAACCCTTCGCGAACTGGTTCTGATGTAAATATAGTTACTGGTAGTCATGTAGACAGACAGGCACAGGTGACAGTGTTCCTAAATTTGAAATAGACAAAGAATAGTCTAGAACAGTGTTAGCCCAACGGCCTGTCCACAGAACACCTCCGGTCCGAAGAAATTGCTTGCCGTTCCACATAAAAAGAAAATTGCTGCTGAACCAAATATCTGTTTACTGCTCAAATTATTATTTTAAATAGCTGTATACATTTTGCTCATTTTCATTTTTTTTACTAAAGTAAAAGTCTTGAGAGCCTGTGTTTTTCCTATGGTAGCTTATGGCTGCGAATCATGGAAGATTACCAAAAGTTCCAGATAAAGAATCGAATCCTTCGAGACAAAATGTTACAGAAAGATCCTCAGAATACTATGGGCAGAGACAGGGACAAAAGTTGAACACAGAGGTGAAGTGGTTTATCAATTCTATTTTGGCAAGAAAATATAAATACTTTGGTCACATCAAGAGACACGACGGTTTTAAGAGACCAGTGAAGGAAAGTATGGTGCCAGGCAAAAGAGGCAGGGGTAGACCAGGAAGACGATGACACAAAGATATTCAGGAATGCTTGGGTATGACTGTGGCGGAGGCTGGAGTTTTGGCAAGGAAAAGAATTTCTCTCAAACAGACTGTGATGGGAGCGAGGTTCTACCAAGCACATGCTAAAATGTTTATGATAAACATTTTATTTTATATATTTAGATCTCACAACCAATGCACAAAATACTATGTAAATAATGTGAGTGTTTCTTTCCTGTCTGAGATATAGGCGAAACATTGTTCATATTTTCACCGGTCCGCGAACAATTTGTTAATATTTTCACCGGTTCGCGAACAATTTGTTCATATTTTCACCGGTTCACGAACAATTTGTTCATATTTTCACAGGTCCGCGAACAATTTATTCATATTTTCACTGGTGCCTGTACAATGTTTCCATATTTTCACTAATCCTTGAACAATTTTTTTATATTTTTACTTCTCCGTGAGTCTAAAACGGTTTAGAAACACTGAGCTAGAACAGTGTTTCTCTACCTTTTTAGCATTGCGACGCTTTGAAAAAAGTGTGCTAACGTAAGCTCCGGCGATGGTCCACCCGAATTGCTGCATCAATTTTGGCAATGACATCTTTTAAAGCAACAATATGCCCTTGACCTGGTCGTAGAAGATCAATTCGGTAACTCACGTCCTTCTTTAAACATCGTTGTCCAGTTCTTCACGGTTGTCTTCGACACACTTTTGTCACCATACACTGCTTGAATTCTGCGATGAATGTCAACTGGTCGACATCCTTCAGCTTTTAGAAACCGAATCACCCCTCGCAGATCAACTCTGGACGGATTCCGTATCATATCCGCCATGTCTTCATCGGTCTGCTGAGAAAACTGTATCGGAGGATTATGAAATTTTGCAAACTTGACGGTTGATATGCGCTGTTTACATCAGAAGTGACATCATCATGCCCGTCCTACCTATGTTTACTTCCTGCAGTCTGGTCTGGTTTCATTTAAACACGCCTCGTATTTGTGTAACATGAAAAAATGTGCTCAACCTTTGGTACACTAATATCACAAATGGGGTAGATTATACTTTTATATGATATAATAGGCCCACAACTTTATTGTGCAAATTTCTCAAAAATATTTTTTGCACGCTTATAATTTCAGTTTCAGTGTTAGTGCCACATCCGCATCGAAGGTCGATTGCAACGGATCTCCAGTGTACTCTATCTCTTGCAGTAATGGTACAATTTGACAGGCTATTTCAGTCCATGTTTTTCACCCACTTAAAAAGTTATCTGCCTCTTGAACGACTGCCTTCCACCCTACCCTCCAGTATGGTCTTCAACAAGGATTTGTGTCTTGTTATATGACCAAAATAACTTAACTGTATAACCCTGACTTCGGTCATTAGTTATTTTTCGCCGCCAACTTTTTTAATACCTCCACATTTCTTTCTTTCTACTTTTTCTTCTTCTTCTTTTTCTACTTCTTATTCTTTTTCTTCATCTTTAATCAAACTTCCAGTACATCGTTTACTTCGGTCGCTGAGGTCAGCTGTTGGTTTGACAGAGCTGAGGAATAAAGGGAAAAAACAGATCCGAAGAGTAATTGTTGAGATGTTAGTGTTTGACCTCCTGAGCCGCTCAGCGTGCGTCCATACCAGGGCAATGCTGGAATGTCAGAGCCTAGACGATCGACGTAGTGGACTCTGCAGCAATAAAACCATCTCAGCGCAGTGCAAACAAGCACAGCATTCAAAGACACACACACACACACACACACACAAACTCTATATAATGGTTGACACGTCCTGAAATAATATGGTTATAATTATAATTAATATTATAGATCATCATTATCAGCTTAGTCAATCTGGAGTCTGGTGTTGAAGTCTTCAGATAATGTCACGCCACTGTTCCCTATTAGTCAGTCCGGAGACTAGTGTTGAAGTCTTCTGATAATGTCACGCCACTGTCCCCTATTAGTCAGTCCGGAGACTAGTGTTGAAGTCTTCTGATAATGTCACGCCACTGTTCCATATTAGATAGTCCGGAGACTGGTGTTGAAGTCTTCTGATAATGTCACGCCACTGTTCCCTATTAGTAAGTCCGGAGATTGGTGTTGAAGTCTTCTGATAATGTCACGCCACTGTCCCCTATTAGTCAGTCCGGAGACTAGTGTTGAAGTCTTCTGATAATGTCAAGCCACTGTCCCCTATTAGTCAGTCCGGAGACTAGTGTTGAAGTCTTCTGATAATGTCACGCCACTGTCCCCAATTAGTCAGTCCGGAGACTAGTGTTGAAGTCTTCTGATAATGTCACGCCACTGTTCCATATTAGATAGTCCGGAGACTGATGTTGAAGTCTTCTGATAATGTCACGCCACTGTCCCCTATTAGTCAGTCCGGAGACTAGTGTTGAAGTCTTCTGATAATGTCACGCCACTGTCCCCTATTAGTCAGTCCGGAGACTAGTGTTGAAGTCTTCTGATAATGTCACGCCACTGTCCCCTATTAGTCAGTCCGGAGACTAGTGTTGAAGTCTTCTGATAATGTCACGCCACTGTCCCCTATTAGTCAGTCCGGAGACTAGTGTTGAAGTCTTCTGATAATGTCACGCCACTGTCCCCTATTAGTCAGTCCGGAGACTAGTGTTGAAGTCTTCTGATAATGTCACGCCACTGTCCCCTATTAGTCAGTCCGGAGACTAGTGTTGAAGTCTTCTGATAATGTCACGCCACTGTCCCCAATTAGTCAGTCCGGAGACTAGTGTTGAAGTCTTCTGATAATGTCACGCCACTGTCCCCTATTAGTCAGTCCGGAGACTAGTGTTGAAGTCTTCTGATAATGTCACGCCACTGTCCCCTATTAGTCAGTCCGGAGACTAGTGTTGAAGTCTTCTGATAATGTCACGCCACTGTCCCCTATTAGTCAGTCCGGAGACTAGTGTTGAAGTCTTCTGATAATGTCACGCCACTGTCCCCTATTAGTCAGTCCGGAGACTAGTGTTGAAGTCTTCTGATAATGTCACGCCACTGTCCCCTATTAGTCAGTCCGGAGACTAGTGTTGAAGTCTTCTGATAATGTCACGCCACTGTCCCCTATTAGTCAGTCCAGAGACTAGTGTTGAAGTCTTCTGATAATGTCACGCCACTGTCCCCAATTAGTCAGTCCGGAGACTAGTGTTAAGTCTTCTGATAATGTCACGCCACTGTTCCATATTAGATAGTCCGGAGACTGGTGTTGAAGTCTTCTGATAATGTCACGCCACTGTCCCCTATTAGTCAGTCCGGAGACTAGTGTTGAAGTCTTCTGATAATGTCACGCCACTGTCCCCTATTAGTCAGTCCGGAGACTAGTGTTGAAGTCTTCTGATAATGTCACGCCACTGTCCCCTATTAGTCAGTCCGGAGACTAGTGTTGAAGTCTTCTGATAATGTCACGCCACTGTCCCCTATTAGTCAGTCCGGAGACTGGTGTTGAAGTCTTCTGATAATGTCACGCCACTGTTCCCTATTAGTCAGTCCGGAGACTAGTGTTGAAGTCTTCTGATAATGTCACGCCACTGTCCCCAATTAGTCAGTCCGGAGACTAGTGTTGAAGTCTTCTGATAATATCACGCCACTGTTCCATATTAGATAGTCCGGAGAGTGGGAAAAAAGAAGAAGCAGACGGAGAAAAACATGAAAAAAAGAACAAAATCACTGATTAGAACAAGAAGAAAAAAATGGTGAGACCAACAAAAATGTACCTAGAAGAACAAGCAGAAATACAAAACAATGTGAAAATATCGAACAATGTGTAGTAAAAGAAAAAGTGAATGACAGAACTCAAAAGAAAGAAGGTGAAAATGAACACAACAAGAATATAACAAAGATAAAGACAAAAACGAAGATCTAGAGCAGTAATAAAGCTCATGAAGAACAAGAAAGGGAAAACTTATATTTAGTAGAAGAAAAGTGTTAATGATCCAATAGTGCAGATAAACTGCGTTTTCTACAAGTAACTGCATATACATTCAACAACTACCTCACATCGTGGGGACTGAGACTCTAGTCGGGTCACGCGCAGCATGCTGACCAGGATGTCGTGATACGGTCAGGCACAACATACTGACCATGACGTCACGTCGATGTCAGGCACAACTTACTGACCAGGACGTCGCGCCAGGGTCAGGCACAACATACTGACCATGACGTCACGTCAGGGTCAGGCACAACATACTGACCATGACGTCGCGTCAGGGTCAGGCACAACTTACTGACCAGGACGTCGCGTCGATGTCAGGCACAACATACTGATCATGACGTCGCGTCGATGTCAGGCACAACATACTGACCATGACGTAGCGTAGATGTCAGGCACAACTTACTGACCAGGACGTCGCGCCAGGGTCAGGCACAACATACTGACCATGACGTCACGTCAGGGTCAGGCACAACATACTGACCATGACGTCGCGTCAGGGTCAGGCACAACTTACTGACCAGGACGTCGCGTCATGTCAGGCACAACATACTGACCATGACGTTGTGTCAGGCACAATAAACAGACCAAGGCCACTGTCTTTTCCATGCAGCGTTCCCTGGAAATAGGAAATTTTCAAGACAGTCTGGCTGACGAGATGTGGATCGACGTGATCCCCGTAGTAGTAGCGTGATACAGATTAAGCCAAGCAGAGCACATCCACATGGAGGGGGAGGACTGCGGTCCCCCTTCATCAGCACGCTCGGGATGTGAAAAAGCTACAACAACCCGCCACCTAACTCCCTTTTCAGGGCTAATAAAACTGTAAACTTTCTCATTCTAGCATTAAACAATAACTACCCGTTTTCGTACACGACTCCTTGTTCAGAATTCACAATTGACCTTTTCAAACCAACAATCCCTGCCAGCTTTCAAAACTTGATATCTCCTGAAAAGAAAGAAATTCGACTTTTTGGGAGAATTCCCAGATGAAAGGAGAGAAAGAAAAAACATTAGGAAAACTCTTGAACAAAGGGAAATAACAATGAGAACATCAACTCTAACCCCCACGTTTGCAGACAATGTGTGATCGTGTCAGACTGAAGGCGAATATCTGCTATCGGATTGTCGGTTTTTCATTGTTTCCGGGCATTGCATTCCAGAGTTCATTATTCCAACAGGTTGACCAAATGTTGACCCGGAGTAGCCCTCGGTGTTTGTTAATGCCTGGCGTTCCAGGTTTTGACGCAGAACAAATTTAGGTTAGTGGATTTGGATTGTGAAACAGCTTTTTTCGCCAGGCCCTCTGAGAGGTAGATATGACAGTTGAAGAAATGCAGCATCTTGAACATATATTCTTTAAATGCAATATTTTAACACAAACTTTAGACAAACTAAGACAGATAATAAACATACACACACAAACCAAAGTAAACATGTTCAGAGCAGTTATGTAAAATAATATTTCCAACAATAAGGGGTAAAAACACTCAAGACATATAAACAACAACGAAATAAGTACAGAGATCCAAGGAATAAGAAGAAAAGACCAACACAGTACTGTGTCTACGAGTTGAACATTTTACCACAAACAATGATTGTGGAGAAATATAATGCCAAGGAATGGATACATGTGTACACAAATGGTTCAGCAGAAGGGGCAGGCCAAAACGGGGGAGGAGGCATATTCATAAGACACAAAAGTGGAAATATAACAGAAGAGGCCCTCGCAACAGCAAAGTTGTCCACAAACCTCAGAGCAGAATCGATGGCTTTTCTGCAAGCACTGAGAATACTTCAAACAGAAATGCAACCTCCAACAAAAGTAGCTGTATTCACGGACTGCAGAGAACTATTAGAGACAATATCTGCTGAAGACGGATGTGTCGGACCGAAAGGTGCAAATATCGCAGCCAAACTGTAAACTAGCGACACAACGCATGCCGTTCTCCGGACTACATCCTGCTACTTGCAAAGCCCTGTGCAGGACTTGGTAGCGGGAGATTGAGAACGAACCCAGAAGAAGAAGAAGAGACAATACAAAAAACAAACAACGAACCACTGTTATCAGAGATCAGAGCAGAACTGGGAAAACTCCAGAGATCCTCAATAATAGCGCTCCAGTGGCTACCCTCCCATTGTGGAGTCAAGGGAAACGAGAGATCTGATGCTCTGGCAAGAGATGGCAGCAAAAAGGCACAATTTAATCATCGAGTACCATGCAGAGAAATCAAGAACATCATCAGAAATCAGTGTATACATCAATGGAAAGAAGACAGAAACACAAGCAGTACGCTAGAACCAATTCACCAACTCAAAAGAAATCAACAAACTACCTCATTTCGCCTGAGAACTAGTTAAAGTTAAACGAACATCTATACCGACTGAAGTTCTGACACACAGATGAGTGCCCATGTGGAACAGGATGCCAGAACCTGAGCATATTCTACAAGAATGCAAATCTATAGGGAAATGAGATGCAAGACCTAGGCCAGAGGGTGCGGAGCTGAGACAAAAGCTGTGGGGCAGCCGCTCCGACCTGGTGAAGACTACAGACTTCATCATGGCGACTGGCCTGCAGATATAGCATGACCAAAAGATCCTGAACGCAAAGAAGAAGACTAAAACTCTTAACAAAATTCAAGTATTTAATTTGAATTTGCAGAAACAAAGCAACATACGAAAAAAAAATGTACACTCAAGAACTGTTAAAACATATATACATACAACATTATTTGTGGACTGTTTCAAATTTGATTTCAATTTCTTTCTCTAAATTCTCAACATTTGAACAATGTTGCTGTGACTGTTTATAAGAAGAGAAAAATAAATTTACCCAAAATATTATTAGACACATTTTGTATTAAGTTACATCTCTTATTGTCTACAAACTTCATTTTATGCAGCCCTTCTCTTTCATTTCTGCCCTCTCTTCCTCTCCTTTCATTTCACTTCCCTATTACATCTAAATATCTAAATATGCATCTTCTTTCCTTCTCTCCCTTTTCACTTTCTCCTATAAACTCAAATACTCCTTTATGATGTAAACTAAAATGTAAATGTTGTTCCATGAAAATATTTGATGCTCTAGTGGAAAAGAGTAAATACAATTCATTTTAAAATCAGGAAATTCAGCATCTACAACAGAGTTCATGAGAGGGTTTCTTCTTCTTCTTCTTCTTCTTCTTCTTCTTCTTCTTCTTCTTCTTCGTACGCAGTCAGACAGTAGCCATTATTTTTTCGAAAAAAGCGGCGGTCATCCTGAGGCTGTCGACACGGCCATAGAGCTTGTCTTGCAGTTCCACTGGTGATGGCCACATCTGCTCTCTCTGATCCTCGTATGGCGGGCAGTTCTGCAGCAGATGTTCAGCGGTCATTTTACCGGTACCGCACGGGCATTCGTCGGTACCACCTATCTTCAATTTGTTGAATAGGTGGTACCTCAGTCTATTGTGGCCAGTGCGAAGTCTGAAGACAACGACCTGCTCTCTTCGGTTCAACTGGTAATAGGCATCGTTTTTGGTGTAACCAGTATGTTCGGTTTCCCATTTGGTCATGTATCTGGCTTTGATAAGCCTTTTTGACTCTTCGTATGTCATGAGAGAGTTTCCGTAATGAACGCTAATCATCATCACCATCATCAAGAATTACATTTGCAAAACATCGCTCTCGTCACAGCGGATTCAGGGACGAGCAGCCACAGTGGATACATCTTTGTGTGGAGTACCAGGAAATAAGAGAGTAGATCGACTTCCAAAAGAGGGTGCTGCAGGCGAGCAACCAGATGTGTCAGTAACATACCAAGGAAAGATAAGGATGATCAAATCAATCAGACAGCTATCAACAGTAATACCAGAATGTTATCATAACATGAATGGATAAGAGCAGAACTGTTGTGTACACAAAATTAAAGATTGGCAACACAGCTATCTGTACATGCGGACAAACACTCCAGACCACAGAGCACATTCTACAGAACTGCCAGGAATATGATATACTGAGACAATTTCACTTGGCCATAGAAACAAGGCTTGGAGAGAAACTTTATGGGCCTATTTGTGAACTACAAAAGACAGTGAAATTTATACAAGGGAGAACATTACATATATTGAAATTTTTTTCAAATGAACTTTATACAAGAGACAAAACTGCAAATATAGACATTATATTTTCAAGTGACGTTTATACAAGAGAGAACTTTTCAGATATAATTATATTTTCAAGTGAAGTTTATGCAAGAGAAAACATTACAGATATAACCATTATATTTTCAAGTGAAGCTTATACAAAAGACAACACTGCAGATATAGACATTATTTTCTAAGGTGAAGTGTATACACGAGACAACACTGCATTTATAGACATCATAATTTCAAGCGAACGAAATAAGTAGACGAACACAGTGGTCTTGTTAGAATCAATCTTAAAACAGCCCTCCTGGCACCACATCTGTCATTTTCAGAACATCTTTGCTGTCGTGTTTGCCTCGCTTCCTGTGATTCTTTGTACAAGTACTTACGAGGCATGTTCAAATGAAATCGGACCTAACTGTACCAAGAGAACATACGTACGATGCGCATGATGACGTCATGTCTGATGTAAACAGCGCATATCAACCGTCAAGTTTGCAAAATTTCATTATACTTCCGACTAATATTTTCCTCAGCATACCGTGGAAAACATGGCGGGTGTGATACGAAATCCGTCCAGAGTTGATCAGCGAGCGGTGATTCGGTTTCTAACAGCTGAAGGATGTCGACCAGTTGACATTTATCGCAGAATGCTGGCAGTGTATGGTGACAAAAGTGTGTTGAAGACAACAGTGAAGAACTGGATAACGATGTTTAAAGAAGGACGTGAGTTAACGAAATATATTCCGAGACCAGGTCAGGCGCATATTGTTGAGTCAGAACATGCCATCCCCAAATCGATGCAGCAATTCGGCTGGACCGTCGCCGGAGCTTACGTTCGCCACACATTTGTCATCATGAGTGGTCTGCCGGGGTCTATGTGTATAAAAAGAACAAGAATGGCCTCCTAGAGAAACAAGAGCTCGAAAGAGAAGGTGTTCGAAACCCACAAGTTTTAAGCGAGTGTTTATTTGTCTCGAGGATGGATTAACGGGCAACTAGTGATATACTCGGAGGTCCCATGAATACGATGTGCGTGGTAGAAAACCCATGGCAATTTAACATCATGCAGAGCAAAATGTTGACCGGTATCGAGGGAAACATTTTAGAGCGTAATGAAATTCATACCCAATAGTGTCCTGAATGCAAATCAAAACGAAAGCGGTTCTCCCAACATAAATAGACACAACAAGCTCGATTTACAGTACACACAAACAGAAACTATAACACACACATTCCCTACCCTGCCCCCACCCCCCTCTCCTCCTCCCCCTTTCCCCCCTCCGGAGTAGAAAAGAAGCAACTAAGAAAATACTGAGAAGCTGGTATGAAGAAAATCATGTATTTATGTAATCACAAATCGTATAAGCCCACACATCGGTCCATCAAGGTTGTCAGAAAGTTCACAATCCGTTTTGTCGGCTTGCCTAAGGGAATGAGTTACAAATCTATCTCTTGTGTCAGCTTGCCTGAAGGAATGTGTTACAAATGTATCCGTTGTGTCGTCTTTCCTGAGGGAAGGAATTACAAATCTATCTCTTTTGTCAGCTTGCTTGAGGGAATGGGTTACAAATCTATCCGTTGTGTCGGCTTGTCTGAGGGAATGGATTACAAATCTATCTCTTGTGTCAGCTTGCCTGAGGGAATGAGTTACAAATTTATCCGTTGTGTCGTCTTTCCTGAGGGAAGGAATTACAAATCTATCCGTTGTGTCGGCTTGTCTGAGGGAATGGGTTACAAGTCTATCTCTTGTGTCAGCTTGCTTGAGGGAATGGGTTACAAATATATCCGTTGTGTCGGCTTGCCTGAAAGAATGGGTTACACATCTATCCGTTGTGTTGGCTTACCTAAGGAAATCAGTGACAAATCTATCCGTTGTGTCGGCTTGCCTGAGGGAATCTTCTTCTTCTTCGTTTGATCTCAATCCCCCACTACCAAACCCCGAAAAGCTTTAAGAAGCAGAATGTAGTCCAGAAAACGGAATGCGTTGTGTGATAGTTTACAGCTTGGCTGCGATATTTGCACCTTTCGATCCAACACATCTGAATTCAGCAAGCATTTTTTGGGTACCGTGTTAGCATTCCCTCTTCGATCGCTTCTCCTTAGCCAGTCTGCCCTGCTGCAGCTGTTATCCAGGATCACCGCATGGAGGTGTAGAAAGGTCTTGGCAGCTCTGGTTCGCTGGCCCTAACGCTAGCAGTCAGCTATGGGTCGCTAACCACTGCAGCTCATGTGCTGCTCAGCATCTTTATCCCGCCTGAGGGAATGAATTACAAATCTTTGTTAACTGGGAAAGTAAAAAACACAAGTTTCTTTCATAGCAGATTACATTGGCTCTTCTCAAATCCCACGACGTACTTGAGAAGGTAAGAGTTAAAGAGCAATGCAAGGTTCATCCGTAAGCTTAACACAATGGCGACTATATTGTCGATCCCTACTTCACTGTCACGGCTGCTGTAGGACAGCCTGTTTCAAGAATCATGAACGTAAGAGTGAAGTCTTGATCAGTATATACCATCTAATTGTGAATACTTTTTGCTACCGGTTCGGAATGTAAGAAGAGTCACTGAAACCTGATACCGAAATACGTCAAGAGTTAACTGAACTCAACACTTGAGACATAGGAAAGATGACCTGACTCAGGAAGGAGGGCCTGACTCAGGAAGGAGGGCCTGACATAGGAAGGAGGGCCTGACATACTCAGGAAGGAGGGCCTGACATACTCAGGAATGAGGGTCTGACTCAGGATGGAGGGCCTGACTCAGGAAGGAGGGCCTAACATACTCAGGAAGGAGGGTCTGACATACTCAGGAAGGAGGCCTTATAAATTTTAGGACAACGAGGGCAAGAGATGCACAGGAGGACAAAGACAAGAAATTAGAATGTGGACAACATGCTAATATTGATTGAAGAAGAAAGAATTTGTGAAAAGATGAAATGCTTAGACAAAATTGTTCTAGAAGAAATCTACCATCGACGTTACTCAGTTTAACACTTGACGATGACGCTCATAACGACATAAAGAGGTTGCAAGCCACATGTAAAAATCTTCTTCGATGTTGGCATGATAAAGTGGTTTCTGACACGTCTCACTAACTCAACTTGTTGGGGATTTGGATACTTGAAATAATTTTTCAATCTTATGGAAAGTAAACTTATTTGTAATATGCCTAACAGGGTCAGATGCGCCAGGCTATTAGGCGCAAAATACAGCGCTCCTACTTAGAATAGCTTACATAAAGGAAATGCCATTAGTCACAAAGTAATAATAATAGTTCCCCATCTCAAGTGAAGACCAGCTATGTGTTGCGGGATGTGTTCCCTTTTGACTGTAAAGACCAATCCTAGCACGGCAGACCCTGCACATCCTGGACACAAATGATGAATCGGCGTGTAGCGGTCTTGCATTCTCTTCTTTCGGGAACACATTTTCCTGAGCCTCGACAATCTTAGCACCGTATGTAATTCAAACCTGGAGGTGACATCAATATTGAAGCGTTTCATAGACACTGTCAATGAGTCTCCGTAGCGTTTCTTCTGTTACCCTGAATAGCGTCTGCTTGTTCTGGGGTCACCTTATTGCAGCTGCTTCGGGAAACACTAACCGGACACGCGAACAACATGCCACACCCATCTCATCTGCTCTTTTTGCAGAAGTGTGTGGCATCTCAACATGTTTGACATGCTAAGAATTTCAGAGTTAGATACTTTGTCCTGTCATCTTATCATGTGCAGCCTGTGCAGAACGCTTAATTAAAAAAAGGTTTGAACTGACTGATGTGACTTCTTTACCTTGACCATGATTCGCAAGCACGTAGTAGAGGGGTCAACACTACAGTCACAAAGTAAATTATAAGCACACGACAATACACATTTAAAGGGAAAGAAACGAAATTTAAATAAAAACAAGTGAAACAATAGAAGACCCATTCTTTTGTTAGTTTCTTGCCTACAGCGAGCGATGATGTTGACACCATTAGACGGTTTTGTCTTGATGATGTAAGTTACTGTTTTTGGATTACAATGACGAAGAATCTGCGCTGGTCATCAACCTCGCTCTCTGGTCCTAAGCTACCTTGGACCAGTGGCAAGATATTATTTAAGACGACTGCAGGTAATTCAGAGTGGAGGCATTCTGATCCAACCTCACTTGAGACCATGGATCGCTTGTATCTTGCAAAATTCGATCACCCACCGTTTTCGCTCATGATTTTGAGAGGCGACTGCCTCGCCTCTAACCGTGTGAGCGATGTGTCATGGATATGTTGCTAACCGGGCAGAAATATGTTAGCGATGAGTTAGTCCATTATTATTGTTCCGTGTGTACATTTCCCAGCCACTCCTACATCGGTAATGTCACCAAACAGGACGGAAGACGCCAATCTCGTGAACTTCACCCGTCTGCACTGGACCGTGGAAATACGAAACAGGGTAGCCGAAATACTATTGCAAATAACCGAAACCATGCCAGGATAATTAAAGGGAAAAACACAATAAAATGAACGAACTAACTAATCCAAATGGAAAACCGCAACACATTTCCGTTGACGCAAGTGTAGGTCATCAAACAACAAGAACATTCTTAAAGTAATTTCAAGTCTTGTAGCACAGTTTCAACTAGGCTTAGGGGCATCTCTCAATTTATTTTGAACAAACAACCCTAACATTTCTACTAGTCCTAAAAAAGCTGCAATGAGAGACGACCCCTGACTCTACATAACAGACGGTCAACATTCCATTTCTGGCGCCGATGTAAAGGTTACGTATTGTAAATGAGATCTCGTATTTTCTAAAGACGTTACGAGAAATGTCGATAACGTGTCAAAGTTGTATTCCCGGGCGTGCAAAAGCGGTCATCTTAGTTCTAGATAGTTAATTTAATTGGTCAATAGTCTGCGCGCTTTTTTTGTTCAGTGTAAAGAGAATTCAGACGATGATAGCGCGTTGATGGTGATCTAAATTTCGTGTACTGTACTATTCGTTTCATAAGAATCGACTTCATTGCATTGCGCTCATACATACCGTAACATCTAGCATATAATACGCAAGCTTGATTTAGCCCAACATTTTCTGCTCAAGTGAAAACTTCTGTATAATATGCGCTATGATTCGATTGTATGGAACATTTGTTTTATTTATCTGTCTTCAGTCCACTTCTGTCGTTAGAAGTCTCGGGTATGTGTGACCTTTGTTTCATATTTTCTGGAGACTTGCAAGGTCAATTCCAATATATGTTACCAAAAGTTATTTGGTTGGTAGCCTCTGGAATATATGATCGCATATTTTTTGTAGAATGGTGGTGGTGGAAGCGTAAATTAGAGCAAGGTAGACGCGCAGCCTGTCAGGCGCCATCTATGCTG
Organism: Ariolimax columbianus; assembly: GCA_036924085.1. NCBI lineage: Eukaryota > Metazoa > Mollusca > Gastropoda > Stylommatophora > Arionidae > Ariolimax > Ariolimax columbianus. The sequence goes on from JAVGWX010000019.1 coordinate 25,292,643, forward strand.
CTCCCCTAACTACATAACCAAGACCTGATGTTATAGCCACGCAATTACCTTCCCATCCACCACCCCACCCTTTTGTTTTTTGCGAAATATTCTCTGTGGGGGCGAGAATCTCTAAAACAATTTAAGTAGATTTTTAACTTGAATTTTACCCGAGCAACCTAGTTTTTTCGATGTCCAACTGCCAAGAGATTTTTCAAGTGCGCGACAGTGTCTACGGGTGTCTGATCTCGCTACTGAGAGATCAGGGAACATTTTTACCGGATAATCCACGTGAAAAAATCTCGGTCTCCACCGTGATTTGAACCAGCAACCTCCAGTACCCAAGGCGACCACCTTACCTCAAGACCACTGGGTCCCTCGAAACATTAGTTAAAGCACTGAAAGTAGGGGAGATAAACAGAAATATGTACTCAACATGTATAATTTAGGTACTTTGGACTCACTCGTTATCACACTTACTAGAAAACACATGGCATATTCAGTTTAGTGCCATTTTTACTGTCAAATTGTGACAAACTTGACCTTGTAGGTTACTTTCAGTATCAAAAACGATATATTTGTCAATAATACTTCTTTTTCTTCTTCTTTTTATTGTATCAAACTGGTTTTGCCATGCGACATCGCAGAGAAAGGAATTTGTAGATTCCTTGTCATCATCATCATCAAGTAGGATATTTTAGTACACGCGTTATAGCTGACCAAAATGTGTACACATTGTGCACATTGTAGGCAATATTTTACGATACATAGTGGTTTTCAGTAAGGGTGAACGATGAAGAAACTGATGGTTCCTCTAGCTCGCTGGATGTACAAACTTCTGCTCCGTCCACTCTTATGTTCCACTCCGCTTTCACCATGTTTGATGTCAGCGCTCTTCAGTCCGATCACCTCGTGTAATATTGACACACGAGTCTTTCATTCAATCTGTCAATTAAATCCTTGCAGCCACCTGCAAAGCATATATATTCAAACACACGTTCAAAATATGTCATTTACCATCCAACATAGACAATGACTCTCATATGTTCCTTGAACACTGACTTATGCTCTCTTGAAGTGTATGTTTAGATTGGCACTTTTCCTCTTACCTTTTGGTTTCCAGAACAGTGCAAGTCTTGCTATATTATCAAATTCTTTTCCCAAATTTTGACATATTCATCGCTCATTTATGACATGGGTCCAGATTATTCCAAAGGTAAGTGTTGGCGACCTTACCGCGCTATTTAGATAAAAGGGAGGGGGGGGGAGGAGGTTAGTTGGCTGAGGGATAAAGGTGCCTAAACCTACAGTCACCATCCACTGAACAGATACGGTCTTCTTTGTATTTTACTTTGGGTAGAAAAATAAACCCGTATGCGCTACCGAGAATTTGGGGCAGAAGAGACTAGCGTCTGGTCAGGAATAACATACTTATCGGATATGTTAGTCAGGGTCAGGTAAAATATACTGTACAAGACTCCTACCTCACTTCCATAAAAGTCTCTCTGGAAACTAGCTGTTTTGATGGCAGCCTGGCTAACAAGGAGGGAAATATATGTGATCCCCGTAGAAGTAAGCGACATGCAGATGAAGGCAAGCAAAACAAAACCCGATCCACCGCCATCAGTACGTTAGGAACGTGTGCAAAGCTCCTGCACCCGGGGCTAACGCTCTTTTCATGGCTCTCAGTGGAGTAGATTTACTCATTTTGGGCATTCAGCAACAACATCAGTAACAACATCAGCAACAACATCAGCAACAACATCAGCAACAACATCAGTAACAACATCAGCAACAACATCAGTAACAACATCAGCAACAACATCAGCAACAACATCAGCAACAACATCAGTAACAACATCAGCAACAACATCAGTAACAACATCAGCAACAACATCAGCAACAACATCAGCAACAACATCAGCAACAACATCAGCAACAACATCAGCAACAACATCAGCAACAACATCAGTAACAACATCAGTAACAACATCAGCAACAACATCAGTAACAACATCAGCAACAACATCAGTAACAACATCAGCAACAACATCAGCAACAACATCAGCAACAACATCATCAACAACATCAGCAACAACATCAGTAACAACATCAGCAACAACATCAGCAACAACATCAGCAACAACATCAGCAACAACATCAGTAACAACATCAGCAACAACATCAGCAACAACATCAGCAACAACATCAGCAACAACATCAGCAACAACATCATCAACAACATCAGTAACAACATCAGCAACAACATCAGCAACAACATCAGAAACAACATCAGCAACAACATCAGCAACAACATCAGTAACAACATCAACAACCGAGGTTTTGAACCGATGTACTTGTTGTAAAAGACAAGCACCCAAACCGTCCGGCCCATCTTATTCCAAGGTTAGCTTCACAAAAACCCCAGAAGGACAATTCTATAAATATCTACATATATAACACAAGAAAGTGTATCGAACGGGAAAACCCTTATTTCTTTTTTTCTTTAATAGAATGAACTAATGATTAGAGTTCAGAAAACGATATATTTCCAGCTAAACTGTTTACTCTCCGTGTCCTTGTGTCAAATCGGGAAATTCAAATTTCGCAATCACCCTGCTGAGCCATTTCACAGTCTATATAATTTGTTCAGATAATTTCGCTTTGACAAATATTGATATCAATAATGCTCGAAGACGTTGATATCGATTTTGTTAGAAATTATCATAATGAGTACCACATCTGCGCTTCTAAACTGGTCTGATCACATTAATTTTCATTGCTACGTTTATCATAATCAATAATTGTCAAAAAGGAGAAAGAATGAATGCAATTAACAATTTTATTTTAATCGCAGCATGATCTTTTGTAATGTGATATTGGTTAGAAGTTAGCCATCCATGACTCCTTGTCGATTTAGAAGTTGAAGAGAAACGTACAAGTCTCATAATGGCCACGTTAATCAAAGTTACGTGCTTGCGTCACGCTGTTGGATACAAAGCAAAAAGGGATTTCGGTTTAAACAATGGCAAATGACGCCAGATTAGTATAGTGGTAGGGCCCTAGCTTATCAATGCAAAGGTACGGAGTTCAACTCCCGCAACAGGCACGTGTCAGTCATCTCATCTGTATACGGAGTCCGTGTAACTTAACTTAACATCTTTATACTGGTTTAGAAGACTCTGCAGAGTCTGTATACAACCAGTTTCATTTGCATTACCTTGTTCTAAAAGCTATGCGCATCCAATTTATTCTTAAATGCATTAACTGTCCCTGCCTTGACTACCTCCCGTGGCAATGTATTCCAAGCATTCACCACTCTCTGACTACAAAAATATTTCCTAATATATAATTTGAACTAATCTGTAGATGGGTAGCTGACCTACGATTAGGGAAAGAAAAGCAACGAAGAAGGGAACTGGACAATACATCTCACACAAGCTGTGACTTACTGCAGTAATTTCTCTAACACTTCATCCCCGACTACAGTTTATCCTGTGGGACTTTATTTAGACGTAGCATTGTTTACTAACCAGTTGTTAATCAAGTGTCTCATATGTTAGTTACTGCTGGTTGTTCAGTTATTATGTTGCTCATAACGTTGTTCTACGAGAGCCGTTTCTCTGTTCCAGCTCTGGTATTTATTTATGTTGGCACTGTTACCGATACTCTCTCTGTTGTCCTATCCGATCCTGCACTGGTGCCAATGGCGTGTTGTACTTGGTTACGTTAGACGTGTTAGTGTTGATTTGTGTTTGGTGACGTTAGACGTGTCAATGTTGTGTTTGATGACGTTAGAAGTGTCAATGTTGTGCTGTGCTTGGTTACGTTAGACGGGTTAATGTTGTATTGTTGTTTGATGACGTTAGACGTGTCAATGTTGTGCTGTGTTTGATGACGTTAGACGTGTCAATGTTGTGCTGTGTTTGGTGACGTTAGAAGTGTCAATGTTATGCTGTGTTTGGTGACGTTAGACGTGTCAACGTTGTATTGTGTTTGGTGATGTTAGACGTGTCAATGTTGTTTTGTGGTTGGTAACGTTGGACGTGTTAGAATGGTTAGACGTAATATCGGTCATTTCTGGTTTGTCGAATAGATTCTGTGGTCATGTTAATGGGGGCCGTTATAGCTGAGAGATAGACATGTGGGGTCCTCTTTGATGAGAGATGGGGTTGTGGGGTCCACTTAGGTGAGAGGAAGGGGTGTAGGGTCCGCTAAGGTGAAATGTAGGAGTGTGGGGTCCACATTGGTGAGAGGTAAAGGGGGCTTCCGCTAAGGTGAGAGATAAGGGGGGCTTCCGCTAAGATGATAGGTAAGGAGGGTGAGGTCCGCTCAGGTGAGAGGTAAGGAGGGTGGTGTCAGCTTAGGTGAGAGGTAAGAAGGGTGGGGTCAACTTAGGTGAGAGTTAAGGATGGTGGTGTGGTTCGCTTAGGTGAGAGGTAAGGGGGCTGGGTTCCGCTTAGGTGAGAGATAAGAGGGGAGGGCCCTTAGGTGAGAGTAAGGGGGTCCGCTTAGGTGAGAGTAAGGGGGTCCATTTAGTTGAGAGGTAAGGGGGTCCGCTTTGTTGAGAGGTAAAGGGGGTCCGCTTAGGTGAGAGGTAAGAGGGGAGGGCCCTTAGGTGAGAGTAAGGGGGTCCGCTTAGGTGAGAGTAAGGGGGTCCATTTAGTTGAGAGGTAAGGGGGTCCGCTTTGTTGAGAGGTAAATGGGGTCCGCTTAGGTGAGAGGTAAGGGGATCCGCTTAGTTGAGAGGTAAGGGGGTCCGCTTAGGTTAGGGGTAAGGGGGTCTGCTTAAGTTAGGGATAAGGGGTCCGCTTAGTTGAGAGGTAAGGGGGCCCGCTTAGTTGAGAGGTAAGGGGGTCCGCTTAGGTGAGAGGTAAAGGGGGTCCGCTTAGTTGAGAGGTAAGGGGGTCCGCTTAGTTGAGAGGTAAGGGGGTCCGCTTAGTTGAGAGGTAAGGGGTCCGCTTAGTTGAGAGGTAAGGGGTCCGCTTAGGTGAGAGGTAAGGGGGCCCGCTTAGTTGAGAGGTAGGGGGGGTCCGCTTAGGTTAGGGGTAAGGTGGGTGGTGGTCCACTTAAGTGAGAGGTAAGGAATGGGGAGTCTACTTAGGGGATGGGGTCCACATAGATAAGAGTTAAAGGGGGTAGGAGTTCTCCTTAGGTCAGAGGTAAGTGGTGGGCGCTGCTTAGTTGAAAGGAAAGAGAAAAGGGGTCCATTATGTGAAACGAAGGTGGTTGAAGCTCGCTATAAGTAAGATGTAAGTGGATGGGAGAGGGGGACGCTTGGACGAGAGGTAAATGGGTCACCATCGTTTACAGGTGAGGGATTCGTTATACTTGATAGGCAAAATGGGGGAGTGTCGCTATGGCTAAGAAGTGAGCCGTTCCCTAAAGCTGAGAGATAAAGTGGGTATCCATAGCTGAGTGGTAATTGGGTCACCATATCTGAGAGGTAAATGGGACGCCGTTTCTGAGAGGTAATTGGGGCACTATTCAAGAAATTTAGATGGGTCGGGGTAGATCAAAGGTAAATTGTTCGCTATAGCTGTGAGATAAAGCGCAGGTCTTCGAAGATTCGACAAGACAAATGAACGAAACGGTGGGTTATCCAGTTCCGAAGGTTTCGAGCGTTTACTTGCGTCAAGTGAAAGAAGATAATAGATTTAGAGATGCTATGTAGACGTAAAATATTCTTTAGCAGTTTAAATTTGAAAACATGCAGGTTGTTAGGCGCTATCCGAGATCAAGATGCTGAGCAGCGCATGAGCTGCAGTGGTCAGCGACCCATAGCTGACTGCTAGCGTCAGGGCCAGCGAACCATAGCTGCCAAGACGCTTCTACACCTTCACACGGTGATCCTGGATAACAGGCTGCAGCAAGGCAGACTGGCTAAGGAGAAGGGATCGAAGAGGGAATGCTAACCCGGTACTCAAAAAATGCTTGCTGAAGTCGGATGTGTTGGACCGAAAGGTGCAAATATCGCAGCCAAGCTGTAAACTACGACACAACGCATTTCGTTCTCTGGACTACATTCTGCTACTTACCCTTTCAGGGTTTAGTAGTGGGAGATTGAGAACGAACGAAGAAGAAGAAGAAGTTAGGCGCTATCCACACAAGCATTGTGAAGGTTCAGACGGTCCCATTGAAGAATAACACGTATAAAATCCAGAATTGGGCGGAGCTCTTTATTATTCAAAGGCACTGCAGGCTATCCACTTGTTTGTTTGCCCACTCTATTGCAAGTATATACACAAGCTCACGTACATCCCAAGAGGAGGGACTCAGATCACGTGAACTTACCATATATTGGCGATCAGACAGCTTTCAAGCCATCAAACCACTCAATAGTTAAGTACTTTCCATAGCATTCCATGAGCTTATCCGGGGACGCTAGCAACTACGTGATAATCTACAAGCCCTGATATGCGCAATTAAAAGTTGCACTTGCACCAACGTGAACCATTAAATTAACAACAACAATTCTATAAATGCTGCAGACAATCATCTAGGTAAAAAACGTCGCAATACGCTATGTTGCACGCATAGTCTAGCGGGGAATAACACAAAACATGGTTATCAAGAAAGCTATAGAAGCAGATACTCAAACAGTTAATGATATAGCTCAAACAGTTAATGATATAGTGAGTACATTAAGAGAGATCGCGTAGCCAAATGGATATTTAGGGAAAAGCAAAGATGAAACAGGGACATAATTTGAGAAGAAAACGGAGATGATGACAAAAGTAAGAAAAAGACAGAATTAACGGAACAAGTAAGAGAAGAAGGAAAAATAAAAAAGAAGACAAATAGGCAAGTTCAAAAGAAGAAGAAAACAAAGAAGAAGACGAGAATGAAAGAGGTGGACACATCCAAGACGGAGAACAAGAAGCAGCAAGACGAAAATGAAGAAGAATGGGACGAGCATGAAAAAGACAAAAAAAATAGAAAAGAAGACAAAGATAAAAGTAAGAAGCAGACAAAACAGAAGAAGAAAACAAAGTAAATAAGTAGAGCAAGAAGAAGAAGAAGAAAAAGACGAAAACGTAGAAAAATAAGAAAAAGTAGTAAAAAAATGAAGAAGTTTAACAGAAGAAAACACTTCTTCTTCTTCGTACGCTGTCAGACGTCAACTTGAATTTGTTCGAAGAAAGCAGCTGTCATCCTGTGGATGTCGACACTGCCATAGAGCTTTTCTAGTGTTGGCACTGGTGATGGCCACATGTGCTTTCTCTGGTCTTCGTATGTCGGGAAATTGTGCAGCAGATGGTTCAGCGGTCATTTTCCCTGTGCCACTTGTGCATTTGTCAGTGCCACCTATCTTCAGTTTATTGAATAGATGGTACCTCAGTCTATTGTGGCCTGTGCGGAGTCTGAAGACCACGACCTGCTATTTTTTGTTCAACTGGTAGTAGACATTATTTTTTGTGTAGCCAGTATGTTTTGTTTCCCATTTGGCCATGTATCTGGCCCTAATAAACCTTTTGGACTCTCCGTAGGTCACCTTCTTTTGCCAGTCTGCCTGCCTCCTCGTTGCCTTGGATGTTACAATGGGATGGAATCCACTGTACCACTACTCTTCTCGGTATAGACTGCTGGCATAGTTGTCAGAGTTCTGCTCTTAAAACATTAAGTTCAGTATTGTTTTGGCGTTTTAGTGATGTAACCACGGCCAGGGCATCTGTAAATAGGACTATCTGGCTGTCATTGCTTTCGCCTGTCAGCATTACTTCTACTGCATCCTTCAGTGACTCTGCCTCCGCTCTGAAATTGCTCGAGAATTTTCCAGTTGCAAATGACTGTTATTTTTCTACCATTTGTTAGGCTCAGAAATACCCCTCCCCCTCCATTCTGTGTTGTGTTTGTTACAGAACCGTCGGTGTATGCATAGGTCCAGTCAAGGCTTGGGTAGTTTTCCGCTATGTACCTCAGGGTTATGTCTCTTCTTTCTTTTTCAGTATGGCTGTTCTTGTTTCCAATACCTGGTATATGTTCTAGAACCTCCGGAATGATATGCTGCTTCCATGTTGGTTTGCGTACAGTAGGGATGGGCTTTGGTGTTGTTATGGTGTTCATAGGGTCTTCGCTCATCTTTGTTTTGGCTATTTCTGCAAAGTTTCTCCGCTTTTGTTTCCCTTTACCAAATCTATTTAGTCTATGGTGAATTGGATGATCTGTCAGTCTTCTGATTTTCTCTGCTTGCTGCTGGGCTCTGCAGTCTCTTCTGTCGATCATGTATTGCAGATTTGTAATCTTTGCAAGTTCTACAATTGGCGCTGACTTTATGCCTCCTGTTATAACTCTCATGGCTGGGGTATGAAGTTTGCTAATTATATCAAAATTCGCCTTTGCTGCTGTTGTCCATGCTGCGATGCCATACTCGAGAACTGGTCTCACTCTTCCAGTGTACAGTTTCTTCAGTATTCTTTCGTCTGCTCCCCAGCTTGTGCCAGCAAGTTTCCTCATGATTGCCATTCTTTGTTGTACTCTCATTCGGTTTCTCTCGATCTGACATTTCCATGTCATGCGCCGATCAAATGTGACGCCCAAGTAGTTTTGGTTGTCGTTTGGCCGCAGATATTTGCCGTTAAGACTTACTTTGGTGTTCTGTGGTTTATTTGAAAGCGAGAATATCGTACATATTGTTTTTTCTTCATTTATTTTGACCAGCCATGATTTCGCCCACTCCTCCAGCGATGTTAGGGCCTGCTGCATCCGATTGTTTGCTACGGTGAGATTTTTTCAGAGGTCCACATAGCCAGATCGTCTGCAAACATGGTGCTGTGGACTCTCCTTGGTATATTCTCTATGATGTTGTTTATATACACCAGAAAAGGTGTGGGTGACAGTACTCCCCCTCGGGGTACTCCTTGCTCCAGTGTCACCTTTTGTTCATCTGCCCTTGTACCAGAACTCTGGCTGTTCTGTTTTCAAGGTAATATCTGATCGATCTGTACATTTTTCCAGATACTTCACTTCTTTGTAGCTTGACTTTAAGTCCCTCTTTCCACACCTTATCAAATCCCTTCTCTAGATCCACCCAAACCGCTACTGTATGCGTTTTCTCTTGGTAAGCATCCTCAATTTCCTGTGCTATGAGAGTGATCTGGTCCTCAGTGGATCTGTGTTGTCTAAATCCTGGCTGCTGCGGAATTAATATGTGTTTTTCTTCCAGATGCCACATCAATCTAGTGTCTATCATACGCTCCATCAGTTTACCTATACAGCTCAGTAGACTGATAGGCCTGTATCCATTTGGATCTGTTCTATCTTTTTCTTTCTTTTTTTCGTACGGGTACAGCGCCTTTCCATGTCTGCGGAACAATTCCCCTTTTCAAGCTTTGGTTCAGGACTGAGAGTAACTTCCTCTTTGCTGTTTGGCCCAACCCCATCAGCATTTCATTTGTTACCATCTTTTCCGGCCGATTTCTTTTTCTTTAAAGTTCTCATGGCCTCATTCATTTCATTCATTGTTAGTTTTGCCATCATGTGCTCCTCTGGGGCAATCTTGATGTTGTCGTGGCTCTTTTGTTCTCAACTAATGTCTGTATGCATGTCTGTGGGGACATCAATGTGGTTTGCTCTGGCATAATGTTCTATAAAGGAGTTTGCTGCTTTTTTTCCGGTAAGCATGTTGTCACCCTGCTTGATGGTAATTTGTTTATTTGATTGTATTTCGTCATTCATGGTTCTGACTAAATTCCATAGTTTGTTCCCTTCTTTATCTAGATTGAGGCTTTCTGTTTGTTTTTTCCAAACTGTCTCTTGTTATTTGGTTCAGTGTTCTTTTGTATTTCGCAGGGATGGCCTTGAGGGCGATATTTGCTTCCATAGATTGCTGTCTTTCTGCCATGTTCCTAGCATTTGAGTCTTCATCTTCAGCTTTTTGTAGTTCATGATTACAATATGGCTTGTAGATTTTCCTTGCCCCTCTTGGGATGGTCTCGGTGGCTGCTTGCAGTATTGCTTTGCTTAGGCTTTGCACCATAGGTTTCATATTGTTATTTCATGTGTTGATAGGTTCACACAGTCCATCTGTCAGCATTGCAAATCTGTCCCTGACGGCTCGTCTGTAGTTCCAATGTGGCAGCGGTTTTATTTCCTGGGGGCCAACTTCCATATCAATAGCTAGCCTAATTGGCCTGTGGTCGCTACCTGTCAATTGGTCGAGCACCTGACGATCTATTTTGTGATGATATCCCCCGTGGAGAAGGCCAAGTCTGGAGTGGAGGTGGTATGCCATGTTCTGGAATAGAAGCTAGGGCTGTCGTCTGGCCTATTGATAAGATAGAGATTTGTGTCTATCTCCCAGTCTCCCACTTCATCACCTCTGCTGTCTGTATCTGAATATCCCCATCTCTCCGAGACATTGTTGAAGTTTCCAACCACTAGGCAGCTGGAGTCCTTGATTTCCATACTCGAGACCGACAGGTCTTTGTTGGGTGGGCCATACAGTTTGAATATACGGATTTTCGTTTCTTGTGTCATTATGTCGACTCCTACAATTTCTGATTGTCCGATGTAATTTGCAGATACTACGCTATTTGGTATGCAGTTACGTGTGAGTATCAGAACCCCTTCTTTGTGACCTTCTCTATCAAGTGAAGAAAGCACAAAATAGAGAAAAAAAGTAGAAGAACGGAACAAAGAAGAAATGCAATAAGACTAAAGAGAACTATCTACAGAGATAACAGAAAAAGATGACAGAAAAGAAAAAGAAAATTGAAACAGGTAGAATATATACAAGAAGACGCAAAAGAAGAAAGAAAAGATGAAAATAAAGAAAAAGAAGTAGAAAAAGAAAAAGAAGAAACAAAAGAAAAAGAAGATTGTTCAGAGATAAAATTAAGACAAAAGAAGAAGGTGGAAAAAAACATTAAAAAACACCAGAATAAGTAACAAACAACAAAGAAGAATGAGAAGAAGAGCTTGCTGTGACAGCAGAATGTTCAGTGGTAGAGGAAATCCCTTTGAAACAGTGATGCTTTCCCTAAGAAGAGACTATACATTCAATGAACCTAATTTGTTCCGTTGTTTGGAATACGTTTTTTGTCGTGTCTCCTTGTCTACCACTTTTGTCTTGTCTGTCTTGTGTATCCCATGAGCGTGGACAATTTATTTGTCTGGGCTGAAGTTCCATATTACGTCTGCTGTCCAGGAAAACAAAGACATAAATAATTCGATTAAATGGCCAGCTGGCAAGAGAATTATAGCCCACAGTTTCTTGGATTATCGTAAGGTCTTTAGAGGTACCATACCATTTAAAGAATCCGAACTGGGTAAGTGACCAATGGTTACATAATAATATGGTACTGGAGCCAGATAATTGGGGATTGGAATCAAATAATTGGTGCATGGGAGCCAGATAATCGAGGATTGGTAACATGATCTTTGAACGATTTAAAATTCAAGTCACAGAGGTTGCCCATCTCCTGTCCTGTAGAAGAACAAACTATATGAAGACGGGAGAAGTACGAGACAAACAGTCAAGCTGATGAGAGTTGAAGGTGATTATTTAAGAGCCTTTTGCGACATATTCGAAAGGTTACAGTGTAACTATTCTGTATTGTACTTTCGTACCCCGGTCACACACCGGTGCATCAAGCAGACACAAATAGGAATATTTGATGTTATAAGTTTCAAAACAGTATACATAATACCGTTTACAAATCGTTCTATGTGTGCAATGTAAGGAATATCTGCTGTGTTCAGTTCAGTTCATTTGTGAAAGACTTGTGTAAGCGTGTGACGTAGGGAGTGTGCATCCACTTGTGACGTAGGGAGTGTGCATCCACTTGTGACGTGGGCGTGTGCATCCACTTGTACCGTGGGGAGTGTGCGCCCACTTGTGTCAGCATCTGACGTGAGGAGTGTGCATCCACTTGTGTCAGCGGGACGCGAGGATTGTGCGTCCAATTATGTCAGCGTGTGGCGTGAGGAAAGTGCGTCCACTTGTGTCGGAGTGTGACGTGAAGAGTGTGCGCTCACTTGTGTCGTCGTGTGACGCAAATAGTATTCGTCCACTTGTGTCAGCGTGTGACACGAGGAGTGTGCATCCACTTCTGTCGGCGTGTGACGTGAGGAGGGCATAGAGAAGTTTAGTCGTCCATCTTGAAACAATTGTATTGTGTTGAATGTTGGAACCCAGTGTCGTTGAAGGAATTCTCTTACGTGATAAATCCATCTACCGCAACGTCTCCCTTGTGCCCTGTAGCCGAAACATTTTGCGTTATAAGCGTGCAGTCGAGAATTCATCAGACCGCATTCTCATGGGAATATTGAACCAACGTATTTTTTGCCTTTACATTTATTTAACACAGCGGATTGTCCCTGGCCCCACCCATATTTCTAATATCTTTCTTGTTAACTCTATCTCTCATGGATATACTAATAAACTTTATTGGGCATTTCATTTCACAAACTGTCATTTTCCTCTCTAGAGCCTTGGATAAAATACTTTTTTTTTGGTTAGTTGTCAAGGTGTTGTCCAGAAGTTTGGGACGTGGCGATAATTGATTAGTCATTAGATGCTCTCTTGCAACGTGCATTCATTTTTTTGTTTATCAGGCCTTCCATCTTCTAAGAAAATACACCCTTCTCTGGCCCGCTGATGTTGAAGATTATTTACAAGTATAGTAAGTATGGACTTTGTTCTCTGCGGTCCCGCATAGTTACGGCCTTCCATTCGCAAATTTTCAAATTATTTTTATGTCAGGAAATTTGTGCGGTGAAAGTGGATGAGACATACATTAAGGAGAACACCAAGACAGCGTAACACGACAGTCTATCTTCTGGAAGACAAAGGGCAAGAGGAGCAGAGGAAGGTCCAGACATACTTCAAGAAGGAAAATAGCTGTAAACATAGCGGAAGCCATTGGGACCAGCTTGAAGTGCTGGCGGAAGACAGACAGACTTGGGCTGAGTTTGTTGAGGATATTTGCTCCACTGGGGGTAAAAATGACTTTTTTTCTCCTTCTCTTTTCCTCATTCTTCAAAACGTCTTTATTCTTCTTCATCTCTTACCGTTTTTCTTCTCCTTCTCTTTCTCTTTTTTATCATAATACTTCTTTATTTACTTCTCTTTCTTAATTGATTTCCTCAGCCCCACTACTTAGTTGTCAAATTCCCCCTATTTGGATCCCATACAGAAAACAAACATACCACTAGCTACAAGCAATGCACCAGACTGATTCTTATAGAACATCCGACTGTCAATAGATTCTTATAGAACACAAGCCTGTCAATAGATTCTTTTATAACATCTGACTGTCAATAGATTCTTATAGAACATCCGACTGTCAATAGATTCTTATAGAACATCCGACTGCCAATAGATTCTTATAGAACATCCGACTGTAAATAGATTCTTAACGAACACAAGCATGTCAATATATTCTTTTATAACATCTGACTGTCAATAGATTCTTATAGAACATCCGACTGTCAATAGATTCTATCGAACATCCGATTGTCAATAGTTAATGGGACCTTATTGAACATCAGTCGGTCAATAGATTCTTATAATTATATCAGAAGACAATCTATAGGGTATTATGGAACACCAGACTATAATAGGGGCTTATAAAACACCAGACTATCAATAGGGGCTTATAAAACACCAGACTATTAATAGGGGCTTATAGAACACCAGACTGTCAATAGGGGCTTATAGAACACCAGACTATCAATTGGGGCTTAAAGAACAACATACTGTCAATAGGGGCTTATAGAACAACAGACTGTCAATAGGGGCTTATAGAACACTAGACTATCAATTGGGGCGTTAGAACACCAGACTATCAATTGTGGCTTATAGAACAACAGACTGTCAATAGAAGCTTATAAAACACCAGACTATCAATAGGGGCTTATAAAACACCAGACTATCAATAGGGGCTTATAAAACATCAAACTATCATAGGGGCTTATAGAACACCAGACTATCATAGGGGCTTATAGAACACCGGGCTATTCATGAACTATAAAATTGGCAAAGGAAGCCTTACAATAGCTACTGAGCTAGCAAATATGCTGTGATGTAATTCATATTTATTTGCCTTTTTCAACATTCTAGTGAGCATAGAAATTAAGTAGCTGTTTCGAAAATGATACTACATGTTGGCAATTAAAATGTTGGACCATATCGAAACGTTGTTGGTACATTTTAAATTCGTCTTATTGTTATATGAAGATTGGCACCGACACACTTATTGGGCTTTGTTGGCGGCTCATGATAGTTAAGTTTCACCAAACTGTCAAAGAATCTCAAACACACAGCAAGCTACGTACTCCTGCTTTAGATCAACAACGGCTTGTGTTACTGGATGCATAATTGTAACACTACAGTAACAAAAGTAGCAGGTTGTATCATAAGGGCGTCAACTGAGAAATCACGAACACAAACAGAACAGAATTTCAAATAAGGCCAGAGCGAACAGGTACAAATAATGCAGTATTTACATTTCTCGAATGTCTGCAACGACTTCAATGTTTTCAGGAAATGTGTTCTTTGAAGAATTTGATACCTGGGAACATATATGTGAAACTTTGACTCTGTAAACTATTGCTGGTTCTGGTTCTTCCTTCCTTCCCCTTCTTCTTCTTTTTCCTTCCTTCCTCTTTCTTCTTCCTTCCTCCCTTCTTCCTTCATTCCTTCCTCTTCTTTCCTTCCTTCTTCTTACTTCCTTCCCTCCTCTTCTTTCCTTCCTTCTTCTTTCTTCCTTCCTTCCTCTTCTTTCCTTCCTTCTTCTTCCTTACTTCCTCTTCTTTCATTCCTTCTTCTTCCTTCCTTCCTCTTCTTTCCTTCCTTCTTCTTCCTTACTTCCTCTTCTTTCCTTCCTTCTTCTTCCTTCCTTCCTTCCTCTTCTTTCCTTCCTTCTTCTTCCTTCCTTCCTCTTCTTTCCTTCCTTCTTCTTCCTTACTTCCTCTTCTTTCATTCCTTCTTCCTCCTTCCTTCCTCTTCTTTCCTTCCTTCTTCTTCCTTCCTTCCTCTTCTTTCCTTCCTTCTTCTTCCTTCCTTCCTCTTCTTTCCTTCCTTCTTCTTCCTTCCTTACTCTTCTTTCCTTTCTTCTTCTTCCTTCCGTCCTCTTCTTTCCTTCCTCTTCTTTCCTTTCTTCTTCTTCCTTCCTTCCTCTTCTTTCCTTCCTTATTCTTCATTCCTTCCTTCTCTTTCTTCTTTTCCTTCTTTCTTTCCCTTCCTTCCTTTCTTCCCTTCCTTCCTTCCTCCTCCTCCTTCCTCCTCCTTCTTCTTTTTTCTTCTTCCTTCTTCTTCTTCTCCTTCCTTCTTCTTCTCCTTCCTTCTTCTTCTTCTTCTTTTACTTCTTCTTTTACTTCTTTGCCTTCTTCTTTTTTTTATTTCGTATTTTTTTCTTTTTTTCTCTTTATTCTTTATTCGCAGTTTCCTTCCTTCTTTCCTTTTCTTATCTTGTATCCATATTTTCGTACTTATTTCCTCCCTACCTCTCTCTCTCTCCCTCTCCCTCTCCCCCTCCCCCTCCCTCTCTCCCTCTCCCTCTCTCCCCCTCTCCCTCTCCCTCCCTCCCTCCCTCCCTCCCCCTCTCTCTCTCTCTCTCTCTCTCTCTCTCTCTTGTCTTCCTCTTTTAATGGTTCTCTTTTCTTTCCTTCTTTTTTTTTTTTTTTTTTTTTTTTGTCTTTTAAGTTTGTCTTTCTTCTTTTATATTCCTTTCCTCATCCTCTTTTTCTTTTTTCCCCCGTTTTTCTTTTTCTGCTTCGTCTTCTTCCTCTTCATTTTATCATTATTATTTTCTTCCCTAGTATTTTTCTTCTTCCTCCTCGTCTTGTTCTTTTTCTCTCGTTACCTGTTCTCATCTTCATTCTTTCCCTCTGTTTTTGCTTTTTAATCTTCTTCTTCGTCTTCTTTGTCTTCTTCCCTTTCTTCTCTAGGTCTCTTAGTCATGTGTTCTTCCTTTGCTTTCGTCTCCTTTCCACTGGCAGTTCCACGATAGAGAATTACATTTTGTGCTCTCGCAGTGGATAGCTTATCCGACGCATGTGGGGACGGCTTGGGCTAGTGGTTAAGTGAAAGGCTCACAACCATAAGGTGCTGGGTTCGATCCCCATCACAGCACCGGCCGTTACCCCGGGGAAGTAAACTCTTAGAAAATACAGAAGGAAACAGACCATACATAAAAATGAATGCTGAAGTCGGATTCACTGGGCCGACAGGCGCAAAATAAAAACCACAAGAGCAACGCACACCTCCTTATGTTCATTATGTTATCCCGAACCTGCCATGAT
This sequence comes from Ariolimax columbianus, assembly GCA_036924085.1. Classification (NCBI taxonomy): domain Eukaryota; kingdom Metazoa; phylum Mollusca; class Gastropoda; order Stylommatophora; family Arionidae; genus Ariolimax; species Ariolimax columbianus. Next base: position 25,308,870 of record JAVGWX010000019.1, read on the forward strand.
TATCTTCATGGTTCGATATTTCAGAATAAAGAGCATGTCAATCTACAGATTGATAAATGTAGATCTACAAGATGAGAAGTTATTGGATTCCAGGAGGGTGTTTTTGTTGGGTACAAGCACTAATTGTGCTACCGTCGAACTGAGAATGTTGAACGAAGAAGAAGATGATGATGATGATTTAAAAGAAGGAAAGAAAGAAAAATAGTAACAATTAAGAAGGAGCATAAGAATAAAAAGACAAAGAAAATCAAGAAAAAGAAAAACATGTTAAGAAAGAAGAGGATGAAAATGAAGAAAAGAAGAAGAAGTAGCAGAAGCAGTTGAAAAAGAACAGACTATAAAAGAAGAAGAGTATGAAAGAAGATGAAGCAGAAGAAGAAAAATACGAAGAATAGGAGGAAGAAGTAGAAGACGAAGATCAAAGAAGAAGATGAAGGAAGAAGTAGAAGAGGGTGTAGAAGAGGAAGAAGAAGAAGAAACGAAGAAAAAGACGAAGAAGAAGATAGTATTAATAAGAAGAACAAGAACAAGAAAAAATCAGAAGGAAAAAATTACAAAAATTAGAAAAGGAAGAACGAAATGAAGAAAAAAAAAAGAGAAACATCACGAAGAAGAAGAAATAATAACGATATCCCCAATAAACCAGGTCACAGACGGAGGAAACAGCTTTCCCCGTTGTAAGCTCCCATTAATCGAGGCTGTACCAACAGGAAATGAAGCCTGGATGTAATCTACTTGGCAATGACAAATTATAAACGCATGACCTAGCAGGCATTATGGTAATTATTAAACAACAATTAAACTGGACAATAATATAGAAAATCTATAACCGAGTTCATTGATATACTTTGAGGACTTCCTTGATGGTAGGACCTGTCAGTGACAGATTTCGTATTGCATAAGTGGTTTGCGAAATGGCTGTGGGAGACACGCTGTCACACTTAGATAAAGGTTAAGAGGCAGTTAACTGTTATTTTTATATTTTATGTGTTTGACTCACTAGTTCCTACTGGCGGAGGCGCGCCTATTCCACCCTAGGCCGTTGTCAACTGAGAGATATTAAAACGCATAAACCAGTGCTTGGATGTACTTCTTATCCTCACTTTCTTGTCTCGAGTCGCCCGACACCAGTGGCAAGTCAAGTACAAGACGAATAGGGGCGACTACGATATGCAGGGGAATCCGCATCAAGCACCCGTTACAAAGGCGGCGGAGTCCGAAGTCGAACCCACACCAACTGATCACGAGGCCGACAGCTTAACCCCTTCGACACGGAATCCCAGCAACAATAATACAGACAATAATAACAACAACAATTTGGATAACAATAGCGACGATGATGCAGAAAAATAAATACACCGATGGCGACAATTCTAGCGACAACAATACATACAACAATACAGACAGCAACACATACAACTATACAGAGAGCAACACATACAACAATACATACAGCAATACATACAACAACACATACAGAAATACATACAACAATACATACAGCAATATATACAACAACACATACAGAAATACATACAACAACACATACAGCAATACATACAACAATACAGACAGCAATATATACAACAATACAGACAAAAATACATACAACAATACAGACAAAACACATACACCGATGACGTTAATATTACAGACAACAATACAGGCAGCAATACATACAACAATACAGACAAAAATACATACAACAATACAGACAAAACACATACACCGATGACGATAATATTACAGACAACAATACAGACAGCAATACATACAACAATACAGACAAAAATACATACAACAATACAGACAAAACACATACACCGATGACGATAATATTACAGACAACAATACAGACAGCAATACATACAACAATACAGACAAAAATACATACAACAGTACAGACAAAACACATACACCGATGACGATAATATTATAGACAACAATACAGACAGCAATACATACAACAATACAGACAAAAATACATACAACAATACAGACAAAACACATACACCGATGACGATAATATTACAGACAACAATACAGACAGCAATACATACAACAATACAGACAAAAATACATACAACAATACAGACAAAACACATACACCGATGGAATTAATATTACAGACAACAATACATACAACAATACAGACAGCAATATATACAACAATACAGCCAGCAATACATAGAACAATACAGACAACAATACAGACAACAATACATAGAACAATACAGACAGCAATACATACAACAAAAAAAAAAAACAATAGCGACAATAATAATTAATAGTCAAAAATAGCCACAATAATACAGACAACAATTTTCCTCCTCTTGTTTTGTCCTACTGCTCTTGCCGTGTGGCGTCGCAGAGAGGCGGGGTATGTAGATCTCTTGTTTGGGTGAGATGAGAAGCTTGTGTGGTCGTCACGGAGAACCTCCCGAGTGTTTCTGACACACCTTCTATCCATCTGCGACGAGGGCGGCCTCTTGCACGAGGACCCGATACTTGCATGTGATTGGCTATTGCTGCTGGTTGGTCAAAATGCATCCGAACCAAGTGGCCAAACCACTTGATTTGTCTGGCTTTACTTGTAGACATTTATTGTGTTCGTTCCAACCATTTGCCTCAAAGTGGTGATTTGGATATGGTCTCGGAAAGGCTTGCTAACTGCACTTCGCACCTAGATCATCTCCCAGCTCTGAATCTTACTCTTGCGATGTTCCAATAAAAACCACGATTGACACTGGTAACACAAAGTAGGAAAGAAAAGATTAACCTCCTCTTTGTTGAAAGTTGCACTCCAGGATGTTTTAAAATCGGAACAAACTGGTAGTGGACATTGCTTGCCTTATGAATAAGATGTGCTATATCTCTGTCCACTCTGCCATCATCAGTGAAAACACTTCCCATGTACTTGAACTCTCTAACCTGTTTGAGTTCGTTTTTTTTTTGTGGTCGCTGTGGATGCGTTGCTGCACTTGTTTTCGGGTTTTTTCATAGATACAGTCTTTTCTATGTTGATCTTTATGTCATATCTTTGACAGCCGGAATGAGAGAGGTGAGGTGAAATTGTAGGTCATCCCCGTTGTAATAGAAGATACTTTGATCATCAGCGAACATCAGTTCATTTAAGGCTCCATGTTGGGGATTTGCTATTGTATCCATATAAATGATGAAATGAAGAGGGGAGAGAACACATCCCTGACGTACATCACTCCTCGCTATGAACTAGTTCAAACCAGCACTTGTTCGAACAGCACCCTCGCTGTTATCATGCATACATACACCAAACAACAATATGGGCACTAATTCAAACACAATACAGACAATAATACCCACACTAATACTTACTTACGTAGCTGCTCCTCTTCTACCGTGAGGTGTAGAGGTACCTACACTAATACTTACTTACGTAGCTGCTCCTCTTCTACCGTGAGGTGAAGAGGTACCCACACTAATATCGACACTAATTCAGACATCAGCAACGACAACACTGCCCACACAAATTATTACAACAATACCAACAACAATACCAACAACAATACAAACATCAATACCAACAATAATACAAACAACAATATCGACAATATTACTAACGACAATACCAACAACAATATTAACAACAATACCAACAACAATACCAACAACAATACCAACAACAATACCAACAACAATACAAACAACAATACCAACAATAATATTCACAATAATACTGACAACAGTACAGGCAATAACAGAAATATTACAGGTAATAAATAATGCAAACAACAATAGCGACACAAACACACGGCCAAAGAGAATAGAGACGAGATGGCTAAACCAGTGCACAGAAAAGCCAGCTGAAATCGGATGTGTCCGGCCGAAAGGCGTAGATTTCGCAGACTCGCTGTAAACTATGACACAACACCATTTCAAGAGGAACACCGAAGGAGAAAAAAAATTTTCAAATTATTATTCATTACCACCGTCATCTATATTCTTTGCTGGAGTTCAAGAAGACGATCTAAAGTATAAATATTCGGATACCGACCTTAGCAGCCTTTTAGTCTACAGGTGACGAGAATAAATAATACCAAAAAAAATCAAAGTGTCAAGGGCCTATTTTTATGAGGTCATGGCTGGACAATGAGTACCTGGAAAGGACTTACAATACTGCTGGCGTGAAGCGCAGCTAAAGATAATGTCGCAGTTCTTGGAAGGCGGAAGTAATATTAATCTTGACCAAACAAAACTTACTAACTAGAGAGCTAAGGTTAATGGATAAATCCGGAAATTGTTCAAAGGTGTTGTACTTTAGGGCAGGAAGTCAATATACTGCTGGATCAATAACCAAACCATAGAGACAGTTTGTGATAAGGAACAGTTCAGGTGTGAAGTACGTTGATTTAATTGTGAGTCGAAATGTACAAAACATCTTTGATCAGTGAAAATATAGGAGGTAAACATACACACACAGAACAAAAAGGGGGAGGGAATTGAAGAGGAAGAAGAAAACGAATAATTAAGGTAATTTAGCTGAATGCCAGCAGCAAAAGGCAGAGACACACACAGAGAGAGTGAGTGTGTGTGTGTGAGAGAGAGAGAGAGAGATAGAGAGAGAGTGTGTGTGTAAATAATAAAGGAACAATCAAATTCATGAACGGATGAGAGCAAAAAATAGAGACGGAAGGAATGAGAATATATTTCAGAAAATGGAGACTGCCAAGAGATGAGATTACAAAGAAACACATATACACACATACACACACACACACACACACACACACACACATATATATATATAAATGGGGGAACCCAGTGGTCTCCTGGTTAGGTATTCGCCTAGGGTGCTGGTGGTCGCTGGTTCAAATAAAAGTGGAGACCGAGATTTTTTCACGTAGATCATCCGGTCGAAACGTCCCCTGATCTCTGTTTAGTGAATCAGGCCCCTGTGTTCAGTGGCGCGTACTTAAAAATTCTTTGGCAGTGGAAAATAATTCTAGGGATTATCATACCACAAGAAATATGTCCCAAAAACGGGGACTGTATCAGGTCTTGGTTATTTGGTTACCAAACGGCAAAAATTGTGCCTAACGGGCTGTGGGTCTACCATGCTCTAATTTACGTTTCATATAGATACCCTTTACGTATATTCTAGGGACTACCTAACTAACGGTTGGTAACAGATGCTGGCATTGACCTGGCAAGTCACCAGTTGATTTTCACCCGCCAAAAAATATGAAACAAAGAAGGTCACACCTCACCACGACGTCAAACGACACAGGAGGACTGAAGATACATCTATATATATATGTATGTGTGTATGTATATGTATATATACATACTTACATACACATGTGTGTTGAGAGAGAGAGAGAGAGAGAGAGAGAGAGAGAGAGAGAGAACGCAAGCTGAAATAAAAAACAAAGATGATAATGTATGGAAAAGAGAAGATACGTAATAGACATATAATTTTTAGTTAGTTATATATAGATGAGCACAACAGAAACACAGAGATAGACCGACAGAGAGAGAGAGCAAGATATTATTTTTTGACAATAGCTTTGACACTGTTATTGGAGCTGGGGCGAGAGAAAGTATATTCATGGGAAAATAAAAGATAGTGCTGATCATGTTAAAAATTTGCAAGAATAAGACAGAGAAACGTATATAATTACAAAGAGAATATATAAGAGAGTAAAAGATAGGGGATAAAACAAATTGAAGCCAATAATAACAAAATAATGCTATAGAATAATTCGGATTCTGTCAAATGAAGGAGGCAAGAGATGGAGCAAAATTATTTGAGACACTCTAATGGAAGCCGAGTGGTTCCAGAATAGCACCACTGTTTCCTCTTTCGCTCGTCCTAATAAGATATTAAAAAAGGTTGTGAATGTGGTTAGCAGCTCCGCCATTTAAAATCTACTGCTGCTAAACGGCACTATAACTGACTAGAGTCAAGAGTTTTTGTCAAGCTGATTAGGGTTGCCAGTGAAGGATCTATGCTTCAACAAATGTCGACAAGGGTAGGTAAGTTAAGTTAATGGAGGCAGGCGAGAGACTGAGAGAAGGAGAGAGAGATAGAAATAAAGTCAAAACAAAAGAGAAATAGATGTAATCAAGATATTGAACATTGAACGCGAGAGAAGATCGAGAACGAAAAACAAGTAAATATATGAGCAAGAGAGAGGACCAGAAATAATTAAACTGTAAGAATCGATAATATATTGTAAAATGCACGAGTGATTGAGACAGAGAGTCAAACACAGGCAGAATGAGAGAGAAAGAGAAGATGGGGGGGGGGGTGAGGAGTTATAATAATGAAGAAAAGCACAACGGAAAGAATTCAACATACGAGTTTTAAACGTGTGCTCCAATAGGATAACCCTAAATAGCTTTGTTGACAGACAGATGACAAGTGTGTTTTAAATTATTGTGGACTTTTTTCACAACTAACTTTCACGAATTGTCAACATCACGTAGTACTGTATCACTTAGTAATTTGGTGCCTAAAGATGCAGCCTAGTTACTGAGCTGACCGCAGCCAGAGACACATAGCTGGCTGTTTGTAATAGGGTCATCGAACCTTGTTTCGTCTCCAAGTGACGGCCCTGGAAACATGCTGGATATGTGTAGTCTGGCTAAGAGAATGGAGAGAATGCAAAACCTATACCCATAAAAGCCAGTTCAAATCGGATATGTCGTGCCGGAAGACGCAGCTTCGCTGTAAACTATGTTAGAACGTGCGTTTCAAAACGAACGCCTATAACAACGAAGACGAAACAGAAAAGAACAACGAAGACGAAACAGAAAAGCTCAATGTAGCAAAAAAAGAAAATTGATCAAGAACTGATGCACGAACTGATAATGTTCTGTGGCTTCCGGGCTATACAGCTTCACCTCGCGCCGGCAAAGTGCCGACGAGATTGTCGTTGTGAGGTCAATATGTTCGTAGGGATTGACGATATTGCATGTTTCAGTGATCTGCGAAGTTGTTATGCGATTATTGGCTTATAACATTTCGTAATGTAATCTTGGTTCATTGACAATGTTGACATATGATTCTTTAGGCATGGACAATGCTGCCATACGGTCTTCCGGACTTTGATATTGTCTGCATGGGGTCTCTGGGTCTTTAGCGCTGTTGGCATGCCGTTTTTTAGGCTTTGACGCTTTTGGGATGTGGTATTTTGTGGGCTTTGACGCTGTTGGGATGAGGTTTCTTTGGTCTTTGGAGCTGTTGGGATGAGGGTTTTTTGGTCTTTGACGCTGTTGGGATGAGGCTTCTTTGGTCTTTGGAGCTGTTGGTATGAGGTTTCTTTGGTCTTTGGAGCTGTTGGGATGAGGTTTCTTTGGTCTTTGGAGCTGTTGGGATGAGGCTTCTTTGGTCTTTGGAGCTGTTGGGATGAGGTTTCTTTGGTCTTTGGAGCTGTTGGGATGAGGCTTCTTTGGTCTTTGGAGCTGTTGGGATGAGGTTTCGTTGGTCTTTGGAGCTGTTGGGATGAGGCTTCTTTGGTCTTTGGAGCTGTTGGGATGAGGTTTCTTTGGTCTTTGGAGCTGTTGGGATGAGGCTTCTTTTGTCTTTGGAACTGTTGGGATGAGGCTTCTTTGGTCTTTGGAGCTGTTGGGATGAGGTTTCTTTGGTCTTTGGAGCTGTTGGGATGAGGCTTCTTTGGTCTTTGGAGCTGCTGTGATGAGGTTTCTTTGGTCTTTGGAGCTGCTGGGATGAGGTTTCTTTGGTCTTTGGAGCTGTTGGGATGAGGCTTCTTTGGGCTTTGGAGCTGCTGTGATGAGGTTTCTTTGGTCTTTGGAGCTGTTGGGATGAGGTTTTTTTGGTCTTTGGAGCTGCTGGGATAAGGTTTTTTTGGTCTTTGGAGCTGTTGGGATGAGGCTTCTTTGGTCTTTAGAGCACTGGGATGAGGTTTCTTTGGTCTTTGGAGCTGTTGGGATGAGGTTTTTTTTGGTCTTTGGAGCTGTTGGGATGCAGTGTTGTTGGTCTTTGACGCTGCTGGGATGCTGTTTTTTTGGTCTTTCACGCTGCTGGGATGAGGTTTTTTTTGGTCTTTGGAGCTGTTGGGATGAGGCTTCTTTGGTCTTTGACGCTGTTGGGATGAGGCTTCTTTGGTTTGACGCTGCTTGGAAGCGGTTTTTTTCGTCTATGACGCTGTTGGAATGCAGTTTTTTTGGTCTTTGACGCTGTTGGAATGTAGTTTTGTTGGTCTTTGACGCTGCTGGGATGCTGTTTTTTTTGTCTTTCACGCTGTTGGAATGAGGTTTTTTTATTGTCTTTAACACTGTTGGAATGCGTTTGTTTTGGGTCTTTGTCGCTGTTGGAATGCAGTTTTTTTTTGTCTTTAACGCTGTTGGAATTTATTTTTTTTTATCTTTGACGCTGTTGGAATGCGGAAACCTGGTCTTTGACGCAATTGGAATGCGGGTATCTGGTCTTTGACGCTGTTACCATGTGTTTCTTGTGTCAACGTCGTTGTCGTCATGAGATCTAGCATTCATCGACATTTTCGTCATGTTGTTCATGTAGTTGCCTGTCTATATTCCATTTCTTCTACTTGTTAATATACTGTTTCTTCAACCTGTCTTTATACTGTTTCTTCTCCTTGTCCAAATACTGTTTCTTCAATCTGTCTTTAAACTGTTTCTTCTACTGGTCCTTATACTGTTTCAGTAATCTGTCTTTATTATACTGTTTCTTCTAGTTATCTATATACTTTTTCTTCAATATGTCCTTAAACTGTTTCTTCTACTTCTCCTTATTTCATTTCTTCTACTTGTTCTTATACTGTTTCTTCTGCTTATCCTTAAACTGTTTATTCTACTGGTCTTAATACTGTTTATGTTGCTTGTCCTTATTCTATTTCTTCTAATTTTACTAGTTTCTACTTATCAGTAATTTGTACCTTGCATTTCTCTTCTACTTCCTGTTCTACTTTCTTTCATCTTCGTCTTTTAATCTATATTTCCATCTTCTTCGTATATATTCACTTCTTATTTTACTTCTATTTTTTTATGCCAATTCTTCAAATCGTCTTTTATTTTTCTTCAATTTTGCTCGTACTTCTCTGCGTACTCAAAAGGGATAAGGGGCTCTGTAGAAGCTAGATGAACAACAACCAATTTGGGAACGTCTACATAAATTGCATGACTGAGTGCAAAACACAGGAGGAGAACGCGACTGTATTGACCTTGTTGTTCGAACAAGAAGGAAACACGATATTTTAGCCAATTCATCTGAGAGGGTAAAAATGTCTGCTTGAACTCGTGGTGGAATATCGGAATGTGGTGGGGGATATGTGGACGGGGGCGTTGTTGGTGCAGTCAAACATTTTTGGGAGGAGGGGAGTAACCATTTTGGTGTGATATTCGGAACATGTTCTTGGAGCTTGAAGGTCAATTATTAGGAAGCCAGCCTAAGAATTAGTGAAAGACGGGTTCAAAACCTAGAAAGCGACTGTTTTTTTTCTGTAAAAAGTAAATTAAAAAATTAACTTGCACACTACGCGATGACTGAAGGGAAAATAAGAAAATATTGCTCAACTCTATAAATACTGACAGAGAAATATATAAAAATACATTATAATTGCTTTATAAACTACCAGAAGTTTTTGAGTCCAACATAAGAAATTAATTAAGTGTCTCAAAGAAATAGGTTTAGATGGTAAAGACATAAGACTGCTTTGTAATCTGTACTGGGGAAAAACTGCTCTAGTAAAATCAGGAAAGTTATGCTCTCCAAGTATAGATGTAAAAAGAGGAATGAGACAGGGATATGTATTTTTCCCTTGTCTTTTTAATATCTACACAGAACAAATATTCAAACAGATAGAGGGGATACAAGAATAATCTGGGAAAGTGAAGGTAGTCGGAATGATGTCTACCACATCACCCCAAGTGTGTCGTTGGTCAAGTAAAACATGGGTCTAACACTATGTCTCCAATATACCATACAGGCGTATTAACGGAAACTTTACTTTATTACCTTCATGTGTGTCGCTGAGGGAGCTACATATGCCTAACATCTACACATGTCTAACATCTACACATGAAATGAATTGATACAAAAATCTGCACTCCAAGTGGACACATGGGTTTTGGGACATGTTTCTAAATGAGCATTCTACAAATGTAGTCATATGCATAGCAACGAGTGAAATGGGGATAAATGAGTGAGTGAATGTATGAGTATATGAATGACGTAGTGAATAAATGAAGAAAGGAGTAAACCAATGAATGAATTAATGATTGATTTAATCATGGAGTGAGTTAATGAGTGAGTGATTAAATGACTGAAGGAATGACCGAAGGAGTAAATGAATGAATGAATGAAGGTGCAAATGAATCAGTGAATAAAGGAGTGAATGATTAAATTAAATAGTAAATGAATGACTTAATGAGCAAATGAATGAATGAATAAGTGAGTGAATGAACAAATTAATTAATGATAAATGAATGAATGAGTGATTGAGTGAGTGAGTGAGTGAGTAAATGATTGAATGAATGAATGACATTGTTTTTCAAGAACGGATTCTAATTAGACAGTACAAAAGTATTGCCAGCTAGCCGCCGTTACAATATTTGTAACACTTGTAAGAAACCATTTGGCCAGTGTCAGAATTGGACATTCACAAACAAAGATCAGAGATACATCGTGACAACAGAGATGAAATGAATGCGCAGAATGCTTGGAGAAACAAGAATTGATAGAATCAGAAATGATGACATTAGGAGACAAGTAGGTGCAACACAAGTGCTTGACCTCATCAAGAGACAACGAACCAAACAGTTCGGCCATATGACACGTCAAATACCAGATAGTATCCATCAGAAAGCATTGCTATACAGATACATTGGAGACAATGCCAAGGACCGACCACGTAAAAGATTGACAGCAGAAATAACAGAAACAGTAAAGATACCCCCTCCCCCCCCCCCTACCCCCATGCACGAAGCACACACTATTGCCCGGTCGAGAAACCTCTTCATAACGTGACGCTGAAAGACACAAGCAAGACAAAAAGCGAAAAGAAAGGAAAGAAAGTATTCTATATTAGCTGTTGAATCCGACATCCGGCTTCACACGAGCAATAACATAATTTACATCCTGCTACTTGCAAAGCCCTTTCCAGTGCTTGGTAGCGGGAGTTTGAGAACGTTCAGGGCTTGGTAGCGGGAGTTTGAGAACGTTCGGGGCTTGGTAGCGGGAGTTTGAGAACGTTCGGGGCCTGGTAGCGGGAGTCTGAGAACGTTCGGGGCCTGGTAGCGGGAGTCTGAGAACGTTCAGGGCTTGGTAGCAGGAGTTGGAGAACGTTCAGGGATTGGCAGCGGGAGTTGGAGAACGTTCAGGGCTTGGCAGCGGGAGTTTGAGAACGGTGAGGGCTCGGTAGCGGGAGTTTGAGAACGTTCGGGGCCTGGTAGCGGGAGTTTGAGAACGGTGAGGGCTTGGTAGCGGGAGTTTGAGAACGGTCGGGGCTTGGTAGCGGGAGTTTGAGAATGTTCGGGGCCTGGTAGCGGGAGTTTGAGAACGAACGACGAAGATGAAGTCGGATGGAATTAGTGGAATTCTTGAAATGAAAACATTTTCCAAGAATTGTGAGCTGCTTTAAATATTGTGACCTTAAGTATGCAAATTTCTTCCCACCTTTAATCCCTCCGCCTCACATTATCATCATTATGTGCCCTGTCTGTGTGCGCTGGCGATCATGTATCTTTGCCTCTTCTTATAACCTGCGTTGTTTATCAGTCCAGTCGTTAATATTCCCCCATGTCTTGATTTTTACAAAAAGCTGTCTTTGCGCTACAAGCACATTGTTAGTAGTATGTTATGCTGTTTATGGGATTCTCAAAGTGCCATTAATCTCTACCATAACATATTCTCCCATCACTCCGCCACGGAATATGTTTATGTTCAAAGAACTCTGCAGATTCTTTCCAATCTAAAGATGATGTCATTTTCTGTGAAATAAATGAATTATGCAGTATACTCATTTTGGTAGCACATAACAATGTTTCGTGTAATTATTTTTAAAGTCCCCCGACCGTGAATTCGATTCCCTGTCCTCCATAGCAGCAGACAGTCATCCACACTTTTCAGCTACGCAATGCTGTCTAAATTGTATCAGTAAATCGATTACACCTTTGCCTGGGATTAAACGTCTCATGTTATCTCACACACGCCAAACAAATTAGGTCATGATTGTTCTATTTGCCATCGGGTAATATTAGTGATCTTTTGCACATATATAGTAAAGGAAATAAGACAATTTTGACAAATAGTTGGACTGATTTACGAATCTTTCATAGAATATTCAGTAAAAATATAAGCTCGATATGCGGTTTTGCCAGTTAGTAATGGCGGCTTCCAACATATATACATTAAATACGTATGTGGTCAAATGAACCGAATCACCCCTCGTTGATCAACTCTGGGCGGATTCCGTATCACACCCGCCATGTTTTCAACGATCTGCTGAGGAAACTATGAGTCGGAGGATAATGACATTTTGCGAACTTGACGGCTGGTATGTGCTGTTTACACCTAAATTGACGTTATCACGCGCTCACTTGATGCAATTAGGACCTGTTTCATATGAACACGCCTCGTGTATAAATATATATCTCCGGCTCGGACTCTTTCCGGCTTGTCAAACGATAGTAATTGTTCTTTGAAAAAAACCGATGCAACTACAGTCCATGACGATAACGTATGTGACTCGTAAGACCAATCCAAGCAGACAAGCGTCTTGCACAGTTTGTGCAAGGTAAGTCAGGACCGTTTGCCGCATCGGATTGTGTGGTGTGCCTTATCAAACGCTTAGTCCATCGTCCATTCGCAATCAGTATCTCGTTTGTCTGTTGCATGTCTAACCCTGCCTCTCCATGTTAAACATCCATTGCGTCATGGTGACATGATTCCAAATCGATGCCCGCATCGGGATCAAGATGCTGAGCAGCGCATGAGCTGCAGTGGTCAGCGACCCATAGCTGACTGCTAGCGTCAGGGCCAGCGAACCAGAGCTGCCAAGACCCTTCTACACCTCCACACGATGATCCTGGATAACAGGCTGCAGCAGATCAGACTGGTTAAGAAAAAGGGATCCAAGAGGGAATGCTAACCCGGTACTCAAAAAATGTTTGCTGAAGTCGGATGTGTTGGACCGAAAGGTGCAAATATCGCAGCCAAGCTGTAAACTACAACACAACGTATTCCGTTCTGTGGACTACATTCTGCTACTTACCCCTTCAAGGCTTGGTAGTGGGATATTGAGAACGAACGAACGATCGAACGAACGAACGAACGAGCGAACGAAGATGCCCGCATTATTTATATCCCACTTTCAAACATCCTTGTGCTGAAGTAGTGCCCTGCGTCGAGACTTTTTCCCCAACAAATTGTTACGTGCTACCAAATTGAGTATACTGCTTAATTAACTTATTTCACATAAAACAACATCAATTCGCCATAAAGAAGATCTTTTGGTAATCTGCCATCATCTACCCGTCGAGTGAGACTCAACCATCGGAGCCTTCGAAGACTAAGCATGGAACAGACAGTGACTGACTGTTCTCATCAACACGACCGCCTTGGTGATTATATAAATATATTTTTCTCCCGCGAAAGTCGCGTTCAGAAAATGACGTCGGTTGTGACCTGTTATGAAACATAACACAACAGTTTGCTCTTGTCTGTTTGTACGAGTTCTTTGTCTCGCGAAAGGCTAGTATACACAGTTAAACTGTGTCCCGAACACATTCTAATGTTGTCTGTCCATCTGTACCTGTGTCGCCTATGGCTCTTTTGTCCTCTGTTCTACCATCCAAAGTATCCTTTCGCAGACTGTTTTGGCGCTTGATATGACCAAGATTTTTTTTTTCTGATTTTTATTTCCTTCAAAAGTTTATGTTCAAACTGAAGTTGTTCCAGAACTTCACTATTGATTTTCCTATATTTTCAAGAAACTCGTCCAAGTCTTCCTATATTTCAAAGGTTTTAATACGCTTCTAGATTTTCTTTATCAGGGTCCAGAATTCTACTCCATAGAATAAATCTGAATGCACGTAGCATTTAATTATTCTACTTTTTAAGATCTGAGATATCTGCTTTGACAGAAGTGTATCTCTCATGCTGTTAAATGTTGTTTTTTTGCCGTTTCAATTCTTTTAATTGATCTCCCTTTCGCCTTTGACATCAGCTAAAATGAGTTGGCCAAGCTGTACATAGCTTGACACTTGTTCCAGAATGAATCCATTTATGTGGATGAAAGCTTTTGGACATTCTTTCTTTGTTGGTGAGCACAACGTTAGTCTTTTTGATGTTGATTTCCAACCGATATCGCTGACTTTTGCTGGTTATCTTATCCATTGAGCTCTGCAGATGCACTGGATCCTCTGCTATTAATATTGTATCATCAGCATATCTGAAATTATTGATGCTAAGTACTCCTATATTCAATCAAGGCATGCCATCTATGTCTTTGAAAATCTGCTCTGTGTATACATTAAACAAAGCAAGGAGAGATCACACACCCCAGTCTAACCACTTTTTTAATTGTTATAATAAGTGACTCCTCGTCTCTAGTTCTCGACCATACTGATTGATCCCAATACAAGTATTTGATAAGTTGGATATCCTTACCGTCCAGACTGATATCCTCCAGACATCGTATCAACTGTTCATGATTCACGTTATCAAACGCTTTAGTGTAATCTACAATCATTCTTATACAGAAAATCCCTTCTCTTGTTCCGCTGTTCTGCTTGAAACCAAACTGCACTGACCTTTTGGTTACTCTTTTCTTTAATTCTTTCCTGTGCGATTTTAAGAAGTATTTTGGGGACATGGCTCCTCAAATGTTTAGTCCGAAAATCCGCGCAACTTATTGCTTTTGTCTTTTTAGGCAATATTTAACATCATCATTAGTCCCATAACCTAGAAGGTCGTTGAGGCACCGTTATTGCAGTTTGTCGTACCAGCCCGTAGCCATACAACAACGGGGTGTATTGGGCCACTACACACCTGACGGAGCCCATCTCTCTCCAGGTGGCAGCTCATTATAGTTGTATCTAAATTTCATACAACAAATTAGCACTGTTTGCAGCCAGGGCGAAGTTTCGCCGGGTGAACTAGACCGTGAAATATTACACATGTTTAAGCGTAGTGTTATTCACATAGCCGATGTCCATTCAATGATAATGGAAAAGAAGACAACACACAAAGAACGAATTTGCCCAGTTCAAACATAAAACAACAACACGTTTCCGTGAACACAAGTGTAAGTCGTCAACTAGTGTGAAATCCCGGCAAATCCATGGTCCGGCGGCATCTATAATAAACTAAAACAGCAGAGCAATGTAAGCCGGCAGCCAGTTACGGCGCCATCTTTGCTGCTCTTTTTCATTTTGAACTCAGAAATTGTTTAGTCTTGTGGTATGCGAACTTCTGCCAATATGTCGTTGCAAAGATCTGATACTCGATCAACCCCAAATTCTTTCAGTGATTCTATCATTTCTATGGTAATGTCATCTGATCCAACCACTTTCCTTTTCTTTAATATTCTAACAGCCTTGTCAACCTCTTATTTAAAAAATTGACGGTCATACCGTATCTTTTACCTCAGGTTTGTTGAATATTTCACCATGAAAGAGAGCATCAACGTATTCCGCCCATAATGTTGTTATTTCTGTTGCCTTAAACAACTATTAGCTGTTATAATATATTCTTATCGGTATCAACAATCCCATGTTTTGGTTAACAGCAACGATTTATTTGTTATATAACTGTCGTTCTTTTATTTACTGCAAATTCGATTCGATACAGGAATGTCTTACGATTTACATAAGCTGGTATGGGTTACTAAAAGCACACCAGCAACTGCAGATGTAACCTCGTGCTCTATAAGAAGCGGTAAAATAATTTTGCTAACAATATGGCTTTCTTTTTATTTCCACAGCGCTCAGAGACAAGATTGTGTAATAACTGCAGGAGATGGTATCCGGTTACTGAACGTATAGACACACCCAGAAAAAGTGGTATTGTAAAGTTGTAGACGCAGCACAAAGTAAACAGCACATCTCTGAACGTGAGATCTCGAAAGTGTATCAATATTTGACGAAGGATTATGGTAAAGTACATAAGATGGGTACACTTATGCTTTACTGCCTTGGGATGCAGAAACAGAAGTTCTGAATAAATATGCCAAGACATGGACAAATAAATGTGAATACGAAGGACGGTGGAGGCGCATGACTTTGATACGTAAGAAAACAAATAGAACAGGTAGTCCTGCATGAGACGTTGCGATTGGCGATGAAGTGGATTGCATGCTCAATTTATATTTAGGTGTGTGTGTTGCGTGTATGTATGTATTGTGTGTATGTGTGCGTGCATTATATTGTTCTTCTTTGTCGTTCATTCTCATACTCCCGCTATCAAGTCCTGAAAAAGATTTTGCAAGTAACAGGATGTTGTCCAGAGAACAGAATGCGTTGTGTCGTACTTAACAGTTTGATTGCGATATTTTCTCCTTTCGGTCCAGCACATCCGACTTTAACTTGGCATTTATTGGTACCGGTTTGGTCTTCCCTCTTCGATACACTCTCCTTAATCAGTCTGCTCTGTTGTAGCCTGTTATCTAGGATCACCACGTGATGGTGAAGAAGGGTCTTGGCAACTCTGGATCGCTGGCCCTGACGTTAGTAGTCAGCTCTGGGTCGCTGGCCCTGACGTTAGAATTCAGCTCTGGGTCGCTGGCCCTGACGTTAGTAGTCAGCTTTTGGTCGCTGGCCTTGACGCTAGTAGTCAGCTTTTGGTCGCTGGTCCTGACGTTAGTAGTCAACTTTTGGTCGCTGGCCCTGACGTTAGTAGTCAGCTTTTGGTTGCTGGCCCTGACGTTAGTAGTCAGCTTTTGGTCGCTGGTCCTGACGTTAGTAGTCAACTTTTGGTCGCTGGCCCTGACGTTAGTAGTCAGCTTTTGGTGGCTGGTCCTGACGTTAGTAGTCAGCTCTGGGTCGCTGGCCCTGACTTTAGTAGTCAACTTTTGATCGCTGGCCCTGACGTTAGTAGTCAATTTTTGGTCGCTGGTCCTGACGTTAGTAGTCAACTTTTGGTCGCTGGCCCTGACTTTAGTAGTCAGCTTTTGGTCGCTGGTCCTGACTTTAGTAGTCAGTTTTTGGTCGCTGGTCCTGACTTTAGTAGTCAGCTTTTGGTCGCTGGCCCTGACTTTAGTAGTCAGCTCTGGGTCGCTGGCCCTGACGTTAGTAGTCAGCTTTTGGTCGCTGGTCCTGACGTTAGTAGTCAGCTCTGGGTCGCTGGCCCTGACTTTAGTAGTCAACTTTTGATCGCTGGCCCTGACGTTAGTAATCAATTTTTGGTCGCTGGTCCTGACGTTAGTAGTCAACTTTTGGTCGCTGGCCCTGACTTTAGTAGTCAGCTTTTGGTCGCTGGCCCTGACTTTAGTAGTCAGTTTTTGGTCGCTGGTCCTGACTTTAGTAGTCAGCTTTTGGTCGCTGGCCCTGACTTTAGTAGTCAGCTCTGGGTCGCTGGCCCTGACGTTAGTAGTCAGCTTTTGGTCGCTGATCGCTATAGCTCATGCTCTGCTTAGCATTTTTACTCCTGTACATTAGTCATGTAAATTGCAGACACTGCCGCCGGGGGTGAAGTGTTAGAGCCTTCATT
Organism: Ariolimax columbianus; assembly: GCA_036924085.1. Classification (NCBI taxonomy): domain Eukaryota; kingdom Metazoa; phylum Mollusca; class Gastropoda; order Stylommatophora; family Arionidae; genus Ariolimax; species Ariolimax columbianus. The sequence continues at coordinate 25,326,541 of JAVGWX010000019.1, forward strand.
GTGTCAATCCACAACTTTGTGAAGTGGGGTAGCCAGTTCGCTTTCTCGCTACGGTTTTCCTTCCCTATTCGTCATCTAGTTACCCATTTACAGCTGTGTCGACTGGAGCTGCCGATGGCAAAAGTTGAACCCCGTACCTTTGCCATGAAAATCCAGAGCTCTACGGCTGCACTTATCAGCCGCTCATCAGATGATGTCCAAAATATTTTAGTTTTCCGGACAAGATGTTGTTTACTAGTAAATGCTCCTCGATATTCAGTTATTTTAGAATATCTGCATTTTTCCTTTTTTCTCTATCCATGGTATTTTGAGCATTTTCCTGTAGCATTTTAGTTCAAAAGATTCAATCGTTTTCTAGTGTTTGAGGGGTGGTCCACATTTCACATCTATACGTTGCCACTGGGAAGATATAAGTTTGCAGGATTTTCATTTTTGTTTTTTTTATTAATGTTCTTCAATAAGTTTCTCGTTTTATTCAACTTCTGTATTCCTATAGCCGTTCTCCGTCTGACTTCCTTCAGGCAATCCACATTGATGCTTTTAATTGAGCCGAAGTATTCAAAACGTGTGACTTTCTTAAATTTGTCAAGAATAACTTTAGGTTTGGTCTTTGTCTTGTCTGTGCTTATTATCTAGGTTTTACTTATATTCAGGTATATATTTTGGTCCTTCCTGTGATGCTTTAACGGCATGATCACCCGGTCCAGTCCCGCAGAGTTGTTTGAGAGAGCAACTGTGTCCTCTGCATATATGAGTTCTGGTATATCATTCACGCCGATTGTTAATGGTCCGATCTTGTCAAAATTGCCATTGTTCTTAACGGGATTTAGCCTAGCGTTACATTCTAGACTCAAGTATATATAATAGTTCTCCATCACAAGTGAGGAAGACCACTCTCTTTGTTCAGCCGTGTGGACAGTCGTATCTCTTGTTGTGTCCGGTGAAATGAGTGACTTGTGCGGTGATTTGGATTAAAGTGAGTTAGAAACTGCGCTTTTTGTCAACCTCACTCAAAGAGTCTAAGCTACCTTTTGCCAGTGGCAAGACATTCATCGAGGCGATTGGAGATAGCATAGGATGCAGATTTTGCCTCAGGGTTACCATCGAAGCCTTTCCGTAAACATGTAACCCGCAGGGTAGAAAGGTGGAATGGCATCTAACACAGTTTGTCGTGCCTTTTCGATAACCACAAGAGGTCGTATGGACAACACTCGGCGTGTGAGTGAGTCTGGCATGTCTCCCCAGCTGTATTCAGCTCATCATAGTAGCCTCTAAAATTCCCACAGGCCAAATTCGTGAAGGTGAACCGGCAGAACTAACCCGTGAAATACGATACAGGTATAAGCGTAGTGCCATTCAGCCGGCGTCCAGACCAGGATAAACGGATGGAAGAAATCACAAAAAAGAACGAAATAACAAGTCCAGACGGAAAACAACACCACGTTTCCGTGAACACAAGTGTAAGTCGTCGACTAGTGTGAATTCCAGGCAAATCCGTGGTCTGGCGGCATCCATAATGATCCAAAACAGTAGAGAAATGTAGACTCGCAGCCAGTTATGGCGCCATCTTTGCCAGTATATAAAACATAATAAATTACACAGAAAAAAATCAGAGTTTCATCTTGCAGTTACGAACAGGAGACAATATAATTGTTGTTGTTGTTACGGATCCAGCAGCTTCTAAGCTCTCGCCTTTCTGTCCAATGACATGTAATAGTATCCGCACGTGTTTATCAGCTGTTGTCTAGTGTCATACAAAGCGTTCCGTGTATCCGCCACGGATGAAAAAGCATTTTCCTAAAATCATTGAGAGCTGATCACTCAAAGTAATGATGATCAACGATTTCATATGGGTGTGTACACATCTGGCTCTCAGGAATAGGTTGTGGTTGGATTCTGTTCAGATGTTTGTTCGGTGGCATGTGTTGGGTTCTTTCTCAGTCGGGAAATGGTGCTCTGACCCTTCCTTGCCAGTTGATTTACACTGTCATTTGAACTGGAGCTTGCCATTTGTCTGTAGACCTCTCTTTATGTGTTTCCCATGTCCCTTCTGTACAGCTAAGTTTATTTGTTTGCTGATCTTATGAGCTGTTTGGCTGTTTGTAAAGATTTTGCTGTGTGTGGCTGTTCTTGTCTTGATCCCTCCTTTGCTGGTCTGTTTGTCTTGTCATTGCCGTGTGTGGCTGCTCGTCTTGATCCCTCCTTTGCTGGTCTGTTTGTCTTGTCATTGCCGTGTGTGGCTGCTCGTCTTGATCCCTCCTTTGCTGGTCTGTTTGTCTTGTCATTGCCGTGTGTGGCTGCTCGTCTTGATCCCTCCTTTGCTGGTCTGTTTGTCTTGTCATTGCCGTGTGTGGCTGCTCGTCTTGATCCCTCCTTTGCTGGTCTGTTTGTCTTGTCATTGCCGTGTGTGGCTGCTCGTCTTGATCCCTCCTTTGCTGGTCTGTTTGTCTTGTCATTGCCGTGTGTGGCTGCTCGTCTTGATCCCTCCTTTGCTGGTCTGTTTGTCTTGTCATTGCCGTGTGTGGCTGCTCGTCTTGATCCCTCCTTTGCTGGTCTGTTTGTCTTGTCATTGCCAGGTGTGCTTGAGTGTCCAGGGATCCACTACAGAATTATTTTGATATCACCGGAAGTGATAATGTGGTCAATGTCTAGAGAAGTTTGGATAAGGTCAGGTATACAGTGACCAGCAACTTTTAATGATTGAAGAGCTGACAGTGAATCTGTGACAACAACAGTGTTTGGGCATTTGAAGGAAAGTCATCAAAAGCTTTCCTCAGCTGGTACAAAACGGCTTCAAATGCAGTTTTCAGCTTCATATTTGGAGCAAACCTCCCAACAATCATCAGACTCAGAGAATTCGTTCAGGTATTTTATATAAACGTCATAACCTGCTTTGATGGTGGTTTTAAACGCAGATCCATCAGTATATCCATGTATCCATTCATCGGGATTGGCATTAATAGTTCTTTGAGCTGCTCGAATGAGAGCACTAGGATCTGAACTTTTGGTTCTATCATCTATTAATTTTGCCTGTATTTATAGTATTTCACGGAATTATTCGTGTTATTGTTGAATGTCCACAATGAGTTGTATTACTATTTCAGACTCTATTATATATATTTTCAGACTCATAATCTGCGCTTCAAGCCTTGGAAAACAGAACGTCTCCCGATGTTAATAGTACAAAAATATTTAACATGTCCATTACAGAACATCGATTCTTACAACTACTAACCTGTTTGAATGTTATATGTTTTTTGGCAGGTTTCAGTCAATAACACGATCTGGAACAAACAATTTAAGAAATAAGAATGCTGCTGGATATGACAGTATGTAAGGATGGGACGAACCAACATAGCTAGGCAGGCTTTCAGATGGAATTGTCAAGGGATGAGAAAGAGAGGGAGACCTAAAAGAAAGGAAGAACGTATAGTGAATGGGAAAGAGAAGACAGAAACATAAACAGTCTAACAGACCCAATTCACCAACTCAAAATAATCCAACAAACTACCTTATTTCGTCTGAGAACTAGTCACTGCAAACTACTAGAACTTCTATACCGACTGAAGATCTCACACACACCGATGAGTGCCCATGTGGAACAGGAGGCCAGAACCCTGCACATATTTTACAGTAATGCCCCCTGTATAGAGAAATGAGATACCAGATCTGGCAGCCGCATCGACTTGGTAAAGACTACGTACGTCATTATGGCGCCTGGCCTGCGGATATAGCATGACCTATGATCCTTAACGCAATGAAGAAAAAGGAAGACAAATAACTGAGATTAAATACTTGCACCTGGAGAAAGACCAGCACATGATGATGTATGCTGGCGTAATGTAGTGATTTTCTTTGCATCCAGAGGTGCGACGGACTTTGATTGATTGATTGAATGATTGATTGATTGTCCCCACCTAATGTCCTTGCTCATGCCCTGAAAACAAACTGTGTCACGGTAGTCCGGTCTTCGAAGTGGGAACTGACACTTATTCCCATATTGGTGAACTTACTAAGAAGACCCGCATTACAATACAGTTAGGAGGACCCTGAAGCACATTCTCATGGCGATGTAAGACGAGCAGCTATACCAAGCTACCATGGATTGATCTCTATGAGTATATTCAACTCAGCTCGAACAGCGACAAACAACAATATAGAATTCTAGGGGTTATAGTTGATTATACAAATAAAGTGAATGAGCAAGTGCAGCTAGCAGTAAAAAAAAAGCAAATGCAATGTTAGGTATGATAAAAATATTTAACATAGGAGCAAAGAAAGTGATTGTCAAACTGTATAAAGCATTAGTTAAACCTAGATTGGAGTACTGTTGTACAGGTGTGGAGTCCTTATCATAGAGGAGATATAAATATGCTGGAAAAGATATATAAAAGAGCGACAAAACTGATAGTGGGATTCCAGAATTATGGTTATGAGGAAAGACTCAGAAAAACCCGCCTACAGTGTCAAGAAAAAAGAAGAATTCGAAGTGATTTAATAATAAATGTTGAAAATTAACGGACAAATTCGACTATGAGACGTTTTTCAAAATAAAACAGCCTACAAGAACAAGAGGGCATAGCTACAAATTAACTAAAGAAAAGTCTAGATTAGATATTAGTAAATATATATTTTCGTCAGAGAGTGGTGAATGCTTGGAATGCATTGCCACAGGAAGTAGTAGTGACAAGGACACTTAATGCATTTAAGAATATATTGGTTGCGCATTGCTTTTGGAGCAAGGTAATGTAAATGAAATCGGTTGTATACAGACTCTGCAGAGTCTTCTAAACCAGTATAAAAACGTTAAGTTCAGTTAAGTTAAGTTAATCAATTATGGACCACATAAAATATGTGATCGAGAGAATTTGAACCCGTCTACTAAACCAAAAGAGACAACGGTTCAAAACAGGTAAGTCTTAAAGTTTTTTTATTTATTTTGTAGGTAAATAAAGAAACGTATCCTGTACACTGCACGACATCTGCAGTTCAAACTACCCATATTCATCATCAGCACTTTCTTTTTTTTCTTCACCCGATGCTATGCTCCCAGCCCGGTGAGGTTCACGAAGAAAACTGCGTTTCAGGCCTTCACCGGTCCCCCACAGCTTTTCCAGCAATGTCGCTCCCAGAACCAGACTGCCTCTCTTTGGTCTGCATAAGTAGGTCAGTCCTGCAAGGTATGCTCTGGTGTTTGCTTGGGGGCTCCACAGACGCACTTGGCGGTTTCTCTCGGACCAATTATGTGGAGGTGGGCCTTGGGTCTGCAATGTCCCGTTCTGACTCTTATATCTTTGTCTGCCTATATATGTCAAGTTTAACTATGCTGTCATTTTCTGGCTTGTATTCTTTGTACTTATCTCTCCATTCTATCCTCATTGATCGTTTCACGAGTGCATTTGTCTCTTTATGGCATCATCTCCATGCATTCCTGCCAAATCCTAACATTAGTAAGACAAATCGTAGTTACATGTTTCCTCGATGTACCTCATCGATTTCTTCGAACACAATCTACACCAAGAATTACATCAGCGGCCTGTCAAAGACGGATGTGTCGGACCGAAAGGTACAAATATCGTAGTCAATCTGTATACTAGCGACACAATGCATTCCGTTCTCTGGAATACATCCTGCTAATTGCAAATCCCTGTATAGGGCTTGGTAGCTGGAGATTGAGAACGAACAAAGAAGAATAAAATAAAATCAGCGTTAAATTAAGTAAAATATTGACCATTTCGCTATTATTTGTCTGTCAAACACAATATTAATACTTTCTTAATTGTGAATGTTATTTTTTACTCTTACATCTTGTAAGTTGTAACTGTTGTTGTTCTTTTCTTCTCTTGTTTGAAGGTTATTGCTATTCTAAGGAATCTTTGTGTGCGCGATGCACATTTTACGTCTATTCACGCGTAGCGCGCAGTTTGGTTTTAAGCGTACACGTTTTTGTTTATAATTCATTTAGTAACATTTAGTTAACAAGACAAAAATCAGTAAGAGAACAACAGAAAAAGTCCATTCACACGGAGTGAATCAAGCCCAAAGTTCTTATCGGGAACTCGTCTTACAGGCAAATATTTAAAATTCGATCACAAAGAAACAGAAAACTAATAACTGAGATTAAATGACGAAGGAAGCAAAGAGGACATAGGATAAGAAGAAGTAGAACAAACTTAATTGCACTAGAACTCTACTCTGATGAGAAGGGTGGCCAATTCCTTACATCTGTGTCTGTCCTTTCGTAACTGTAAGCCCTGTAGTTATTGAAGCATGGTGTACTGAAGCGTATCCATGAACATCAAACTTGAGACCGTTACAGTGAGACACAAGAGCGTTACCATTCTTGTTATACATATACTTACTAACTGTATCACACACATTTCAAACCTTGTGACTTTGTGCCATTCTGTGGTTTATCAGCACCATAATGGTGGTGTGCATTGATTGAAAGCAAGAATGATGTATTGTCTCGGCGGTAATGGCACTCAATCAAAAACCGCTCGAGGCCTTGACGCCAATCTGATAGGCTGTTTGCGCAGCGACAGAAGGGTCCAAATGGTTCTATTGTGAGCTATTGAGTACACCGGAAGTAGTTTACGCAAAAACGATCGATGTGGAATGAGACACATTATGTGGCAGACAAAGCGATGAAAAGATTGTAAAAGTAAGAACAGGAAATAGAGTTTGAAGTCCGATATACAGGGACAGCCCCTTAGTATGCATATGTTGTTGGTGATGAAGAGTTTTAGTCAGAGTTTTCAGGCATGAATTAAAGGGTTTATTGAAGTCTCAATAGGTTTAATGAGATTTGGTGATTGAACAAAATATGCGTGATAATGTCGGAGCTCTGTATTGTACGAGTATATACGTTGTCAGAACAACTGATGTGCCAAAAATGCTTTTGAAATCACTGCCGGTGTGGGACAATGGTGTGTGCTTTGCCTTCGTCTGTTTAGCATCTACATAGACAAAATCGCACCAGAGACCAGTCAAATTGAGACATCTGAAGTAGAACTGAACTTGATATACGAATTATTCTTTGCAGGTGATCAATGTCTATTGTACGACGATGAAAACAACCTGCAAAATCACATGAACGCGCTTGCAATTACCTGTGCTAAATTCATAGTTGTCTCAGTCTTTGTTAGCTTCTATTTATGATTGTTTCTGTCCTTCATGAAGGCCTTTGGGTGGAAATGTAGGTTTCGTTTCTGTTTTTGTCTTAGCGTTGAATCGGACCCTACTTATAAATGATAAATGTTGTGAAAAGCCGTTTCTTGCCACTGCAGGGATCTTTAACTAGTCTTCCTTGTACATGTTCATCATTATGCCTTACACTGTATTGGTGTGCGTCGATCAGTCAACTATGTAGATTAATAACAGAATTCAGCATAACAGTGATTCTCAATGTTATCTGATTGCTCAGTAAATAAAGGCAGGAGTCAAGCGAAAGTACAATCTCAAATTGCGGGGTTCAAAATCACTTCGTGTCCAGTTTGACTGGGCGTGTCCGGGATTCTTCTCGGTACGACCAATTTTCCACTAACTGAAAGGATCAGCAAAACTGCTGCACTGAAAAACTGGCATAGTGGAACACATTACAAACAGATACTTCATATACTCACGCACCAATTGGACAATACTTCCACACTGCAAATACACACACGCATCCATCAAACGGGCTATAATTTCACACTACAGATATACATATGCATTCATCCACTGGTCAATAATTCCACACTACAGATACACAAACGCATCCATCCACTGGTCAATATTTACACACTACAGATACACACACGCACCCATCCACTGGGTCAATATTTATACACTACAGATACATACAGATATCTATCCCCTGGCCTATCATTCCTCACTACAAATACACACAGGCATCCATGCACTGGCCAATATTCTACACTACAGATACACACACGCATCCATCCCCTGGTCAATAATTCCGCATTACAGATACACATCCATCCACCGAACAATAATTCCACACTAACAGATACACACACGCATCCATGCACTGGACAATAATTCCACATCACAGATACACACTCGTATCCTATAAACTGGCCAATTCGTTTTAATAAAACATAAAAGACTAGCGTATAGGATTGAAAAGAACTTGCCTTTTCCAGTAGCATCCAAAAAGACAAACCTTTAAAGAAAGCAAGAAGTAGCCATAATATCAAAAGTTTTTTTTCTCTTTTTATTGCACATTCTGGTAATCAAATATATAACAGTTTATTTGTTGAATTCTCCCTTTTGTTGGCATGGGTTGGAACTTACTGTGACAACGTGTTAAATGTCGGGGAAGTGAGATAAAGGGAGGCAAAGAGAGAGAATAGTGGACAGCATGAAGGAATGGTACGGGGGACGTTCAACAACAAAGTTGATAAACAGTACACTTTAGACGAGTAGGTGTTAATCCCTGATCGCTAACGTCAACCGGCAAGGCACATGATAGGATGATTGTAAGGTAAAACCTTACAAAAACAGAGTTGAGCTATAGAGGCCAATAAGGACTGTCATTCCATGAATCGCACATAACGATCAAACGACATCATAGTCGAACATGCTGTCCCAATTGGAGGGGTGGGGGGATGCGGGGGTATAAGGATGAACTTTGAATTCAAATTAAATGCTCCAAAGACAGTGCATAAAAATGTAGCTACTGGTATGAAATTACCATTACGTAGATCAGTAAGCTGTGACGTAGATCAGTAAGCTGTGACGTAGATCAGTAAGCTGTAACGTAGATCAGCAGGCTGTGACGTAGTAGGCTGTGACGTAGACCAGTAAGCTGTGACGTAGATCTTCACTAGGCAGGACATTTCCGGTGAGTAGAGTCAGGGAAGAGACATACAAATAATGTGGGTAGGTTTTTAACTAGAATTATTGTGCGGGCATCGGCGTTAAGCCTACTATTTTCAATTTCTAACTGCCAATGAATTGTTAACGTGGTCGACACTGAACAGGGATGTCCGATCTCACTACCCGGAGATCAGGGGAATTTTTACCAGAAAATCCACGTGAAAAAAAATCGGTCTCCACCGTGATTCGAACCCGCGAACTCCGGCACCCGAGGCGGACACCTTACCTCGAGACCACTGAGTTCCCCCACCCGAGGCTGACACCTTACCTCGAGACCACTGAGTCCCCCACCCGAGGCTGTCACCTTACCTCGAGACCACTGAGTCCCCCACCCGAGGCTGACACCTTACCTCGAGACCGCCTGAGAAGAGACCCTGCCGCCCCAAAAACCAGAATTATATGCCCAGGTATAGTCCATAAGCGGGAGATGGTAATTCATCTGAGAGAGGCAGAGCCATCAATGCAAATTACCTGCTTCGTGTAGGTAGTCTGGTCACAGCAAGAAGCTAACCACAATGGAAAGGCCTGCTGATAGTAAACGTTCTAGATTTAATGTAAATAACGTAATGTTTCAAATGAATGGAGAAAAATATACAAGGACGAAGAGGTAAAAGAAGGCAGAGGAAGGAAGGGGAAAAAGAAGAAAAAGAAGAAGGTGAAAAAGAAGAAGAAGAAGAAGAAAAAGAAGAAGAAAAAGAAGAAGAACAACAAAGGAGGAAGAAGAACAAGAAGAAAAGGGAGACGAAGAAGAAGAAGAAAAGGGAGACGAAGAAGAGGAAGAAGAGGAAGAGGAAGAGGAAGAAGAAGAGAAAGAAAAGGAAGTGGAAAAAGAAGAATTAGAAGGAAAAGAAGGAGAATGAGAACGAAAAAGAGGAAAAGCAAGACACAAGAAGAAGATAAAAAGGACAAGAAACAGAAGAAACAAACTTAAGAAAAAGAAAAACAGGTAATAATGAAGAGGCTAAGGAGAGAGACAGAAAAAGGAAAACAGAAGATGAAAGGGAAAAAAACTGAAGAAGTAATACAAAATGAAGAAGCTAAAGAAAGAGAAACAATAAACAGGAAAACAGAAGAAGGAGATAGAGAAGAAGAAGTGAAAGAAGATGCAGAGGCTGAAGAAAGAGAAACACAAAAAACGGAAAAGAAGAAGAAACAAAAGAAACAAAAATAGAATTGATAGAAAATGAAGAGGCTAAATGAAGAGAAATACAAGAAATTAGAACAGAAGAAGAAAGATGAAATAGAAGATAAGAAAAATGACTAAACCAAACAGAGGTAATAGAAAAAGCAGGAAAAGAAATAGAAAAAGAACAAAACTAAGAACAAACGCGAGAAGCAGAACCAGTTACCGTCGGATCAGTAAGACACTAGTCTCACACTCATAATCCAACTCACGGTTACAGACAATTGTTTACTGGCTCTCTGAGTGAAAACCACGTTCCCATTTCCAGACACCTTTTAAACGAAAATTCCGTGCTTTTAACCGGGTCTATTGTTCAAATTAAACCAGATCTGTCTGCACTAACCCTGTTTGTAAAACAGACGTCACTGAGGAAGCCAATTAAACACGTCTGCGCTTGACACTGTGTTATTCGTTATGTCTTTACCAGTACCATTTTACGCTGAATTTAATCCCTGCGATGAATTTAACTTGTTTCTCGAATTTATATGCAACATTTGTCCTTCCTAAAATAGAGACTACAATATGAGATTGATTTAATCATTAGGAACAGGGGGACTTCTGTGGGGCTGGTTATGTCCCTTCGCCGATTTGTTTCGTTTTTATTATTTTGTTCCCCTGTCAAAGTGTAGTGGACATGATGTCCGTGCATGTTTTTGTTTGCCTTCAGCGAGCAATTAACGTTTAGGATATTACAACCAAAAAAAACAGATGCAAACATAATTGAAAAACTTAAAAAGTAAAAGCTACAAAATAATTACAATAACAACTTGAGAATTAATGAAGTTATTCATTAGAGATACGCAGATGTGTTATAGAGGCTCGATACGGGAAGACAGAAGAGCAAGACTGTAATCTGTGGTGCTGGTTGTATTACTTCTTCGTCTTCGACGTTTTTCATGAAAAAAACGTGATATTGTGTTAAAGTTTGCAGCAAGGCTGCGATATTTCTGTTTTCCGCATTTTACATCTGGTTTCAACACGTTTTTGTTTATGTGTCCAAGTACCACTTCATACAGGTTTCTGTGTCCATGCACCACTTCATACAGGCTTTCTGTGCCCAAGTACCACTTCATACAAGTTTTCGTGTCCAAGCACCAGGGTATGCAAGTTTCCGTGTCCAAGCACCAGGGTATACAAGTTTCCGTGTCCAAGCACCAGGTTATACAAGTTTCCGTGTCCAAGCACCAGGTTATACAATTTTCCGTGTCCAAGCACCAAGTTATACAAGTTTCCGTGTCCAAGCACCAGGTTATATAAGTTTCCGTGTCCAAGTACCTGGTTAAACAAGTTTTCTTGTCCAAGCACCAGGTTAAACAAGTTTCCGTGTCCAACCACCACTTCATTCAAGTTTCCGTGTCCAAGCACCAGGTTATACAAGTTTCCGTGTCCAAGCACCACTTCATACACGTTGCCGTGTCCAAGCACCAGGTTATACAAGTTTCCGTGTCCAACCACCACTTCATACAAGTTTCCATGTCCATGCACCTGTTTATTCAGTATGGAGCCAGTATTCAGCGACATTCATTGCCTTATCATTTGCCTCCAGAATGTCGAACGTATTGCTTGTGTCATGGAGGTTGGGCCAGGTCATCAGGTGGACTGGATCCTGGATTGCGCCACATTCAAATTTATCATCTTATGTGTATCCCTATCGTTTCATATTCCTGGTGCACCGTGATACACCAGTTTGGAGTCTGTTCAGCGACTTCCATGTTGTGTATGGTAGATGATGTCTGGGAACAGGTTTCTCCTGAGGTTCCATCTCTGGGGCCTGCACCAATTCATGCCATCTCTCGATACGGTGACCTTCAGGGTTTGTCTAAATAGGTTGCGTTGATTTTAGGAAGCTATTTCTGGATTTGAGTCTTGTGCTCTGTACCTGATGTCCAAACATTGGGTCCCTTGTGTCTTGTACTCTGTACCTGATGTCCAAACATTGGGTGCCTTGGGTCATGTTCCTGATTTTCTCGTTTGATTTCTGCTGCGACGTTTCTTCTCATTTCGGTTGGTGCTATACCAATTATGGGGTATATTTTATAGATGACGGGGAGGGGGAGGCACTCTAGTCTAGCACGTCTTTAGGACCTGGTGTGCGTGACCTCTCCTATCCATATTCGCTTATCCAGACTGCATGTTGCAGTCTGTTTCCAGCGCCGCCATTTAGATGTGAAATTGGCTATTGGTCAATTCTGGTTCTCTGACCCTGATGCAAGTAGCCATCTATGAGTTGCTGCTTGCTGTCCTCTCATCCACTGTACTGCATTTGTGGCCTCGTTTGAGACGGGCAGTGAGGAGTTGGAATGGGGTGGTCTAACTGTAGAAACTATTAGCCACAAGAGACAGAAAATACATCTATATTTGAAGTAAGAGGAGAAATGACTAAATCAAGTAATGAATTGTGCTAGTTTTGTTTTTAAATTGTAAATATCACAATTTGTTTTTGGTTTCTGGTTGGTTGATTGGTTGGTTGGGCGGCTGGTCGGTTGGTTGGTTGGTTGGTTAGATGGATGGTTTGTTGATTGGTTCGATGACTGGCTAGTTGGCTGGCTCGCTGGCTGGCTGGCTGGTTGGTTGGTTGGTTGGTTGGTTAGATGGATGGTTTGTTGATTGGTTTGATGGCTGGCTAGTTGGCTGGCTCGCTGGCTGGTTGGTTGGTTGGTTGGATGGCTGGCTGGCTGGCTGGCTGGTTGGTTGGTTGGTTGGTTGGTTGGTTGGTTGGATGGCTGGCTGGTTGGTTGGTTGGTTGGATGGCTGGATGGCTGGCTGGCGGGCTGGTTGGTTGGTTGGTTAGTTGGTTATAGGACCAGAAGCCTGTGGGTCTTTGCCCTTTGACCCAATGCCTTATAGTGACTGTAAGCTGTTGTTGAGTTCCGTACATAGAATTACATTTGTCTGGCCTCAGAGAAAGAAACTCTTGTCTGCCACCGTCAACGGCTGGACATTCAAAAATATGATGTTAAACAGTTTCATATGAATGTGGGCACAGCCTGCATTCTGGAGTCTGTTCTCGTTGGATTATGTTCAGCGCGTAACTGAAAGATGATGCTTTGATCTCTTTTTGTCTGGCGTTTGATGTCGTCTTTGGGATTTAAGATTTCCATATGTTTGTGTATCCCTCTACCAGTATTATCCATTGCCTATATTTTCAGCCAAGCCTCTACGTTCATAGTTTTAAGTTGTTTTTTTGACTGTTTGCATTGTTGTTGGTGTGTATAGTTGTTCTTGACTTAATCCCTGTCTGAAAGCATGTACATCCATTGTTTTTTTTCAATCCCCGTGGCATACAAATTATTCTCTTCAAAATGCACGTGTTGGCAGCAACAAAAGAATTCTCTGACAATTTACACAATGTTCAGATTAAAATTCATTAAACAATATCATCCTTACAAAAATATATCCAGCTCCCTGTAGAGCATAAGTGTTTCACATATACTGATGTCGTGTATAGTCTGCTTCAGTTCTATCCACGGCTTCTCTGTTTATTTATGTTTATCTCCCTTCACATTATGTCGGATGGTCGGTTATTTAACCTTGAAAATTTCAATGTCAAAACAAAGATCAGGAAGATTACCATCAGGGAAGTGCTTTTCGCTGATGATGATGCAAGTGTCAGCAACAACTAGCAGAAAGTTCAGAGGTTAAAAGATCGCTTCTCCAGGTGTGCAAAGAGTTTGGTCTCACAATAACTATCAACAAAACAAATGTGCTGTGACAGGAAGTAGATGACACGCCAACTCTTAGTATCGACAATTATGAACTGGCAGTTAAGTACCAGTTGACTTGTCTGTGAACCCTCATCAATGACAAGCACTTTCTAGGCCCAGAAGTAGACAGTGGAATCGGCAAAGCTGCTATTACACTTGCTCACCTCACAATGTGTGTTTGGTAATGCCAACAAATTACTATTCAAACCAAATCCTATAGTACTCATTGGATTTGGTTTGAATAGTAAATTTATCGTCAGTACATTCCAATATAGTGGCGAGACTCGGACAATCTACGTCAAACTAGAATACAGTACAATCTACGTTAAACTAGAATACAGTACAATCTACGTTAAACTAGAATACAGTACAATCTACGTCAAACTAGAGTACAGTACAATCTACGTCAAACTAGAGCATGGGATCCAGATACTGAGCAGCGCATTAGCTGCAGTGGTCAGCAGCCCATAGCTGACTGCTAGCGTCAGGGCCAGCGAACCAAATCTGTCAAGGCCCTTCTACACCCCCACGCGGTGATCCTGGATAACAAACTGCAGCAGGGCAGACTGGCTAATGAGCAAGGATCGAAGAGGAAATGCTAACCCGGTACTAATAAAATGCTTGCTGAAGTCGGATGTGTTGGACCAAAAGGTGCAAATATCACAGTCAACCTGTAAACTACAATACAACGCATTCCGTTCTCTGGACTACATTCTGCTACTTAAGCCATTTCAGGGTTTGGTAGTGGGAGATTGAGAACGAACGAAGCCAAGCCAAACTAGAAAACAGTACAATCTACGTGAAACTGGAGCACAGTACAATCTACGTCAAACTAGAGCACAGTACAATCTACGTCAAACTAGAGAACAGTACAATCTACGTCAAACTAGAGAACAGTACAATCTACGTCAAACTAGAGAACAGTATAATCTACGTCAAACCAGAGAACAGTATAATCTACGTCAAACTAGAGCACAGTATATTCTACGTCAAACCAGAGAACAGTATAATCTACGTCAAACCAGAGAACAGTATAATCTTATTCTACGTCAAACCAGAGAACAGTATAATCTTATTCTACGTCAAACCAGAGAACAGTATAATCTTATTCTACGTCAAACCAGAGAACAGTATAATCTTATTCTACGTCAAACCAGAGAACAGTATAATCTTATTCTACGTCAAACCAGAGAACAGTATAATCTTATTCTACGTCAAACCAGAGAACAGTATAATCTTATTCTACGTCAAACCAGAGAACAGTATAATCTACGCCAAACTAGAGAACAGTACAATCTACGTCAAACTAGAGCACAGTCTTAACACCTTCCATCTACGGCGTCTGCGATTCATTATTGGAATTACATGGAGAAACAGAGTGACACAAACAGAGGTGGACTCTCGTATCGGTCTCCCAAGCATTCACATTGTAATCAGACAGCGAAGACTGTGTAACAGTTCCCGCCGGAGCAAGAGAGTTTAGGGCAGGGGTGATGTGGTTGCTGAGAACAAAGGTACCTGAATGCGTGTAAAGGTCACTCTCTGTCTGGTCACTACGCCTAGGTCACTCACCGTCTCAACAAAGGAAAACAAAGTTGGGGCAATGAATGTGGACAGGTAGGAGCTAACCACTGGCGTTCCGATTTGGGTAGTTGGAGAATGAGTGACAGATGTATTGGCAGCGGAGCTTGCTGCGATAGATGAGTGACAGGTGTGCAAAGTATTTCGTTCCAATAACGACTGAATAGCCATCCCCCTGAGATCCATTGGTCAGCTCTAATTCTGATTTAGTGTATATAACTCGAGACAAAGTTTAGCTCAGCAGGCTGGATGGAGCGGAGATGAGAGCGAGAGAGAGAGAGAGACTGAATTTAAATAGTATGTTTAACTGACCGACTTAGATAGAGGAGCATTTGATAAACTGTTGTACGAATGTTAGTGATAGAACAGGATCGCTCAAATAGGTGTGTGAGTTTTGTATTAATAGATAATCTGAACATGTGTTGTAAGCAGGACACTTTGTGAACGAGGTATGTCCAGATCGCCCGCCTGAGGGGATTTGAGTGAGGAGTAGTTTTTGATTAGGTGTGTTGAGGATGCAGTTAAAGAGATGTGTGTGATGTGTGTAGGCAATATAACTGGGTAATGATAGTTAAGAATTCCATCAAAAGCTAATGCTTAAAATGTCCACTTTAGTTAATATTTATATTAACATATACTATAGGAATATTTAGTTAAGATGATATGTATTGTATTGTGTTTGTAATTTCACTTCTAGTATCAAACGGAGTAAAACAAGGATGTGTACTCGCCCCGACTTTGTTCAGCATGATGTTCGCGGCCACGATGACAGACGCCTTCAGATCATTGGAGCTTGGAATACCCATAAAGTACCGCACAGATGGCAAGTTACTCAATTCCAGAAGAATGAAGGCCAAAACCAAAGTGGCTGGCGACATAATCAGGGAACTTGTATTTGCTGACGACTGCGCTCTAATGAGCAACTCAGAACTCAACATGCAGGTTGGAATGGACCAGTTCTCTGCCGCATGCGAAAATTTTGGTCTGACCATAAATGCTAAATAAACAGAGGTCATGTACCAACCAGCACCAGGCATGCCGTACACAAAACCAAAGACTACAGTCAGCGGGCAGACGTTGAATGCCGTAGACAAATTCAAATATCTGGGGAGCACGCTGTCGAGATCTGTCAGCCTAGACGATGAGGTAGCAAGCAGAATAGCAAAGGCCAGCACAGCCTTTGGTAGAATACGCTCGATGGTCTGGGCACGTCGTGGCATCAGCGTCAAGACCGAACTCAAAGTCTACCGTGCAACCATCATTTCAACCCTACTATACGCTTGCGAAAGCTGGACTGTATACTCTGGACATGCAAGGATGTTAAACCACTTCCACAAAGGTTGCATGAGGCGAATATTCCACATCCGATGGCAAGATCGTGTCACTGACATCGAGGTTCTCTCGAGGGCTAACATGCCCAGCATCCATGCACTGCTAAAAAAAGCACGACTAGGATGGGCCGTACACCTCGTATGTATGTCAGACGAGCGGCTCCCAAAGAAGCTTCTCTACGGCGAGTTGAGAGAGGGATGGCGCGAGAGAGGGCGCCCAAAGAAACGTTTTAAAGACGGTCTGAAGGACACTAAAAAGTTGCTAGATAGACATCGACACCTGGGAATGTCTTGCGCAAAACAGATCTGACTGGAGAAGCGCAGTCAAATCGTGTGTAGCTGCCGGTGAAGACGACCGTGTTGTGAAAGCCCAGAACAGACGCGAGACGCGGAAATCCCGAGCAGCGGGAACACCATCCCCTTCTACAAACCTCGTGTGCCCGATATGTAGCAGATGTTTTCGTGCTCGCATTGGCCTGTTCAGCCACATGCGCACCCACACCCAACAGGGAAATCTGTGACAAGGATGATATCGGCGGTCCTCATCGAAAACGATGGACAGCTATTATTATTAATTTCACTACTAATTTTTCTGGTATGAGTAGTATATAATAAATATGCCATCTGCTGTGTGCTATATTATTTGCAGTGTATGGTCATTATGATGTGGATGAGTGTGATAATGTTCTAAGTTAGAATAACGCTAGGGCAAATAGTGGGATCTGCTACAACTGCAATGGTTTGGTCATGTTCGTCGCATGGAAGACGGTCGCATTTCTAAAGATATACTCTACAAATATCTTGCAAAAGAGTAGTCAGCCGAAAACATTGAGCTTAAAACATGTGTGTAAGTGGGACATGAAGGCCCTGGACATGAGCCTGACATCCTCAGAAGGCGAAGCTATAGACCGATCCAACTGGAGATGTACCCTTAAGGCACACATACCGCTTCGTGATAAGAAGCTCTTGCAACACAGAGATGTGAAATGGCAAAGCCACAAGAAAAAAGATAAGTATATAATTTTATTTACCACTCAAAGACGTATCATCCCAGAGTCAGCCATGACCAGCAGAACCATTCAAAAGATAGAGAGTAGTATAAACGGGTACGCACATATTCCCCGGGGAAACATAGTGCAACAAAAATACAAAAAACGGTTTCACACAGAACATTAAATATCCAACGAACACAGAATGTAAAACAGGCGATACCATCTGTTTTGTTTTTTTAAATGTAACACTCCAAAAAATTAAGTAACATTCGACGACAATATAATTTGAGCAAATGCAGAAGCGAGCTAAACATGGAACGCTCAAGAAATACAAATCAACGTAAGGAACGAGGAACCCAGAAATGGCCAAAGACTTGAGTCAAACCAGTGCTCTTCAACCTGTTTATACCTGGCGCCCATTTTTATAACTTTCGTGAAGGTAAATTTTCCTTACAGCTCACTGAAATCTAAAGTCCAGACAATTCCGTGATTGTCCACTGAGTCTGTGTATTCGGATGTTTTTAATCATCATGCAGTATGTCATTTGAACGATGCTACCATCACAGCCCGTCTGGAAAAAGCTGCATCTTTTCCAAATCTCCATCCTTCTCCAGAGCTATGTCCAAGCGTTCCTTGACATCTTGGCGCCAATGCCTTCTTGGTCTGCCTCTACCTTTCTTTCCCTGGCACCAAACTTTGCATTACCATTCTTTCAAGACCGTTGTGTCTTTTGATGTGACCAAAATATTTCAATTTTCTGTTCAGGGTGAGAATTATAGACCACGTTCTCCTTTTTGCCAAACTCCTGTCGAATGTCTGCATTGATCTTTTTTTTTTTTTTTGCGCACGGAATTCTGAGGACCTTTGTATATCAATTCGACTCGAAGTTTGGTAACTGTCCATGTTTCACAGCCGTGTACTGCCACGAGAGAAACAGGTTATCAAAATTTGCACTTTTGCTAGTTTGCTTGTATTCTGCAATTGTTTCCTCAGGTTGTATTTTTAATATAGAATGTGATTATTCTGCTACCGCCCACATGAAAGCTAAAATTGTCCACTAGTGGGCGTTATCACCCAGGTTGAAGAGCACTGATTTAAACTTAAAAATTATAGAAATTCAAATAAATTCAAAATAATGAGGCAAAGAAATCTTAACCGAAAAGAGACATAAAAAGTCCAAGACATTCGCCGCGAAGACAACAAATGGACAAGAAAGAAACTTTTAACAATCTTTGGAAGAGAAATTTGAGAGGGATCGCCAAGGTCAAACCAAAAATTAGACCTGAGTGTGCAAGAATAAAAAACATCAATGATCAAAGAGATGACGAACGTAAAGGGATACATAGAAAAGGCTGAAAGGCAATCTCAGAGCTGCAGCGCAAGTTTCTGTATTTAAAAATGTATTAATTGCTTTAACATTTTTAATTCAAATATCTTGACATTTTTACATCAGTATTCTTCCATCTCAATTTCTTCCTCTATCTTGCGACGTTTTTTTTAGGTTGTCCACCATTATTGCAACGTGCCGCGCCGACTAGAGAAGAAAATCGTTCCTCATTCACAAATATATGTCCACATTAATCATTGTCTACCTAGACATGCTTTACTTACACACACCAGGGGATGATGTTAAAAACTTATCACATAAGGTGTCTGCACATAATCCTGGGGGTTGGGTTGCAAGACAAGATCACCAGCGAAAATGTGCTGGAGAAATCAGGAAGTGTCACAATCTTTTTCATGCTTAGTCTTCGAAGGCTCCGATGGCTGGGACACACCCGGAGGATGGATGACGGCAGAATACTAAGAGACCTTCCCTATGGGGAATTACATTTGTGGAAATGGTCTCGGGGCCGGCCACTACTTCGGTACAAGAATGTATGCAAGAGGGAAATGAATGATATATGCATCGATTTGGAATCATGGGAACAGGACGTCATGGATCGTGTTACATGGAGGGGCAAGATCGAGGATGGAAATATAAATGCGGTACTGATTCAGGATATGCTTCGGACTTTGAGCGCTTGAGAATCCCCACCACACCATGCGATGCCGAAAACGGTCCTGACTTTCCTTGCACACACTGTAAAATACTCTTCTCTGCTCGGATTGGTCTTACATGTTGCATTCGTTATCGTCACAGACTATAGTTACATCTTTTTTTCAGAGCACATTTACTATCGTTTGACAACATGAAAGAGCTAATGAAATGATTTATTGTTTATCAAGCCGGATGTTGCGCATCTGCAATATTTTGATGTTCGATTATTTAGTATTGTATTTCTTTATTCTTCTATGTCTGTTGCTCATTTTAGTCTAATTGCTGATAGATATCTAAAATATTATGTACGTCGGAACCCGCCCGATTGTTCTCTTATGTAACAAACAATTTTTATATTTGTTGTTTTATAGATACCATTGTCCCTCACTTCAGTGAAGCGTCTTGTTTTTTTTAGATGAAAACAAGTTCAAAGGAAATACTAGAATATTAAAATAATGCTTTGTGGTTAGTTGAAGAAAACATCAAACAGCATTTTTAGTAATGGAGCCAGTTGATTAATCACTCCACATTTCTCTGACATCTGGTCTCTTTCTGTATGTCGTACTTGCCATCTTCTGACAAACTGCTGTCCAGGTACCTGACCTTCTGATTCTCAAATTAAGCGACCCTGGTGTTCATTCCCACTTCTTAGTGGACCTCAAATGCATACCACACTTAGCGTGGGTTGCGTCAAATGTGTCCAAGAAATTTTGGGGAGTTTCAGCTCCTCTGTGTATTCAAGGCATTGGTCATCTGTGAATAACAGAGATCATGTATGGAATTGGAATCTGGATCGTGTGTCGCAGTCTGATAGGCCTCTGGCACAATTATGTTCATATACATGTTAAAGGGCCTCAGGGGAAGCACGCGTCCCTGACTCACACCCTTGGTGGTTTGAATAGTCTATGTAACACCGTCATCCGTAAATACCACACTCTTCGTTGCATCGGAATAGAGCTCTCATATTGTCAACAACACTGTCAACAACTCTGTCAACAACACTGTCAACAACTCTGTCAACAACACTGTCAACAATTATGTTAACAACAATGTCAACAACTATGTCAACAACTATGTCAACAACACTGTTAACAACTCTGTCAACAACTCTGTCAACAACACTGTCAATAACACTGTCAACAACTCTGTCAACAACACTGCCAACAACTCCGTCAACAACTCTGTCAACAACACTGTCAACAGCACTGTCAACAACTATGTCAACAACACTGTCAACAACTCTGTCAACAACTCTGTCAACAACTCCGTCAAAGACTGTAGGTTGGTAGATGAATGTTTAGTTGAGACGGGTTTTCTCCCACATCTGCCTTAGGGCGTTGGTGAGTTGCGGTTCACACATTGGTCGTACTCTCTGTTCAAGAAGTTCTGCACGCATCTTCCCTGCATGCCTTAGCAGCGAAATACCCCTATAGGTGGGTGTCACAGTTTCGCTTCGGGCTCTTCCTTTTTTAAAGGGGTACTATCGTAGCTCGCTGCCAGTTGTCTGTGACTTTTCTTTCACGCCACGCTTCTGTGATATTTCATTTTAGAAACAGCACTCCTGTCTGCCATTTACACCTGAATTGCTTAGGCGAAAATTGTCTTTAACTGCAGAATTGTTGTTTTGTTTGTTCTTGAGTATCTGAACCACCTCTTTAATCTCTATATAGATCGGTCTGATGCAACTGGTTGAAGTTCCTGTATGTTCTTGAGATCAATCATAATGTCCTACCCTGTGATTGTCCTGTGCAGTGTCTCTCTTGCAATATATCACAAGTGATAGCTTCTACCATATTTCTTATTTCGGGAAACTCAGTGGTCTCGAGGTTAGGGTTCGGGTTATGGTTCGGGTTAGGGTTAAGGTTCGGGTTAAGATTCGGGTTAGGTTAGGGTTAGGTTAGGGTTAGGGTTCGGGTTAGGTTAGGGTTAGGGTTCGGGTTAGGGTGGGGTTAGGGTTAGGCTTAGGGTTTGGGATAAGGTTAGGGTTAGGGTTCGGGTTAAGGTTAGGGTTATGGTTACGGTTTGGGATAAGGTTTGGGTTATGGTTAGGGTTAGGGTTAGGGTTCGGGTTCGGGTTAGGTTAGGGTTAGGGTTAGGGTTTGGGTTAAGGTTAGGGTTGGGGTTTGGGTTAAGGTTTAGGTTAGGGTTAGGGTTCGGGTTAAGGTTAGGATTAGGGTTAGGGTTCGGGTTAGGGTTTGGGTTAGGGTTAGGGTTTGAGTAAGGGTTTGGGTTTGGGTTTGGGTTAGGGTTAGGGTTTGGTTTTGGCTTTGGCTTTGGGTTTGGGTTTACGGGTTAGAGTTTAGGAGTTAGGGTTTAGGGATCAGTGTTTAGGGGTGAGGGTTTAGGTGTGAGGGTTTAGGAGTTAAGGTTTAGGGGTTAGGGTTTAGGGGTTACAGTTTAGGGTACAGGGGTTAGGGTTTAGGGTTTTGGAGTTAGGGTTTTGGTGTTAGGGTTTAGGAGGTTAGAGTTTTGGAGGTTAGGGTTTAGGGCTAGGATTTTGGACTTAGGAGATTAGCGTTTAGATATTAGGGCTAAGGGATTAGAGTGAAGGGTTTAGGGTTTTGGGGTTAGTGATTGAGGTTTAGATTTTAGGGTTCATGGCTTAGGATTTAGAGGTTTTGGGGTTAGGGGTTAGGGTTTTGGGGTTTGTGATTAAGGTTTAAGGTTAAGGGCTTAGGGTTTTAGTGGTTTTGGGGTTAGGGGTTTAGGGGTCAGGGGATTAGGGTTAGGGGTTAGGGGTTAAGGAGTTCAGGGGTTAGGGATTTAGGGGTTATGGGTTTAAGTGTTTAGGGTTCAAGGGCTTAGGGGTTAAGGGTTTAGGGGTTAAGGGCTTAGGTGTTAAGGGTTTAAGCGTTATGGGTTTAGGGGTTACGGGATTAGGGGTTAAGGGTTTAGGGTTTAAGGGTTTATGGGTTAAGGGGCTTAGGGGCTTAGGGGTTCAGGTGTTTAGGGTTTTAGGTGTTTAGGAGTTTATGGTTTAGGGTTTCAGCTTTAGGGTTGAGGGTTTATGGCTTAAGGTTTAGGGTTTATCATTTAGGGTTTAGTGTTTGGGGTTCAGGGTTTGGGGTCGATGGTTTGGGATTTAGTATTTGGGGTTTGGGGTTTCGGTTTTACAGCTTGGGGTTCAGGGTTTGTGGTTTATGGTTTAGGTTTTGGGGTTTAGGGCTTATGGTTTAGAGTTTGAGGTTAAGGGCTTGGGTTTTAGGATACCGCCTTTAGAGTTTGGGGTTTAGGGTTTCTGGTTAAGGGTTTGAGATTTAGGGTTCGGGGTTAGGGAGAGGGGTTAGAATGAGGGTGAAGGTTAGGGTGAGGGTGAGGGAGAGAATGAGGGTGAGGGTGAGGGTAAGGGTGAAGGTGAGATTGAGGATGAGGGTGAGGATTTAGGGTTTAGAGTTCAGGGTTTGGGCTTTGGGGTTCAGGGTTTGAGCATTGGGGTTTGGATTTTGGGGTTCGGGGTTTAGGTTATAGGGTTTTTGGTTTTAGGGTTTAGGGTGTAGGGTTTTTTTTTAGGGTTTGGGTTTGGAGTTTGGGATTTTGGAGATTGAGGTTTGGGGTTGGGGGTTTGAGTTGTGGTTTGGAGTTGGGAGTTGGGGCTTGGGGGTTGGGGGTTGTGGCTGGGGGGTTGGAGTTGAGTGTTTGGGTTGAGGGTTGGAGGTTAGGGTTAGATTTAGGGATAGATTTAGAGTTATGTTTAGGGTTAGAGTTTGGGGGTTAGGGGTTAGGGTTAGAGTTAGGGTTATGGTTAGGTTCAGGGTTACGGTTAGTGTTATGGTTAGAGTTAGGGTTAGGGTTAGTCATGACTAATCAATTGCCGCCATTTCTTAAAGACCCAAACATCAGCTTGACAACCCCACAATAACTGATAGACAGTTTATTTATATCAGCTGTGGGCTAGTAGTGTCAGATTTGGCAATTATCAAGGACACGACAGAGGAAGAATAAGAACTTATGAAATTAGATAGCACGGGGGATCAAGATGCTGAGCAGCTCATGAGCTGCAGTGGTCAGCGACTCATAGCTGACTGCTAGCGTCAGGGCTAGCGAAACAGAGCTGTCTACACCTCCACGCGGTGATCCTGGATAGCATGCTGCAACAGGGCAGACTGGCTAAGGAGAAGTTATCGAAGAGGGAAGGCTAACCCGGTACTTTTCTTCTTCTTCTTCTTCGTACGCAGTCAGACAATAACCATTATTTTTTCGAAAAAAGCAACCGTTATCCTGAGGCTGTCGACACTGCCATAGAGCTTGTCTAGTGTTGCCACTGGTGATGGCCACATCTGCTCTCTCTGATCCTCGTATGTCGGGCAGTTTTGCAGCAAATGCTCAGCGGTCATTTCGCCGGTACCACACGGGCATTCGTCGGTGCCACCTATCTTCAATTTGTTGAATAGGTGGTACCTGAGCTTATTGTGGCCAGTGCGAAGTCTGAAGACCACGACCTGCTCTTTTCTGTTCAGCTGGTAATAGACACCGTTATTGGTGCAGCCAGTATGTTCGGTTTCCCATTTGGTCATGTATCTAGCTCTAATAAGCCGTTTTGACTCTTCGTATGTCATACTAGTATCAGGATGTGGTAGTTTTGCACCTTCTTTTGCCAGTCTGTCTGCCTCCTCGTTGCCTTGGATGTTGCAGTGAGATGGAACCCACTGCACCACTACTCTTTTTGGTGCGGCCTTCTGGCATAGTTGACAGAGTACTGCTCTTAATTCATTAAGTTCAGTATTTTTCTGGCTTTTCAGTGCTGTGACTACGGCCAGTGCATCTGTAAGCAGGACTATATGGCTTTCATTCCTTTTACCTGTCACCATTTCTTCCACTGCCGCCCTCAGTGCCTCTGCCTCCGCTCTGAAATTGCTTGTGTACTTACCAGTAGCGAATGACAGTGTTATTTTTCTGCCATTTGGTAGGTTCAGGAGTGCTCCTGCCCCTCCGTTCTGTGTAGTGTTTGTTACGGAACCGTCGGTGTATGCATAGGTCCGGTCCATGCTTGGGTAGTTTTCCGTAATGGGACTCAGGGTAGTATCTCTTCTTTCTTTTTCAGACTGGCAGTTTTTGTTTCTAATACCTGGTATATTTTCTACCACCTCTGGAAATATATGCTGCCTCCAGGTAGGTTTTCGTACAGTAGGGATGGGCTTTGGTGTGGTTAGTGCGTTCATAGGGTCTTCGTGCATCTTTGCTTTGGCTATTTCTGCAAAGTTTCTTCGCTTTAGCTTCCCATTTCCCAAATTGTTTAGTCTCTTGTGCATTGGATGGTCAGTCAGTCTTCTGAGTTTCTCTGATTGCAGCTGGGCTCTGCAGTCTCTTCTGTCGACCATGGATTGCAGTTTTGTAATCTTTTCAAGTTCTACAATTTGCGTTGACTTCATATCGAAGTTCGCCTTTGCTGCTGTTGTCCATGCCGCAATGCCATACTCGAGAACTGGTCTCACTCTTCCAGTGTACAGTTTCTTTAGTATGCTTCGTCTGCTGCCCAGCTTGTGCCAGCAAGTTTCCTCATGATTGCCATTCTTTCTCTGGCTCTCATTCTGTTTCTCTCGATCTGACTTTTCCATGTCATGCGCTGATCAAATGTGACTCCCAGATAGTTTGGGTTGTCGTTTAGCTGCAGGTATTTGCCGTTTAGACTTAATTTGGTTATTTGGAGTTTGATTGATAGTAACCCGATACTCAAAAAATTGTTGCTGAATTCGGATGTATTGGATCAAAAGGTGCAAATATCGCAGTCAACCTGTAAACTAAGATACAACGCATACCGTTCTCTGCACTACATTATGCTACTTAAGCCATTTTCAGGGTTTGATAGCAGGAGATTGAGAACGAACGAAGCCAATATGGCCAATAAAGGTCACGGATAACACCAAAAAAGAAAGAATAAGAAATAACTTCACTTAACTTAACTCAACTTAATTTAACTTGACGTATTTATACTGGTTTAGAAGACTCTACAGAGTCTGAATACAACTAGTTATTTGGGGGAGTGTGGTTTAACCCATGTACGAGGCTATCTTAATAGACTTAAACACTAGAGCTAATTAGACCCGCTGCCTGTTAGCCGCCATCTATAGCTCCTCTTAACAAACCACAGACAGCGGCAGTTTATACTTAGCCTTTTCGATTTCCAACTGCCAAGAGATTTTTAACGTGCTCGACACTGAACACAAGAATCTGATCTCACTACCCAGAGATCTGTAGATCCTGTTCTTCACCTTCATTCGAACCCGCGACCTCCGCATCCGATTCGGACACCTTACCTCGAGACCACTGAGTCCCCCGAATGAAGAAATATGGTAGAAGCTATCACTTGTGATACATTGCAAGACAGAGAATACATTACTTCGGTCGTCTAAAGATAATGCAGCGCGATCGACTCCCACTGCACGCTTATACCACAAGCGAGCCCGGCTACAGGTCACGAAGGAGGCCTTGCTGAATATGGCTTGATGACAAGAACAATAATTTAACGACACGGGTTAGAAAGACCGAGACGACATAAGTGGTCCAAGCGCTAGGTCTCATCTCCCCACGGCTCACACCGACAAAAGTGGGTGGTCAACGACTGAACGGAATTAAAGGCACCGACGGAAGGGAACTGAATACCTCACCTCATATAACGTTGAAGCTTAATAAAACGAAGTTATTAACACTTCATCCCCGAGATCAGTGTCAGATATGTACCTACTTTTACCATTTATTGAAGCGTTTCCCAGCTGGGTTTTTTTTTTACCAGCCTACCTGCAAAGCGCAGGTGGTTTGAAACAAGTTTTTATCTCATAGATGAATGACCTACTAACTGACATTATGCAGGGCTTTTAAACAAGGCGGCAATTCCACCATTGGGGAAATTTTAGAGTTTCAGGGGCAGACGGGGTCGTGACCAGCATTTTTCGCAAATGGTGTTGACCTTTTGAGTTTGACTATCTTGGGGAAAGGGGGGGGGGGGGGTATGATAATCAGAACAATAGTGACCTGAAGGAATAGAGCAGAATGGTTGAAATTCACTTATCTGGAGAATTGTAGAGACGCAGATGTCAGATTAAGGGCACAGAAGGCGAGAACAGCTTTCATTGCATTTTGGGAACTCGTGAAAATGAAAAGAAATTTAATCCGAAACAAAAATAAGAATCTTCATCTCAAATGTAAAGTTGGTTCTCTTGAGTGAATCTGAAATTGGGAGAACTACAAGAAAGAGAACGAAAGAAGTGCAGGCTATCATTAAGGGCTACCTTCGCAGAATGGAATGATTGAAGGGGAATAATAAGGTTAGTAATGTTGTTCTGTGGTGGAGAGCAGGTTTGACGCTTGGTGGAATAAGAGGCGGAGCTGATAACAGAATACGCAGGAGAGTGACGCTGTCATATCCACTGACGGATCAGTCGTGCGCAGTGGGACATCAGGCTGGGGTTTCTCGGCTAGAGTGAGAGGAGAGGTCGTTGCTGAGCGCAGTAGGGAATACGTGTCAACAACTTCCAGTATGAGAACGGAGACGGAAGCAGTGACCTCAGTACTGAAATGGATATCTGAGACTTCTATAACAAAGGCAGTCATCGTGACAGGCGCACAAGCCGTACTTCAGAAGGTACAGAAGGGGTAGCTTAGGAACGAGTGGATAGCAGCTGCTGAGGCCTCAAACTTCCAGGAGTTGACATGGATCTACTGTCCTGCTCATGCTGGGGTTCAGGGTAAGGAAAGAGCTGGCAACATAGCTTCACGAGCTCCCATCATGGGCACATTAGTGATGCATAGAAGTGACATTTTGAAATCAATCAATGATCGCCTGCTGGATGAGGACACCGCAATAGATGAAGCATCAATCCACAGACTGCAAAGTTTCGACATTAAACGAGGTTTGAGCCGAGTGGGGCGCATGAGAGGACGGCGCAGGAGAGTGTACAACCAGCGAGCTACAGGGACCATGAACATCCATTCCTTACGTCATTTTATAAGAGACTGAGCACCTTTGGGTATGCCTGGAGTGCAGTGACGTCGATTCTTAGAAAGAGAAACAGAACAGGACCAAGAGGTGAATAAAAGGCGAGCGTAACCAGTTAATATCATTACCAGACAGTCTCTTTTATGGAATGCTGGAGGCAAGAGAAGAAGAGGGAGGCTTAGGCATTCATGGAGAAGAGAACTTGAGCCAGATATCAAGCAGAAATGAAAGACCTGAACTGAGCTGACATATGGCACAGGACAGGAACACTATGCGTGGGTTTAATGAAGTACCAACTATTACTTCATTTCTCATTCTAGTTCCGGTCTCAGACCTGTGAGGAGCTAAGCAACGATTTCTTGTTATCCATATCTTTTTTACGCCGTTTTACAAGTGCGATTTGAAAGGTTTTGCCTTATTTTGCGATATATCATTACGAGTATTTATTGTTTCATCTATTTGGGAAGATAATTGTGTGCTATCCTAGGAACGATTGAGGGATATTATTTGTTGATATTTCTCTTGTTTCCCACAATCTCCGGGATAACCAGTCCCCATCTATTCTTGTCCTTGGACCAGGTAGTCCACAATGTACATGTTTTCTTCATCTGTTTTGTGTATCCAAACAGGTTGTTGGGGATGGAGGGGGTTGGTGGTTGTAGTTACTACGATCGTGTAGTCAATGATGGACAATCCAGAAGGTGGTCTTTGACTGTTTCTCCGTCCTGTCTGATGCAGTTGTTATTGTTCTTCCTGTTCGAACTAACTCGCCCTGAGCTGATTTCTTCACTCTTAACGATGTTTCATTGGTAACAGGTTACAGCGGTTAGTTTTTAATGCCATAACTTACTAATAGATGTAAAGTTAGACTATCTTGAACTTAGTGCAATAGCAGGTGTCTGTGTAGGTTCACCTTTATTGGAATCAAAGTTCCATCCAAACCTCGTTGGCCAGGCTGCTGCATCACGGCATGTTTCCAAGAACAAGTCGAGCGCGTGACGTGCGGTATTGGTCATTATCTTTCACCTGACTTTGACCTCAGGAGCTGTCTTGGTCAGTGTGTTTCATCTAACTCAGGCGTGATGGTCTGTCTTGTTCAACATGTTTCATCTGACTCAGACGTGATGGTCTGTCTTGTTCAACATGTTTCATCTGACTCAGACGTGATGGTCTGTCTTGTTCAACATGTTTCACATGACTCAGGCGTGATGGTCTGTCTTAGTAAATATGTTTCACGTGACTCAGACGTGATGGTCTGTCTTTGTAAATATGTTTCACATTACTCAGACGTGATGGTCTGTCTTAGTAAATATGTTTCACATGACTCAGACGTGATGGTCTTTCAAAGTAAATATATTTCACCTGAACCTGTCGTGATGGGCCGTCTTAGTAAATATGTTTCACCTGAATATGTCGTGATGGGCCGTCTTGGTAAATATGTTTTCTCTGACCATGGCATGAGGGAGTGTTTTGATCAGTATGTTTTCCCTGATTCTGACGGGAAGGATGTCATGGTCAGTGTTTCGCTTGACCATAACGTGAAGAGGTGCCTTGGCCAGTATATTTCTTCTTACTCTGACGTCATGGGGTGTCTTAGCCAGTATGTTTCTTCTTACTCTGACGTCATGTGATGTCTTAGCCAGTACATGTCTTCCTACTTTGACGTCATGGAATGTCTTGGCCAGTATGTTTCTTCTTACTCTGACGTCATGGGGTGTCTTGGCCAGTACATGTCTTCTTACTTTGACGTCATGAAATGTCTTGGCCAGTATATTTTGTCTTACTCTGAATAGATGGGGTGTCTTGGCCAGTATATTTGCTCTTACTCTGACGAGATGGGGTGTCTTGCCCAGTTTGTTTTCCTGATTCTAACGAGAGGGCAGGTTTTTATAGGTATGTTTCATCAAGTCTTGATCAGACGTGGGCTTGCTCAATATATTTCATCTTGTCCTGTCGTTAGTCTTATGTGGCAGCGTGCGGTAGTGCATACAGTGGCACTCTCTGTAGGTGTGCGTTCAGATAACGGGAATAATGTGTGCTTCTTTGGACGTGGATGTCACGGGGAACATAGGGATTGAGACAAGCGGAACACAAAGGATATACAGAGGCGTCAGGGACGAAAGAAAGGATAGTAACAATTAGACATGAGATTGTGATTAAAAATGGAAAGAAGAGAAGAAATAAATATAGCGACATACGAGAGAAAGAGAAGGCATGAGAGAAATGCGAAAGTGATGTTAGAGTGGAAGACATGGACTGTATGAGTGAATTGAATGGAAAAAACGGGAAGAAAAAAGAAAGATAGAGCGACGGAAAGACAAAGCGAACGAGCAAGGCAAAGATTATGAAATATGGAGGGGGAGAAAATATGATTGAGAGAACAGTGCATGGGAAAATAATTACGAGGTACACAAAAGTGGAAAAAGAACATTAGAGTACAGGAAATATATTGAGAAAGAAGCATGCAAATGAATGGATGATTTATAAGGAAGGAAAATATCATCAAGTGACAGAAAGAAAAGCAAAGCAAGGAAATCCAATTTGGGATATGAAAGGGAGAGAATGTAAAAATATCAGTCAGAGATTGAGTTGCTCCGCCTGTCGATATCTTATTTTTGTTTTTCTCCAGGGGAGTTTTTTTTACGTTCGCTTTTGTTTTCTTGTTTTGCTTTGTATTTTTGGTATGCTTTTGTTATTGTTAAGTTGCTTAGCATTAAGTTTTAGAGATTGCAGGAGGTAGTGGATGGTATGGTGATGATGATGAAAGAGGGGAGGGGGTGATCTCTCCCTCTCTCTCTCTCTGTGCGTGCGTGTGGGCGGGCGAGCGTACGTGCGTGCGTGTGTGTGTGTGATAGAGTGAGAGAGAAACAGAGAGAGAGAGAGGTCTACGCGGGTGGTTGTAGTGTATGGTCTAACAAAAACCGGAAGTGGTGGCATACGGACTCGCCAACGCAGAGCTATAAAGAAGCAAAGACACTCATCAAACTATCCATGAGGACGGAATAGAAAGACCAGCACAAAGAAAACAAACTAGAAAATCACAGCATAAACAAATTTGGCAGAGAAGGGCAGGCAAATATCGTCAAACTCAGAACGGGACATTATAGACGCAGTCCACCTTCACATAATGGGTCTAAGAGACAGGGACATTTGCGATTGTATAGCTACTGCTTAGAAAGATTTGTCAGTATGTCTGAACCAGAACAGTCTTTTTCACTTCGTCATTAGTGATGAAATACTGACCTCCCAGAAATTCTTGAAGGGGTCCAAACAGGTGGGAAATCACTTAGAGCGAGGTCTGGGCTGTAAGGTGGATGGGGAAATACCTCCCAGCTGAGTTGCTGCAGATGCCACATATTGCAGTGAGCCATATGAGATCGAGCACTATCTTGCAAGAGCAGGACGCCCTTTGTGATCAAATCACGCCGTATTTTTCTGCAGACGGTTATGGATATCACTCAAAATGCATATGTACTGTTCACTGTTGGTAGTGGCACCACGGGGTAGAAAGACAATTTTCCCGATAAGGAGTTCCACAATCTGGATATTCCAAGAAATGACTGTGGTGAGTAGAGAGCTACAATGACCGGGATCATCACTTACGGATGTACGACGTTCTCTAAAATGTTTACACCATTCAAATGTCTTATTGCAGCTGAGTGTCTCATCACTATTTTGTGATTGCAGTCTTCTGTAAATGCCCGTAGGTTTCACGTCTTCTGTAAATTTCCGCAGGTTTCACGTCTTCTGTAAATGTTCGCAGGTTGTACACCTTCTTTCAGAAGTAACGTCTTCACAACACGCTGTTCCATGCAAGCTCTAACAGTGTTGTCCGCCATTTTAATGTATCAGTCACGTGACTAGCCCATGGCAAATGGGCCACCTAGCAGTAATATGACACAAATGTCCTTAACTAATAGCAGTAGTTCCAGCACGCTATAGCCCATTCAAGTAGAACTAGAACATAGTCCGGATTTGATTTGAACGTCTGTCGTATATATAAGTATATATGATCAACAAGACCTATCATCTGATTGCAATTGGAGATTTTAATAGAGTCCAGGAACAAAACGTTTATGACATGAAATTTGCTTAGGAAGATTTATTGACACCCCCTTAAAGTGGAAGAGCAATGGAAAAATAATTTTAAGTGGATATACTGAGGATGGCCTAATGAAAACAAACACCAGGGTCTAACACTGGAAAAGTGATATCACAACGCAGTTCAGGTGGAACAACCCATCAAATATATATCATCTAAATTGGTTGCATATTAATAAAACAATAGAGAAGAATTTGTTTTTTAAACTAGAGTAATCCCCAGTATATGTTTAGATGGATTAGCAGCAGTGACACTAAAAACATCCAATATGAAAAGTAAGGCAAGTAAAAACATGAAAAGTAAGGAAAGTAAAAACATGAAAAGTAAGGAAAGTAAAAACATGAAAAGTAAGGAAAATAAAAACATGAAAAGTAAGGAAAGTAAAAACATGAAAAGTAAGGAAAGTAAAAACATGAAAAGTAAGGAAAGTAAAAATATGAAAAGTAAGGAAAGTAAAAACATGAAAAGTAAGGAAAGTAAAAACATGAAAAGTAAGGAAAGTAAAAACATGAAAAGTAAGGAAAGTAAAAACATGAAAAGTAAGGAAAGTAAAAACAATGTCGATAATCGTCATTGACCTTAGAGTAATTAGACGTGAAGCTATTCCTAGAAGCATTTGCAACGATACGACAAGGATTTTTAAGATTGTAGATAAATAAACTGAAAACATAAACAGTGATGCGGCCGTAGCTGAAACATCGATGACCGATGCCCTCAATAAGAAATGTGAAGCATTTGGTTCAGACATGTCAAAGATAGTAATCAAACAGCTTGATGGAATGTTGAAATTCAAGGAAATTCTACAACACATAGCCTACGTCTAAGAGACCGGAGGAATATATTTAGATAAAAAGCATGACGAAATAACGAACAGTAAAAAAACTAATACGAGAATGTAGAATAACTGAAATAAATATGGATACAAGCTGGAATTCGCTTGCATACATTGCTTGAGATTTCTACAAAAGCATCACTGCGATGAGATATAGAAATGGGAGCTTGAACATCACTTCAATCATTAATAACGAAAAAAAATTGCAAATATTTAACGAGCATTTAAGACAACAGCGATGGAACGAGCACTTCCAAGAATTGTTCAACCCAACAGACACTCATTGACATTCAATATTTATTCCAAGACAGAGGGTTATCTGGAAACTTACATATTGATTGAAAATATAGAAAGAGCTATAACGAATAATCAAAGGAACAAGTCACCAGGAATGGGCAACGTAACGGCAGTTGCAATTCTAGATTGTCGGAAGATAGTAAAGGAATGGTCAGAGGGAATCTGTACAAGAGTAATGAAAGAAAGTCCTATGTGATTGACAAGAAGATACAATAATGCTAATCTAGAAGAAATTAAAACACAGAGAAGCACATCGCTACTAAGTCATGCAAGTAAAAATGTATGTGAAAATACTTGAGAAAGGAAGAAGACCAAATGTTGAACTGCAGCTGAGCAAAGACAACTTGGACTCCGTAAGGGACTGTGATATGCGGATGTCTTGTTGATATGATGTCTTTAAGCGAACTGGGTGAAAGAAAACGATCACTGGATTTTCAAGGAAACGTTTCAAGTACGGTCTGAAGTGCAATTAAATGGACAATTAACACCCAGGGAAAACCTAACTCAAAATCGTTCAACCTGGTACAGTAAAGCCATAAAGGACATTGAAATCAGCCAGGGTCTCCGTGTTCAGGCAGCTCAAAAAAAAAACCGA
Source organism: Ariolimax columbianus (assembly GCA_036924085.1). Taxonomy (NCBI): domain Eukaryota; kingdom Metazoa; phylum Mollusca; class Gastropoda; order Stylommatophora; family Arionidae; genus Ariolimax; species Ariolimax columbianus. Next base: position 25,360,015 of record JAVGWX010000019.1, read on the forward strand.
AATCGGGTAAGTCTAGAGCAGAGGGAATACCAGAGGCAGCTGCACACTATGTTTGCCAGTCTTGTCATAGAACGTTCCGCTCTAACATTGGCTTGGTCAGTCACAGACGCACACACCTACTCAAGGATGCAGTATGACACGGGATGATGTTGACGGTCCGCATCAAAGACGATCGGCAAAATATTAATTGTATTATTCACATTAAGACATTTAAGAGAAAGAACTATAAAATTTGAGAAGTATTTAACCTTGCATTTAATGGGGTTGGAGAATAAACTGTGGATAATTAAAAATACAAAGAAAAATTGCAGGTAATGAGAGAGCATGAAATAAGGAACAGGAAATTAGTTTTCACAGAATGAAGCGCATCTTGTGCAACTCAGAAAGAGTTCTTGGGTGTTATGTGGAACCTGTACCGATATACGGTAGTGAATTATGGACAATCATCAAACAAGCACAACTACCATTAGAGGCCACGGAGATGTGTATTTACAGAAGAATGTTAAGAGTTACTTGGATTACAGAGAAGACTAGCGGTGGGGTTCCTGAAGAAGGACAAACACAAAGAATCGTTGAGTATTGTTTTTTTTTCGGACAGCACGTTTTCGCTGAGCCTCCGCGAATAATGTACTCTCAGCTATCTGAGCACCATCGGTGTTACTTTCTATCTAGGTGATACAGTTTGTGCATGTTTCTCCCAGGAGTTCTTAGTTTGACCCGTTCTTCGTCAAGGGGTGGTCACTCTTAAGCCTGTTCCAACTCAGGTTCCAGTCGTTTCTGTCGCTGGCGCGTGTCGTTCAGTGGGATAGTAATCTGTATGTGGTGGGGTCGTTTATGTTGTGCTTATCTAGTGAATCTCGCCAGCGAGCTGGGGGCCGTCCATAAGGTCTCTGTTTGTCGCGCGGATATCACATGGTGGTTATGGTACTTCATCTTTCATCTTGTCGTCTATCTAATCTGCCCCCCCCTCACCGCCCCTCCCTCCCCCTAAGCGGTGTTTTGAATGGTTGACGTCCTGAAGGACATCCTTGAGGTGTGGCATTCTCTGGATGTCGCTATTGTGTAGTTCGTTTTGCCGGTGTTGTCTGAGATTTATGCCCACCAGGCGTCTTTCAATGGATACATGTGCTATTCTCAGTTGGTTCTATGCTGCTTTTGTTAGAGACCAGGTTTCGCTACCATAGAAGACCACTGGTAGGTCTACCGAGTCGAAGATGTTCGCATGTAATCGTGTGTCATCTATGGCGTCTGTTGCTGTCACGGTGCAGTTGAAGGCTGCCCATCCTGCGCGTTTCCGTCTGGGGATCTCAGGTTTTCTGTTGTTCTTCATGTTGAGGAGCCTTCCCAGATAGACATATACTTCACCATCTTTTATGGGCGTTCCACTCAAGAGTATGGGTTTGGGCTCTGTGAAACGGTTGCGCCTAGCTTTGATTTTCCCTAGGTTCATAGCTAGACCTGCTTTCCTGCCTTCCGGGTCTAGTGACCGCAGCATCTCTGACGCTTCCAGGGGCGTCTCTGTGATGAGGACGATGTCGTCTGCGAATGTGAGGTGGTAAAGTCGTCTTCCACCCATTTTGATGACATAGTTGTCCCAGTCGCAGTGCCTCAACGCCGACTCTAGGCATGCAGAGAATAGGTTCGGCGAGATGGGGTCTCCTTGCCGTATCCCCTTCTCTGTCGCGATGAGGACGGGATGAGTAAATGGACGTTTGACAGTGGTAAATCCTTCGTAGAATCTCTTGAGTATTTCTATGTCGTGGAGGTCTATTCCTTGCTCGACCATCACTTTCCACACAAATTCTGTTTCAACCGAGTTTCACTTCCCAGAAGGTGACATAAATTTAGAAGCATTTCAGAGACACTCGCAAGGAGTCTCTTTAGCGTTTCTTCTGTTCTACTGCCGAGCGATGCCTGTTTTCAGCTCACCGTATAACCGCTGATTTGGGATGCGCTCATCTGACATGAGAACAACATGACCCATCCTTCTTCTTCTTCTTCTTCATCGTACGCAGTCAGACAATAACCATTATTTTTTCGAAAAAAGCAGCCGTCATCCTGAGGCTGTCGACACTGCCATAGAGCTTGTCTAGTGTTGCCACTGGTGATGGCCACATCTGCTCTCTCTGATCCTCGTATGTCGGGCAGTTTTGCAGAAAATGCTCAGCGGTCATTTTCCCGGTACCACACGGGCATTCGTCGGTGCCACCTATCTTCAATTTGTTGAATAGGTGGTACCTGAGTCTATTGTGGCCAGTGCGATGTCTGAAGACCACGACCTGCTCTTTTCTGTTCAACTGGTAATAGGCATCGTTTTTGGTGTAACCAGTATCTTCGGTTTCTTATTTGGTCATGTATCTAGCTCTAATAAGCAGTTTTGACTCTTCGTATGTCATACTATTATCAGGTTGTGGTAGTTTTACACCTTCTTTGCCAGTCTGTCTGCCTCCTCGTTGCCTTGGATGTTGCAGTGAGATGGGACCCACTGCACCATTACTCTTTTTGGTGCGGCCTGCTGGCATAGTTGACAGAGTACTGCTCTTAAATCATAAAGTTCAGTATTTGTCTGGCTTTTCACCGAACTGGTATCGGACTTCCTGGATAGTGTCTTCCAACCTATGGTGGAGAGTCTTCCCACATTTCTTAAGGACACCAACCATGCCTTAACCACTTTATCTACCATTGTCCTATCCCCCGATCAAACCTATCGTCTCTTCCTACTTGATGTCTGTTCACTGTACACCTCGATCCCCCACTCTGATGGTTTATTGGCCCTCTGTTTCTTCCTTGACCGAAGGGTTAACCCATCCATCTCCACGTCTAGTAGAACTCGTTCTTACTCTCAATACCTTTGAACTCAACGGCCAGTTTTTCGACCAGATCAGCGGTGTTGCTATGGGCACCAGAATGGGCCCCAGCTACGCATGCCTGTTCATGGGTCACCTGGAACATTTGATCTGGCTTCAATTCCAGGGCCCCTTTCCTTTGATGTATTATCGATACATCGACGATGGGATTGGTATTACTGACATGTCGGAGAAGGATCTCCTCAACTTTATCGACTTTGTCAACGACTTCCATCCCTCGATCAAGTTCACGTCTGACATTTCCCTCACGTCTGTCCACTTTCTGTACATCACTGTCTCTATCTGCCCTTCAGGCCTCTCCACCACTGTCTACTACAAACCCACTGACGCCCACAACTACCTCCTCTACACTTCCTCCCATCCCCTATCCTGTCGCGATTCGCTTCCTTTCTCCCAACTCCTCCGCCTCCGACGCCTATGTCAGGATGACGCCGACTTCCTTCTCAGGGCCCACGAGATGCTTGACTTCTTCCGCAAGCGACTCTACTCTGAGACCACTCTCTCCTCCGCCCTTCAGAGGGTTCTTCTTATCTCCCGCCAAGACTCCCTCACTCCCACCTGCCGTCCTCCCTCTGACCGTGTGAAACTCGTCCTCACCTATCACCCTCACAGCGCCTCTGTCCGGGATATCCTATTTTGCCATCTCCCTATCCTTCACTCTGATCCTGCCACTCGCCAAGTTTTTCCCGATCCTCCCCTTGTCGCCTACAAGCGTGACAGGAACCTGAGGGACTTGCTGGTCAGTAGTCGCCTACACACCAGCCCTCATAGCCTCCCAGGCACCAGGCCGTGCAAAAATTCACGTGGCTGTGTTACCTGCCCTCATGTCATCCTTTCTCGCTCCATTACCTTTCCTAAGGCTGAATTCTTCATCAAAGAGGGGTTCACATGCAAATCTCGTAACCTCATCTATTCCATCATCCGCCGCCAGTGCGGTATGACTTACATTAGGGAAACTGGTATGGAACTACGGGAGCGTTTCCGCCAACACCTCAACGACATCCGCAACCACACTGGTTCCCCAATTGCCAGCCACTTCAATGGTCCTGAGCACCGGGGTATGGCTGACGTCAGTGTCACTGGTCTAGTTTCGTGCTTCTCTGACGATCGTCATCAATTCGCCCTTGAGAACAGACTTATCTCGAGGATGGGCTGTCTCCAACCACGTGGTATTAATATCTTCCATACTTTTTCTTAAACCCTCACACTGGTTCCCATCTATTTGTCTTCCCTCCCCCCCCCCACCCCCCACACCCCCATTCTTCCATCAGTTCTCTTCCCCCCTCTCTTATATCAATATCACGCCCTCCCGGCTTATATTGCCTTCTCATTGTTCTCCTATCTGGACCACTATTTGGCCCCGCTTGGCTTATCAGGCATCTTCCGCCACTTTTTGTTTGACCGCTCCCATTTCAGTTTCTATCGAGTACTTGGCATAACCGATCGCTTAGACAGAAAGCGTCTCCTACCTGAAACAGATGAGTTGACCCTTTTTTTCTTATATGTTGATTTGTTAGTTCAGTGTTGTTGTCCCTGATGAAGGCCTATTGGTCGGAACTTAGGTTTTGTTTGTGTTCTCGTCTCGGTGCGGTATCTGACCATACCCATTTTTAAATTTTGATTAAGCTCAACCTTAATCAATTTTTACTAATTTTTTGTCATGTTTTTTTTCCCTCAGTGCATCTGTAAGCAGGGCTATGCGGCTTTCATTCCTTTTACCTGTCACCATTTCTTCCACTGCCGCCCTCAGTGCCTCTGCCTCCGCTCTGAAATTGCTTGTGTATTTTCCAGTAGCGAATGACAGTGTTATTTTTCTGCCATTTGGTAGGCTCAGGAATGCTCCTGCCCCTCCGTACTGTGTTGTATTTGTTACGGAACCGTCGGTGTATGCATGGGTCCAGTCCATGCTTGGGTAGTTTTCCGTAATGTAACTCAGGGTAGTATTTTTCTTTCTTTTGATACTGGCAGTTTTTGTTTCTAATACCTGGTATCTTTTCTACCACCTCTGGAAATATATGCTGCCTCCAGGTAGGTTTTCGTACAGTAGTGATGGGCTTTGGTGTTGTTAGTGCGTTCATGGGGTTGTCGTGCATCTTTGCTTTGGCTATTTCTGAAAAGTCTCTTCGCTTTAGTTTCCCAATTCCGAAATTGTTTAGTCTCTGGTGCATTGGGTGGTCAGTCATTCTTCTGAGTTTCTCTGATTGCAGTTGGGCTCTGCAGTCTCTTCTGTCGGCCATGGATTGCAGTTTTGTAATCTTTTCAAGTTCTACATTTGGCGATGACTTCATGCCTCCTGTTATCTTCTTCTTCTTCTTCTTCGTACGCAGTCAGACAGAAACCATTATTTTTTCGAAAAAGCGGTGGTCATCCTGAGGCTGTCGACACTGCCATTGAGCTTGTCTTGCAGTTCCACTGGTGATGGCCACGTCTGCTCTCTCTGATCCTCGTATGACGGGCAGTTCTGCAGCAGATGTTCAGCGGTCATTTTAACGGTACCGCACGGGCATTCGTCGGTACCACCTATCTTTAATTTGTTGAATAGGTGGTACATCAGTCTATTTTGGCCAGTGCGAAGTCTGAAGACAATGACCTGCTCTCTTCTGTTCAACTGGTAATATGCATCGATTTTGGTGTAACCAGTATGTTCGGTTTCCCATTTGGTCATGTATCTGGCTTTGATAAGCCGTTTTGACTCTTCGTACGTCATACTAGTATCTGTTTGTGGTAGTCTTGCACCTTCTTTTGTCAGTATGTCTGCCTCCTCGTTGCCTTGGATGTTGCAGTGTGATGGGACCCACTGTACCACTACCCTTTTTGGTGCGGACTGCTGGCACAGTTTGCAGAGTGCTGCTCTTAAGTCATTAAGCTCAGTGTTTTTCTGGCTTCTTAGCGTTGTGACTACGGCGAGAGCATCTGTAAGCAGGACTATATGGCTTTCATTTTATTTGTGTGTCACCATTTCTTCCACTGCCGCCGTCAGTGCCTCTGCCTCCGCTCTGAAATTGCTTGTGTACTTACCAGTAGCGAATGACAGTGTTATTTTTATGCCATTTGGTAGGTTCAGGAATGCTCCTGCCCCTCCATTCTGCGTAGTGTTTGTTACAGAACCGTCGGTGTATGCATGGGTCCAGTCCATGCTTGGGTAGTTTTTCGATATAAAGCTTAGGGTAGTATCTCTCCTTTCTTTTTCAGTCTGGCAGTTTTTGTTTCCAATACCTGGTATATTTTCTGCCACCTCTGGAAATATATCCTGCCTCCAGGTAGGTTTTCGAACAGTAGTGATGGGTTTTGGTGTTGTTAGTGCGTTTATGGGATCTTCGTGCATTTTTGCTTTGGCTATTTCTGCAAAGTTTCTCCGCTTTAGTTTCCCATTTCCCAAATTTTTTAGTCTCTGGTGCATTTAATGGTCAGTCAGTCTTCGGAGTTTCTCTGACTGCAGCTCGGCTCTGCAGTCTCTTCTATCGGTCATGGATTAAAGTTTTGTAATCTTTTCAAGTTCTACAATTGGCGTTGACTTCATGCCTCCTGTTATGACTCTCATGGCTTGGTTTTGAAGTTTGCTAACTATATCGAAGTTCGCCTTTGCTGCTGTTGTCCATGCCGCAATGCCATACTCGAGAACTGGTCTCACTCTTCCAGTGTACAGTTTCTTTAGTATACTTTCGTCTGCTCCCCAGCTTGTGCCAGCAAGTTTCCTCACGATTGCCACTTTCTCTGGCTCTCATTCGGTTTCTTTCGATCTGACTTTTCCATGTCATGCGCTGATCAAATGTGACTCCCAGATAGTTTGGGTTGTCGTTTGGCTGTAGGTATTGGCCGTTTAGACTTAATTTGGTGTTTTTGGGTTTGATTGATAGCGAGAATATTGTACATGTGGTCTTTTCCTCGTTTATTTTGACCAGCCATGAGTTCGCCCACTCTTCCAGCGATGTTACTTTTTCCGACACACTTCACTTCTTCTTAGCTTGACTCTAAGTCCATCTTTCCATACTTTGTCAAATGCCTTTTCCAGGTCTACCTAAACCGCTACTGTATGCTTTTGCTTCTGGTAGGCATCTTCTATTTCCTGGGCTATGAGGATAACCTGGTCCTCGGTGGATCTGTGCTGCCTAAAGCCTGCTTGCTGTGGAATTAGTATCCTTTTTTCTTCCAGATGCCACATCAGTCTGGTGTTTATTATACGTTCTAACAGTTTGCCGACACAGCTCAGTGGGTTGATAGGACTGTATCCATTTGGATCTGTTTTGTCTTTTCCTTTCTTTGGTACTGGTACAAGTACTGCGTCTTTCCATGCCTGGGGTACAATACCCCTTTTCCAGCTTTGGTTCAGGACTGATAGCAGTTTCCTCTTTGCTGTTTGGCCCAGCCCCATCAGTATTTCGTTTGTTATCCGTCTTTTCCGGGAGATTTCCTTTTCTTTAATGTTCTCATGGCCTCTTCCATTTCGCTCATTGTTAGTTTTGCCATCATATGCTCTTCTGGTGCCATATTGATGTTGTCGTGCCCCCTTTGCTCTTTATTAATGTCCGTATGCCTATCTGAAGGGACATCTATGTGGTTCGCTTTGGCATAGTGTTCGACAAAGGCGTTTGCGGCTTTTTTTCCAGTGAGCAAGTTTTCGCCCTGCTTGATGGTAATTTGTTTGTTTGATGGAGTTTCGTCGTTTATGGCTCTGATTAACTTCCATAGTTTGTTCATGACCCATCCATAGTAGCTGCACTATTTTCAGATGTGTGTGGATGCTCAACATGACAGTGTTGCAACATATCGACAAAGACACTATATGACACCCAAGTCATAAACCTGAAAACAGAACAGCCCGGTCATCGAGCTGAGAATCGGCTCTGTGATCCTCGCAGTGACGAACCTAACGTAGAGCTTGGTACTGCGTCAAAGAGAAAAGGACCCATACCCACATTTGGGATCAAGATACCGCGCAGCGCATGAGCTGCAGTGGTCAGCAACCCATAGCTGACTGCTAGCGTCAGGGCCAGCGATCCAGAGCAACAAAGACCCTTCTACACCTCCACGCGGCGATCCTGGATAACAGGCTGCAGTAGGGCAGACCGGCTAAGGAGAAGGGATCGAAGAGGGAATGCTAACCCGGTACTCAAAAAATGCTTGCTGAAGTCGGATGTGTTGGACCGAAAGGTGCAAATATCAAAGTCAAGCTGTAAACTACGACACAACGCATTCCGTTTTCTGGACTACATTCTGCCACTTAATGCCCTTTCAGGGCTTGGTAGCGGGAGATTGAGAACGAACGAAGACAAGCCAACACAAGACCCACATTTTTCAGTCCACCTTGGCATATAGAAGAGGACTCAGTGGTCTCGAGGTAAGACATCGGTCTAGAGTGCTGGAGGTCGCGGGTTCAATTCACTGTAAAGACCGGGATCACGTGGTCTTTCTAGTATTTCCCCGATCTCTGGGTTGCAGAGTCCGGACGCCCGTGTGCAGTTTCGTGCACGTTAAAAATCCCTCGGTAGTAGGAAAACGAAAAGAGTAGGCTTAATGGTCGATGCCCGAGCAAATTCACAATTATGTTTAAAATCTATCCAATCTATTACTACTATTATTTAAAGCAGCATAGATGGCGCCTAACAGGCTGCGGGTTTACTTTGCTCTAGTGTTTGAGTCAAATAAGATGGACTCGCACATCGGTTAACCACCCTCCGTTAGCGATTGTCCCAACACAGTGAAGTAATAAACTGCTCGAGCCTAGCCCGCTAAGCAGAAAACCCTTTTCCCGGCTACATCCAGCTCATACCAGAGCTAGGACCTACACAGACACATCTACCCCCGTAGAAGTACAGGTCAACTAGGAACTAAGAATCTATTATGGGATACTCGCCGGTACTCCAGAGTTCGTCCATTGTGCTGAGATTCTCCAAAATAAGAACACAGTGCTTATAGGTTAAACCACGTGCAATAACGTTGATTCTTCGACTAAACTAAACTAAACTAAACCAAATTATATATAGCGAACCACTGTAACCTACTACCTTAGAAAATTGGTAATGCATGCAAAACTCAGTACAAGCAGCTTTGAGAAGAAACGCTACATTTTAAATATGTTCTGTGTAGTATACGTTCTCTGACATTCTAATTTCTATACCATTAACATATGATTTTCAAACTGGCCTACGACTTCATTGCCATTGCTGTATGTATTTGGGTAGATTTAAAGGTTGTTAACTATAGGCCGCTTCACCACTACAGTCACCGAGGTGTGTGCTGGCTATGTTTATTTTCTTTCATCTCCAACAGAAAAAAAAGAAATATACTTTACCGGGGATCCGACCCTCCGCCCTCCTTATCGTATGTTCATAACTATAGCTGAGCCACTTAGGGAAAAACTATATAAACGCAGTTCGTGCTCTCTTCCAGTAGCGATAGGTTTTATATAACCAAGTTCCTAACACCATGCATATCCTTCTATAGTTTCCTATAACGACATGTTTAGAAGATCAAAGTGGTTCTGTTATATCCCTCATATGCATACGTTTATTAGTAATTAAGCGTTTTATTTTAATAAATTTCATAAAGTGGCTTTTACAAAACGTTATGCATTCAATGAACTTGTAATACCCGTACGGAAGATCCCCATGTCACTATAACCTCACAATATGAAAGAAATACCAGTTTAACAATAAAAGGATCTGTCCCTTCCCACACCCACTCCCCTGCTCCACATCCTCTCCCTCAAACCTCCCCTATCTACTTTTCCCTAAAAAGAAAACCACTCCGCCCCCACCTCATCTCAACTTGCACGTCGTACTTTCTTCCGCCATCCGGCACATTATCCTGCCATTCTCCACCATCGCTCTCTTCCAGAAGATGCTAGCTTTCAAAGAAAACTTGGGGACGGAATGGACTAGTGGTTAAGTGACACGGCTCATAACTCGAAGGTGCTGGGTTCGAGCCCTATCACAGCACGGCTGTTACCCCGGGGAAGCAAACTCTAGAAAATGCAGGAGGAAACAGACCCTTACATAAAATGCGTGCTGAAGTTGGAAGCATTTAGTCGACAGGCGCAAAATAAAAACAATAGTGCAACGCACACCGCCTTGGAAATTAGAGAAATAAGGCGAACACAAAAAAAACAACAACAAAAATATTCGAAAACTTGCATTTTTTTCTTGTACCTAATTCTGTTCAGTTCCTACTTATTTTGTGTTGCTTTCTTTGTACTATTACCCACTGCGTAATTCAACAACATCAACAACAAAAACACTGCCGTACACAACTTAAACTTCTCAATATGCTCTGTAATGAAAAAGAAAGACACCCAAATTTCAGAATAATTCCACAAATCGGCAGCGCGACACTTCTTCCTCCGATGTTTTCCGAAACCACGTCATGTTTTCAACACTTCTTTGATGGAACTCAAATATATATAACATATTTTTAAAAAAACAATAGACCAAAATATAAACTGTTATAAATGAGTTTAGGTGCAGAATAAAGTAGGCATAGCCGGAACGGATTGTGCAGTACAATATTTGCTAAAGACATGCGAGTCATAGAAAACTGAGAGGTTGTGGTTAGTTCTGAGGGTGTGAATACGGGCAATATGTCGTCAGAAGCAATGGCTATGTCCACTCTGCTAATTTGAAGCAAATTCTGGTAATCGTCGTTCAAGGGGCAGATACAGTTTAACGTGAGTGGATAACATTAGGAGATGTACTGGGAAAAGTATGATAGTTTGCATTATTACGGTAAGAGAGTACAATGGAGATTCATATCAGCTGACCTTCAATGCAGAGATGATACTTCAACTGAACTTATGATTACCCTTGAGGAGATTATAGGTAGTTCTGCTGTGTGAAGAATAGACATAATTGCACTCCGGGTAGACCTATTGGTGCTCAGTCCCTCTCAGAAATTGGTGATTATTATAGACACTGATAGTTCTTGTAGCTCGCTAGTTGCACCCACTCTTTCTCCGTCGTCACGTGTGCTGCTAAATTCTGGACCTGCGTATGGTTTCAAAACTCTGCCACCATCATCCAAAAGACAGTCGTTGAACAACTTTATAAAGTCCCCTCTATCTGTTGTCAATATCCATACTGCCTGTACCCTGAGGCCATACCGGAATTTATTCCGATAAACCCTAACTTGACCAGGACAGAAGATTCAAAGAAATTCCCTGATGTCCGAGGTCTCAAGTCGATCTACCGCTCATTTCACAGTCATCCGTTATACACAATCCAAAGATTTCAGTACTTTGAATCTGGAAATCTAGATGACCTAAAGCGGACTGTAGACCTAGCAGCCGTAACAGTTACATCTTTCCATTTCTCTCTCTCTCTCTCTCTCTCTCTCTCTCTCTCTCACACACTCTCTCTCCCTCTCTCTAGCACTCATTTACACATCCACTTTCATCTCACGTATTCTTTCATTGTGTGCAATACACTTTATCCTCCTCTATCTACTCCTCCCGCAAATTCTCTAATAACGCAGCTACTTCATCCCTTTATCTTTTTCTCGCTCTCATCCTCTTCCTCTCTTGTCTCATTGTTCACGCTCTTACTTTATCCTGCTCCCCCATCCCGCCCACATTCACACCATCATGCAATCTAACCCGTTACCTACATTTCCCTATCTCTCTCTCTCTCTATCTCACTCGCCCAATCTATCTCTTTCGCAACTCCCACCCCATCTACTTTCACTCTCTCACTCTCCCTTCAACAGATTACCATATGAAAGAAATGTTGCCCAGGACGAATTCATTTCACTGTGGCCAGATCGATACTTAAAAAAGATGGGCTCATCTGAGTGCTTGTCTCTGATGGGTATCGAAGCCAATAAATTTGGTGGGTTGGATTATTAGGTAGAATGGAGATATGGAATGGATAAGCAGATTTATTTGGCGTTCTGTGAAAGTGGATTGCCTTTTCTTTGGAGAATGGAGGCTCTATAGAGGGACTTCCGTTATAAGGATGAGACCTGCGGGCTGTTTGATCCGTCGGGCCTTATGCTGTGTCCGGCAAAGTGATTAGCGCCACAATGCAGAATTGAAATTTGTTTTTTTTAAATTTGAAAATATATATGTATGTGTGTATGCGTGTGTGTGTGTGTGTGTGCGTGTGCGCGGGTATGTATGTATGTGTGTATGTATGTATGTGTATGTATGTGTATATATATGTGTGTGTGTGTGTGTGTGTATATATTTATATATATATTAAGTGTGTTCAAATAGTCTCCGACTAATTGGATCGGAAACCAGAAAAGTACAATAATTAACCTGGTTGGCTTTTTGTCATCTTCTTCGTTCGTTCTCAATCTACCGCTACTAGGAGAACGGATTGCATTATGTCGAGGTTTACAGCTTGACTGCGATATTTGCACCTTTTGGTCCGACACATCTGACTTCAGCAGACCAGACCTTTTTTAGTATCGGGTTGCCTTCCCTCTTCGATTCATTTTACTTAGCCAGTCTGACCTGTTGCAGTCTGTTATCCAGGATCACCGCGTAGGGTGAAGAAGAGGCTTGGTAGTTCTGTTTCGCCGGCCCTGACGATAGCAGTGAGCTATGGGTCGCTGAACGCTACAGCGCATGCGTTGCTCAGCGTGTTGATCCCAATTGGTGGTTTGAAACTGATCTGATTGAAAATGCTCTCTTTGGAACTCCACCCACTTCTCCCAGCGGACCAGCCATTGTCGGAAGTATTTCAGGATGGTCTCTCTGGAGAAGGAGTACAGATGAGTCGTCGCACTCCGCTTAATGTCTTCTGGTGCCTCAATTGGGCTCGTTTCAGCTTGGGAACAACCACGAATTGGGTCAGTTTCAGCTTGGGGAACATCCACAAATCGGGCCAGTTTCAGCTTGGGGAACAGCCACAAATCGGGCCAGTTTCAGCTTGGGGAATAGCAACAAATCCGGCCAGTTTCAGCTTGGGGAATAGCAACAAATCCGGCCAGTTTCAGCTTGGGGAATAGCAACAAATCCGGCCAGTTTCAGCTTGAGGAACAGCCACAAATCGGGCCTGTTTCAGCTTGGGGAACAGCCACAAATCGGGCCTGTTTCAGCTTGCGGAACAGCCACAAATCGGACCAGTTTCAGCTTGGGGAACAGCCACAAATCGAACCAGTTTCAGCTTGGGGAACAGCCACAAATCGGACCAGTTTCAGCTTGGTGAACAGCCACAAATCGAACCAGTTTCAGCTTGATGAACAGCCACAAATCGGGCCAGTTTCAGCTTGGGGAACAGCCACGAATCGGACCAGTTTCAGCTTGGTGAACAGCCACAAATCGGACCAGTTTCAGCTTGGTGAACAGCCACAAATCGGGCCAGTTTCAGCTTGGGGAAAAGCCACGAATCGGACCACTTTCAGCTTGGTAACAGCCCCAAATCGGACCAGTTTCAGCTTGGTGAACAGCTACAAATCGGGCCTGTTTCAGCTTGGAGAACAGCCACGAATCGGGCCTGTTTCAGCTTGGGGAACAGCCACGAATCAAACCTATTTCAGCTTGGGCAACAGCCACGAATCGGGCCTGTTTCAGCTTGGAGAACAGCCACGAATCGGGCCTGTTTCAGCTTGGGGAACAGCCACGAATCAAACCTATTTCAGCTTGGGCAACAGCCACGAATCGGGCCTGTTTCAGCTTGGTGAACAGCCACGAATCGGGCCAGTTTCAGCTTTGGGAACAGCCACAAATCGGGCAAGTTTCATCTTGTTGAACAGCCACAAATCGGGCAAGTTTCAGCTTGGTGAACAGCCACAAATTGGACCAGTTTCAGCTTGGTGAACAGCCCCAAATCGGACCAGTTTCAGCTTGGTGAACAGCCACAAATCGGGCCTGTTTCAGCTTGGGGAACTGCCACGAATCGGGCCTGTTTCAGCTTGGGGAACAGCCACGAATCGGGCCTGTTTCAGCTTGGAGAACAGCCACGAATCGGGCCTGTTTCAGCTTGGGGAACAGCCACGAATCAAACCTGTTTCAGCTTGGGCAACAGCCACGAATCGGGCCTGTTTCAGCTTGGTGAACAGCCACGAATCGGGCCAGTTTCAGCTTTGGGAACAGCCACAAATCGGGCAAGTTTCATCTTGGTGAACAGCCACAAATCTGGCAAGTTTCAGCTTGGTCAACAGCCACAAATTGGTCCAGTTTCAGCTTGGTGAACAGCCCCAAATCGGACCAGTTTCAGCTTTGTGAACAGCCACAAATCGGGCCTGTTTCAGCTTGGGGAACTGCCACGAATCGGGCCTGTTTCAGCTTGGGGAACAGCCACGAATCGGGCCTGTTTCAGCTTGGTGAACAGCCACGAATCGGGCCAGTTTCAGCTTTGGGAACAGCCACAAATCGGGCAAGTTTCATCTTGGTGAACAGCCACAAATCGGGCAAGTTTCAGCTTGGTGAACAGCCACAAATCGGGCCTGTTTCAGCTTGGGGAACAGCCACGAATCGGGCCTGTTTCAGCTTGGGGAACAGCCACGAATCGGGCGTGTTTCAGCTTGGGGAACAGCCACGAATCGTGCCTGTTTCAGCTTGGGGAACAGCTATGAATCGTTCTTCTACATCTCTTCTGAGCAAACCTTGCTGGCAACACTTCCTCGCCATATGAAGTATCGTTCTGGGAAGAGTTGTCAGTCCACCCTAAGGTCGTTAACTGCAATCCGACAGGTGTCAGCGATAATCCTCTTGAATCATTAGAATTACTTACTAATCCAGCCAAGTTAGCCACTTGATCTTTCGATCTGGCTGCGACATTGGGCTGGGTAACACTTGTTACTATCCCACAACAGCCGCCACAGAGTATCTGATAAACTCGCACTGGTTCCTCTCGAGAAACCTACCGTATACAACCCGTGGCTGACTAACCTGAAGTCTAACAATCCTCTTGATGTTCCTCCGTGAGGAAGTCATGCAGGATATGCTCCGGTCTTTGCTTGGGTACTTGGCGGTGTCTCTAAGACGTATTCTGTGGAGGTGGGTCATAAGTCTACAATTTCCCATTTTGAATCTGAAGATCTTTGTCCCATTACCGATGAAACGGTTATTGCATGACTTCAAAATAACCTCCCTGTTCACGTCGAACACCCCTACCACGTATGTGAGCTCAAGATTTCAGCTCATATATTTATCGCAATACTCACCATAATCTACGTCTCTTTTTTGTCCTGCTGCTCTTGCCTTCTAGCTTCGCATAGATAACAGCGGCAAAGATGGCGCTCTACCGGCTGCGGGTTTACATTGCTCTGGTGGTTTATTTCATTGTTAATGCCGCCAGGCGACGGATTTGCCTGGAATTCCCAATGGTCGACGACTTACACTTGCGTTCATGGAAACGTGTCGTTGTTTCCCTCCTTCCTATTATCCTGGCCTTGATATCAGCTATTTGAATTGACACTATGCTTAAACCCATGGCGTATTTTCACGGTCTAGTTCACACGGCTGAACTTCACGCGATTGTCGCATTTCGCTCTAGTTGCATACAACGTCGGTTTTGACATGACTATAAAGGACTAGGTCACGGCTCGGGAGAGATGCCCCTATGACCTATTGCGGTTATGGAAAAAGCACGACACGCGACGATAGATGTCATCCCACTCCGTTGCTTTGCGGTATACCTGTTTACGGAAGAGGCTTCGGTAGTAAACCCTAAGAAAAAATATGCATCATGTGCTATATTCGGTCCTCTCGATAAAATCTTGCCACTGGGTACCTCAGGACCAGAGAGTAAGGTTAACAAAAGGCGCAGTCAATCCACCCTAAGCTCTGAAGGTTCCATGTCTATCTGTCTGCTATCTAGAAAACGGTGATGGCAACAACTGACGTCGGAGATGACTACCGCCCTCATGTAGCCGAGCCTTTGAAATGTGAGATCGCTAACATCTCACACCCCTGCGGAAGTAATGGTATGGGCTACTTTAACTGGGGCAGCGGTCGTACAAGGAAGGGACCACGGATGTGTAATGTCTGTCCGTGAAGTCGAACCCGTGAAACGCTATAATCCATGTCTTGTAAGCCAACTCACGGTCGACTAGTTTAAACGCTCCAGTATCCAGACAATGTCATAATCAGCGCTTTTGTGCATTGTGAATCAAGGATTGAGAGTCCAACAATGTGACGACCTCTATTAGGTCTCAATCAGCCACCTGCCTCAGTCTACATTATAAAATGTCATGTCACTGTCACGTATTTCCAGTTCTGCTCTGTAGTGACGTTGGCCTGTTATGCTTACACTGAGCTATGCACAGATTATCACTTCGACGTTCATTCTATATTGAGGCTCACCTAAATATACGGCAGAGGAATAAAGGCCGCTTGCATCTAAGGTCGCCACACAAAC
This sequence comes from Ariolimax columbianus, assembly GCA_036924085.1. Lineage (NCBI taxonomy): Eukaryota > Metazoa > Mollusca > Gastropoda > Stylommatophora > Arionidae > Ariolimax > Ariolimax columbianus. Next base: position 25,376,183 of record JAVGWX010000019.1, read on the forward strand.
AAAAAGTGTGTCGAAGACAACAGTGAAGAACTGGTAAACTATGTTTAAAGAAAGATCTTCCGAAACCAGGTCAGGCACATATTGTTGCGTCAGAAGATACCATCGCCAAAATGTATGCAGTAGTTCGGAGGGACCGTAGCCGGAGCTTACGCTCGACACACTTTTGTCACCATAGACTGGCTGCATTCTGCGATTAATGTCAACTGGTAGACATTCTTCAGCTGTTAGAAACTGAATCACCCTCGCTGATCAACTCTTGACGGATTCCGTATAACACCCGCCATGTTTTCAACGGTCTGCTGAGGAAATTATGAGTCGTAGGATAATGCAATTTTGCAACCTTGACGGTTGGTATGTGCTATTTATATTAAAAAAGACATCATCATGCGCATCGTGCGTATGTTCTCTTAGTGCTGTTCAGTCTGGATTAATCTGAACACGCCTCGTAGTTACTGTGAGGGATTGTTAGAGACTTCAGTTCAGTAAGCCACAGGTAGTATAATCTAGACTAGACACTTCCCTTTTTTGCTGTTTTAGCTATTTGCTTCTTTAGCCGTATTTACAGCTATGGAGAATTGGGCGCAATTCATACGTTTTCTAATTGCATCCCCAATTAAATAAACGCCATGCCATACAGATGGTTAGAACACATCTCCTCTTGTTTAGAAGGCCGAAACTCAATCCTTTCGATCATTCGCTTCTCGTCGTGACAGACCAATTAGGGAAAAGTGGCGTTTGTCTGATGTCGTTAACGATTCGTTCTTTCCATAACTATAGCTATGTTAAGCCTTTCAGGCATGCATATTTCCTTACATGCACTTTCAGCATGTATTGAGAGCGTATGGTTTGTTTAGCATTTTGTTTTTTACGATCCAGTCGACGAGAATATTAATTGATAACTGGCGTATTGATATGGAATCAAAGCAGGGAAGAAAGAAACATGCAATCCCATCTCTTAAACAAACTATAGTCTCGCACATTGAAGTATCTAACACTTCCTTCCAGACATCAGTATCTGCTGTGGAGCTACCATGGCCTTTACCATCTCATCATGCCATCAAACAATTTTATTTACTGATTTACTCTGTTTCTTGCCTTTGGCTTTTATTATTAGCACAAGGCTCTTCAGACCATCACAAGGGTCTACATGCCATCACAAGGGTCTTCAGACCATCACAATGTATTGCGGTCCGTAACATTCTGTCACAGATTGTGACAGGCCGTTCCAATGTGTGACAGATTGTGACATGCCATCACAAGATGATACATGCCGTCACAAGTTCTCACATGTCGTCACAAGGTACCACAGTCCATCACAAAGTACCACAGTCCGTCACAAAGTACCAAATTCCGTCAAATGGTGACACAGTCCGTCACAAGGTGTCACAGTCCGGCACAAGATGTCACAGTCTGGCAAAAGGTCACAATGTCCGTCACAAAGTACCACCATCCGTCACAAGGTGTCACGATCCGTCACAGGGTGTCACGGTCCGTCACAAGGGGCCACAGTTCGTCAAGAGTACCACAGTCCGTCACAGGGTACTACCGTTCGTCACAAAGTACCACACTCCGTCACAAGGTACCACAGTCCGTCACAAGGTACCACAGTCTCTCAAAAGGTACCACAGTCCGTCACAAGGTACCAGCAGTCTTTCACACGGAATCACCGTCCATCATTTATTTAAACTGTCTAAATAGTCATGTGTGACCTATTTACTAACATGCCCATGGAACAGGCCGAGCATTTTAAATATATTGCAATTATAATAAACTAGAAATGAGGTACTTCAGAAGAGATGGCCACTCTTCTTCTTCTTCTTCGTACGCAGTCAGACAGTAACAATTATTTTTTCGAAAAAAGCGGCGGTCATCCTGAGGCTGTCGACACTACCATAGAGCTTGTCTTGTGGTTCCACTGGTGATGGCCACATCTGCTCTCTCTGATCCTCGTATGTCGGGCAGTTCTGCAGCAGATGCTCAGCGGTAATTTTCCCGGTACCACACGGGCATTCGTCGGTACCACCTATCTTCAATTTATTGAATAGGTGGTACCTCAGTCTATTGTGGCCAGTGCGAGGTCTGAAGACAACGACCTGCTCTCTTCTGTTCAACTGGTAATAGGCATCGTTTTTGGTGTAGCCGGTATGTTCAGTGTATCATTTGGTCATGTATCTGGCTTTAATAAGCCGTTTTGACTCTTTGTACGTCCTACTAGTATCTGTTTGTGGTAGTCTTGCACCTTCATTTGCCAGTCTGTCTGCCTCCTCGTTGCCTTGGATGTTGCAGTGTGATGGTACCCACTGTACCACTACCCTTTTTAGTGCGGACTGCTGGCATAGTTGACAGAGTACTGCTCTTAAGTCATTAAGCTCAGTGTTTTTCTGGCTTTTTAGCGCTGTGACTACGGCCATCTGGGGTAGTTGTCTCGCCGCAGCGACTCAATTTCAACCAGTGTTCGTAAAGCGATCTCAGTCCCGCCAGGCGGAGCGATAGCGCGGGCTTGCGGAAAACGCTCGCCTGCCTTTCCCCGTAGTGCGAATTGGGTGCGGTTTGTGGTAGTGGCTCCTCCACCGAGGTGCGCTAGTCTGGTCCGTATCAGGAAACGTGGTCCGTCCCTGGTGATTTATCTAAGGCTTATAGCAGAGCTCGACAGTACGTCTCGCTGGTGGTCCGACTCTCGCAAAGAGCTTGTGACCGGCAAATGGAAAGCAGGAATCGTTGCCTCGAGGCCCTGCGTTCTCCCTACGGAGAAGGGCAGGCCGGCAGGCCAAATTGTGTCTCTAGTCCCAGTGAAATTCATCGCCGAGGTCGTTGGGATCCGTTCTGCACAGAGCGCTGCCATCCCTCCTCGAGCGAGCCCGGTCGGTCGGTCGTCTGGTGCGTGTGGGAGGCCCCTGTCAGGCGGTCCTAGGTCGACGGAGTGAGGGACGGGTGGAACAACCGTCCGTCCGTCCCGTCAGTCGGTCCCTGCGGCCGTCCCAGTGAGGCTTTTTACACACCCTTCCTCCGCCGACCGGTGTGCGCAGTACGTACGTCTCCGACAGATATCTGGTTGATCCTGCCAGTAGTCATATGCTTGTCTCAAAGATTAAGCCATGCATGTCTAAGTTCACACTGTCTCACGGTGAAACCGCGAATGGCTCATTAAATCAGTCGAGGTTCCTTAGATGACACGATCCTACTTGGATAACTGTGGCAATTCTAGAGCTAATACATGCTTACCAAGCTCCGACCCTCGCGGAAAGAGCGCTTTTATTAGTTCAAAACCAATCGTCGTTTCCCCTCGCGGGGTTGGGGCGGCCCCACTGGTGACTCTGGATAACTTTGTGCTGATCGCATGGCCTCATGTGCCGGCGACGCATCTTTCAAATGTCTGCCCTATCAAATGTCGATGGTACGTGACATGCCTACCATGTTTGTAACGGGTAACGGGGAATCAGGGTTCGATTCCGGAGAGGGAGCATGAGAAACGGCTACCACATCCAAGGAAGGCAGCAGGCGCGCAACTTACCCACTCCCGGCACGGGGAGGTAGTGACGAAAAATAACAATACGGGACTCTTTCGAGGCCCCGTAATTGGAATGAGTACACTTTAAACCCTTTAACGAGGATCTATTGGAGGGCAAGTCTGGTGCCAGCAGCCGCGGTAATTCCAGCTCCAATAGCGTATATTAAAGTTGTTGCAGTTAAAAAGCTCGTAGTTGGATCTCAGGCGCAGGCGGGCGGTCCGGCTCGCGCCGGTTCACTGCCCGTTGTCTCCTGCCCTACCGTCTGCCGGCTCTCTCCCACGGGTGCTCTTCGCTGAGCGTCCTGGGTGGCCGGCGCGTTTACTTTGAAAAAATTAGAGTGTTCAAAGCAGGCCTCGGCTGCCTGAATAATGGTGCATGGAATAATGGAATATGACCTCGGTTCTATTTTGTTGGTTTTCGGAACTGGAGGTAATGATTAACAGGGACAAACGGGGGCATTCGTATTGCGGCGTTAGAGGTGAAATTCTTGGATCGCCGCAAGACGAGCTACTGCGAAAGCATTTGTCAAGAATGTTTTCATTAATCAAGAACGAAAGTCAGAGGCGCGAAGACGATCAGATACCGTCGTAGTTCTGACCATAAACGATGCCGACTAGCGATCCGCAGGAGTTGCTTCGATGACTCTGCGGGCAGCTTCCGGGAAACCAAAGTGTTTGGGTTCCGGGGGAAGTATGGTTGCAAAGCTGAAACTTAAAGGAATTGACGGAAGGGCACCACCAGGAGTGGAGCCTGCGGCTTAATTTGACTCAACACGGCCAACACTGAAATGATTGACATGCCGAGACCACACTTCTGGGGTCTAATATGGAACTGGTGCTGGACTTAGACCCCCAGAAATCTGGGGTTATGTCCCCTGTGGCTCGGTTTTGTCTGCATCCAGTGTTTGATAAAGGAATTGACGGAAGAGCACTATCAGGAGTGGAGCCTGAGACCTAAATTAACTTAACACGCCAATACTGCAGAATGACTATCAAAAAGTACACCTTCGTGGGGTCTAATAGAGAACATGTGCTGGAATTAGACCCCCGAAAATTTTTGGGGCTACCCTTTAAGAAACTTGATTGTCTCGCTAAGGGAATTGACGGAAGGGCACCACCAGGTGTGGAATCTGCGGCTTAATTTGACTAAACGCGCCAATACTGTAGAACAACTGACAAATCGAGAGCACTGCCGTTTGGGTCTAATAATGAACGTACGCTGGTATTAGACTCACAGACGACAAGTCAGCTCTCAAACACTCAAATGAAAGAACGCTACGGAAATCGTGTTTAACTCCGCAGAAACCGCAGATTTCAAATACCTGGTCATTGACAAACAAAAGCCCTCAATAAATTCGTCTGACCAAATAGTGAACGGGTGCTGGAAATAGATCTGAAGACAGGTCAGTTTTACCCTACAAATGACAGGGCGTTGCTACGGAAAACCAGCTCAAATCGAGAGGAGCCGCAGACACTTTGGTTCACGTACCAGGCTGATAAGCCAAGGGCGCGAGGCTACCATGTGGGGGATTACGGCCGAACCCTTGTAAGCCGCAATCCCGCCCAAAATCTCAGCACCACTGCAATGGGAGGCTCCTACATGCTCGGGACCTGGGGCTTGCGCCCCAGCCCTATCAGGTAGAGCCACAGTAAGAGGTCCTTGCCGCCCGCAAATCAAAGCGGGCGGACAACTGCTTGATACTCACCCTATACGGCGATGGGGTGCGAAAAACACCAACCAAAGACTTAGACCCTGGTCGGGGTGTCGAAAACAGGAGAGCAGCCACCACACTGTGAACTGTCAAGACTCAACCACTGACCATGAGAGTTGTCCGCACACCAGGCGATCAACATCTCTGTGACATTACCAGGCTTGTCCTCTGGCTAAATGCACTCCGGCTACGATATCTACCTCTGTACGTTATCAGCCATAACTATCATGCTGGACGCAGAAGAGATGCAGACCAGCGGACATTGCACACCTGCCCCACTGTGTCAACACCCCAGGTGGCGGGGAATGCTAGGCGTACCATCCCTGCAAAGAAGCCAAGAAAATAAAGGGAAAAAGAGATACCCCACTCACATGCAAATGCTACGTTTCTGGCAGGACGTGACGATCCTGGGATACAGACACACTGGACTGCCTCTCTTCCGGGTAAACCAGTCCATCTCATATATCACATATCATCATTGCACCCTATAGACACGAGTAGTGAAGACTCGATAGTCTGGTAAGACAACTTCCATAGGAGAGAAAACTCTGATCGTAAACAACTGCTGCCTTGCAGATAGGCTGGGGACAGCCAAAGGCTAAGGAGGGCATCCCTACAGAAACGCCTGTTGAAATCGGATGCACGGGGCCGCAAGCCTAACAAAACAGTGCAACGTAAATCACAGTATGATGGCAGCACAACCTATTCGAAAAACGTATGGCGCTCATCCTGAGGAGACCCGCCAGGCAGCGATAGCGCCGGGCCCCACGCCTCGAAGGGGCCCACCCTTGACTACTGGTGGTCACCCACCCATGTGTCGTAGAGTCAAGGCACATGGCTATGGGGTAACGTCTATTGGCCAAAACCTCAAGACCCTCAAAACACTACAGTGGAATGCGGAGGGAGTCATTAACAAAAAACTTTCCCTAACACACCACCTGCATGAAGGTAAGATTGACGTGGCATGTATCCAGGAAACGCACCTCAACAATAACCATAAATTCTCAATCAGAGGATACCAGACCTTCCGTCTAGATAGAGAAGGCCACAAAGGAGGGGTCCTGATACTGACCAGAAACAGCATACCGAGTAGCGCGGTACCTGTCAATCACACCGGACAAGCAGAAATTGTAGGAGTTGACATAATGGCTCAAGAGACGAAGCTCCGCATTTTCAATCTGTACGGACCACCAAACAGAGACCTATCGCTCTCGAGTATGGAGGTCAGAGACTCCAACTGCATAGTAGTTGGAGATTTCAACAGCCACTCGGAGAGATGGGGATACTCTGACACAGACAGCAGAGGTGACGAAGTGGAAGATTGGGAGATACATGCAAATCTCTCCCTAATCAATAGGCCGGAGGATAGCCCTAGCTTCTATTCAAGAACATGGCATACCACCTCGACTCCAGATTTGGCCTTCTCCACACAGGACATACACTATAAAATAGACCGCCAGGTGCTAAACCAACTGGCAGGTAGCGACCACAGGCCGATCAGGCTAACCATTGACATGGAAGTAGGCCCACAGGAAGCAAAACCGCTCCCACGTTGGAATTACAAACGAGCCGACTGGGACAGATTTGCAATCCTCACAGATGGGCTGTGTGAAACCATCAACACACGAAACACCAAAATGAAGCCCATGGTAGAGAGCCTAAGCAAGGCAATAATGCAAGCCGCCACTGAAACCATCCCAAGAGGAGCTAGGAAAAACTATAAGCCCTACTGGAATGATGAGTTACAGAAAGTGGAAGATGCAGTAACAAATGCTAGGAACATGGCAGAACGAGAAAAATCCATGGAGGCAAACATCGCCCTCAAAGCCGCCGCGGGGAAGTACAAACACACTCTCAAGCAAACAGCAAGAGAAAGTTGGAAAAATAAAACGGAAAGTTTAAACCTGGACAAAGAAGGGAACAAGCTATGGAAGCTAGTCAGAGCCATGAATGACGAAACCCCGTCAAATAAACAAATTACTATCAAGCAGGGCGAGAACTTGATCACAGGTAAGAAAGCCGCAAACGCCTTTGTCGATCACTATGCCAGAGCAAACCACATCGAGGTCCCTGCAGATAAGCATACAGACATTAGCGAAGAGCTAAAGGGACACGAAAACATAAATACGGCTCCTGAAGAGCACATGATGGCCAAACTAACAATGCGCGAAATGGAAGAGGCTATGAGAACACTAAAGAAAAGGAAATCTCCCGGAAAAGACGGGATAACAAACGAAATGCTGATGGGGCTGGGCCAAACAGCGAAGAAAAAACTTCTATCAGTCCTGAACCAAAGCTCGAAAAGGGGTATTGTACCCCAGGCATGGAAAGATGCAATACTGGTACCAGTACCAAAAACAGGAAAGAACAAAACAGATCCGAATGGATACAGGCCCATAAGCCTACTGAGCTGTGTCGGCAAGCTGATGGAACGGATGATAAACACCAGACTGATGTGGCATCTGGAAGAAAAACGAATACTAATTCCACAGCAAGCCGGCTTTAGACAGCACAGATCCACTGAGGACCAGGTCATCCTCATAGCCCAGGAGATAGAAGATGCCTACCAGGCACAGAAACACACAGTAGCTGTTTGGGTTGATCTGGAAAAGGCATTTGACAAAGTCTGGAAGGATGGACTTAGAGTCAAGCTAAGGAGAAGTGATGTTTGTGGGAAGATGTACAAGTGCATCAACCACTACCTCAAACAAAGAACGGCCAGAGTCCAAGTACAAGGGCAGATGAGCAAAAAGGTGACACTCGAGCAGGGAGTACTCCAAAGGGGAGTACTGTCACCCACACTCTTCCTGGTATATATAAACGATATTACAGAGAATATACCAAGAAGAGTCCATAGCTCAATGTTTGCAGACGATCTGGCTATGTGGACCTCTGAAAAGAATCTCACCATAGCAAGAAATCGGATGCAAACGGCCCTAACATCGCTGGAAGAGTGGGCGAACTCATGGCTGGTCAAAATAAACGAGGAGAAAACCACGTGCACAATATTCTCGCTCTCATTAAAACCCCAAAGTACCAAATTAAGCCTAAATGGCAAAATCCTGCAGCCAAACGACAACCCAACCTATCTGGGAGTCACATTTGATCGGCGCATGACATGACGTCACAAGTTCTCACATGTCGTCACAAGGTACCACAGTCCATCACAAAGTACCACAGTCCGTCACAAAGTACCACATTCCGTCAAATGGTGACACAGTCCGTCACAAGGTGTCACAGTCCGGCACAAGATGGCACAGTCTGGCAAAAGGTCACAATGTCCGTCACAAAGTACCACCATCCGTCACAAGGTGTCACGATCCGTCACAGGGTGTCACGGTCCGTCACAAGGGGCCACAGTTCGTCAAGAGTACCACAGTCCGTCACAGGGTACTACCGTTCGTCACAAAGTACCACACTCCGTCACAAGGTACCACAGTCCGTCACAAGGTACCACAGTCTCTCAAAAGGTACCACAGTCCGTCACAAGGTACCAGCAGTCGTTCACACGGAATCACCGTCCATCATTTATTTAAACTGTCTAAATAGTCATGTGTGACCTATTTACTAACATGCCCATGGAACAGGCCGAGCATCTTAAATATATTGCAATTATAATAAACTAGAAATGAGGTACTTCAGAAGAGATGGCCACTCTTCTTCTTCTTCTTCGTACGCAGTCAGACAGTAACAATTATTTTTTCGAAAAAAGCGGCGGTCATCCTGAGGCTGTCGACACTACCATAGAGCTTGTCTTGTGGTTCCACTGGTGATGGCCACATCTGCTGTCTCTGATCCTCGTATGTCGGGCAGTTCTGCAGCAGATGCTCAGCGGTAATTTTCCCGGTACCACACGGGCATTCGTCGGTACCACCTATCTTCAATTTATTGAATAGGTTGTACCTCAGTCTATTGTGGCCAGTGCGAAGTCTGAAGACAACGACCTGCTCTCTTCTGTTCAACTGGTAATAGGCATCGTTTTTGGTGTAGCCGGTATGTTCAGTGTATCATTTGGTCATGTATCTGGCTTTAATAAGCCGTTTTGACTCTTTGTACGTCCTACTAGTATCTGTTTGTGGTAGTCTTGCACCTTCATTTGCCAGTCTGTCTGCCTCCTCGTTGCCTTGGATGTTGCAGTGTGATGGTACCCACTGTACCACTACCCTTTTTAGTGCGGACTGCTGGCATAGTTGACAGAGTACTGCTCTTAAGTCATTAAGCTCAGTGTTTTTCTGGCTTTTTAGCGCTGTGACTACGGCCAGAGCATCTGTAAGCAGGACTATATGGCTTTCATTTTCTTTATATGTCAACATTTCTTCCTCTGCCGCCCTCAGTGCCTCTGCCTCCGCTCTGATGTTGCTTGTGTACTTACCAGTAGCGAATGACAATGTTATTTTTCTGCCATTTGGTAGGTTCAGAAACGCTCCTGCTCCTCCGTTCTGTGTAGTTTTTGTTACAGAACCGTCGGTGTATTCATGGGTCCAGTCCATGCTTGGGTAGTTTTTCGATATAAAGCTTAGGGTAGCATCTCTCCTTTCTTTTTCAGTCTGGCAGTTTTTGTTTCCAATACCTGGTATATTTTATACCACCTCTGGAAATATATGCTGCATCCAGGTAGGTTTTCGTACAGTAGTGATGGGCTTTGGTGTTGTTAGTGCGTTTATGGGAACTTCGTGTATCTTTGCTTTGGCTATTTCTGCAAAGTTTCTCCGCTTTAGTTTCTCATTTCCTAAATTGTTTAGTCTCTGGTGCATTGGATGGTCAGTCAGTCTTCGGAGTTTCTCTGACTGCAGCTGGGCTCTGCAGTCTCTTCTATCGGTTATGGATTGCAGTTTTGTAATCTTTTCAAGTTCTACAATTGGCGTTGACTTCTTTCCTCCTGTTTTAACTCTCATGGCTTGGTTTTGAAGTTTGCTAACTTTATCGGTTCGCCTTTGCTGCTGTTGTCCATGCCGCGATGCCATACTCGAGAACTGGTCTCTCTCTTCCAGTGTACAGTTACTTTAGTATACTTTCATCTGCTCCCCTGCTTGTGCCAGCAAGTTTCCTCATGATTGCCATTCTTTCTCTGGCTTTCATTCGGTTTCCTTCGATCTAACTTTTCCATGTCATGCGCCGATCAAATGTGACTCCCAGATAGTTTGGATTGTCGTTTTGCTGCAGGAATTTGCCATTTAGACTAAATTTGGTGTTTTGGGGTTTGATTGAAAGCGAGAATATTGTACATGTGATTTTCTCTTCGTTTATTTTGACCAGCCATGAGTTCGCCCACTCTTCCAGCGATGTTAGGGCCTGCTGCATCCGATTTCTTGCTATGGTGAGATTCTTTTCAGAGGTCCACATAGCCAGATCGTCTGCAAACATTGAGCTTTTGACTCTTCTTGGTATATTCTCTGAAATGCCGTTTACATACACCAGGAAGAGTGTGGGTGACAGTACTCCCCCTTGGGGTACTCCCTGCTCGAGTGTCATATTTTTGCTCATCTGCCCTTGTACTTGGACTCTGGCCGTTCTTTTTTTGAGGTAGTGGTTGATCCACTTGTACATTCTCCCACAAACATCACTTCTCCTTAGCTTGACTCTAAGTCCGTCTTTCCAGACTTTGTCAAATACCTTTCTCAGGTCCACCCAAACCGCTACTGTGTGTTTCTGTGCCTGCTAGGCATCTTTTATTTCTTGGGCTATGAGGATGACCTGGTCCTCATAGGATCTGTGCTGTCTAAAGCCTGCTTGCTGTGGAATTAGTATTCGTTTTTCTTCCAGGTGCCACATCAGTCTGGTGTTTATCATACGTTCCATCAGTTTGCCGACACAGCTCAGTAGGCTGATAGGCCTATATCCATTTGGATCTGTTTTGTCTTTTCCTTTCTTTGGTATTGGTACAAGTACTGCGTTTTTCCATGCCTGGGGTACAATACCCCTTTTCCAGCTTTGGTTCAGGACTGTTAGCAGTTTCATCTTCGCCATTTGGTCCAGCCCCATCAGCATTTCGTTTGTTTTCCCGTTTTTACCGGGAGATTTCCTTTTCTTTTATGTTCTCATGGTCTCTTCCATTTCACTCATTGTTAATTTGGCCATCATATGCTCTTCTGGTGCCGTATTGATGTTGTCGTGCCCTTTTGCTCTTCACTAATGTCTGTATGCCTATCTGCAGGGACCTCGATGTGGTTTGCTCTGGCATAGTGTTCGACAAAAGCGTTTGCGGCTTTTTTTCCAGTGAGCAAGTTTTCACCCTGCTTGATGGTAATTTGTTTGTTTGAAGGGGTTTCGTTATTCATGGCTCTGACTTGCTTCCATATTTTGTTCCCTTCTTTGTCTAGGTTGAGGCTTTCAGTTTTGTTTTTCCAGCTTTTTATTGCTGTTTGGTTTAGAGATGGCCACTCAAAAGGCAGAAAACGATAGCCTTTTTCAAGACATGAATATAGAATTTCTCAGCAAAAGAGAAATAGATCAGAAAACTAGGATGGCTGTATACCAAACCAGTTTTGACTTATGAGCGAGAGACATGGCCTATAACTACAAAGCAGAAAAGCCGAATCCCTGTCTCAGAAATGAGATTTCTACGGGATTTTATCCAAGTAACAAGTTGAGACCAGGTAGGAACTCGTTATTCACGTAACAAGTTGAGACCAGGTAGGAAATCGTTATTCACGTAACAAGTTGAGACAAAGTCCGCAATCGTTATTCAAGTAACAAGTTGAGACAAAGTCCGCAATCGTTATTCAAGTAACAAGTTGAGACAAAGTCCGCAATCGTTATTCAAGTAACAAGTTGAGACAAGCTAGGAAATCGTTGTTCAAGTAACAAGTTGAGACAAGCTAGGAAATCGTTATTCAAGTAACAAGTTGAGACAAGCTAGGAAATCGTTATTCAAGTAACAAGTTGAGACAAAGTCCGCAATCAGATAATTCGACAAGTTCTCTAAGTCCGACCTTTGCAGGCTCGAGAGGATACATGTAAACCTGAATAGTTTTGGACATGTCTGCAGAATGAAATAACATCAACTACTACTACACACAAAGGAAGCAAAAAGTCAAGGATCCAAACTCAGAATACGACCCAAAGTCCGCTGGAATGACAACATAAGGCAATATACTACACTAGAACTAAGGCAATTTGAAGACAGGTGATAGAATTGTATGACCTCTAAACCTGAAGATATAGTAGTACTGAGTTTGGGTTTTCTTCGCTGATTCTGTTCATTTTATTATCCAATTTATGCCAATCGTGTACTTAATTCTGCTATTTGCACTTTCCTTTTGAAAAAGTAAATCGCTAACACTTTATTATCCGGTCACTATTATTACTGGAATGTATTTTTTTTTCGTCTATGTAATTGAAGTCCATTGTTTGAGTGTGTGTGTCCGCGCGTTTTCAAGAATCGTTCAAGTGTTCAGTCTGGAGAAACATAAATAAATAAGGGAAGTAATTTAATTAAAATAATTGTAAGGAAGATAGCTCTGCTAAATATCTATACATTGTAATTGATCCCAGTGACCCGGATAGCTAAGCAGGATCGTCTGTTACATTATATTTATTATGACTGGTTTCACTTTGTAGATTAAAGAAGTATGATGAAAGTATTCGGAAAATGTAAATCAGTTTCAGCGTGTATAATGCTGGTCACATTTTTATATCAACACAGAAGCCCTGAATTTAAAATGGCCGACAGGACTTGAGAGAAATCCAGATTTGCAGTTTTTTTTCATTTCAACTCCCTCACCTACTCTCTTTCTCTATCTGTCTCTCTTTCACACTCTTTCTCATTCATACGATATCAGTCTCTCATTGTCTCTTGTGTAGGTCACTCACTCACACACATTATCTAATTTTTCTCCATCACTCATTCTGTATCTCACTTTTTCTCACTTACATAAAAGTAGAATCACTATTTTTCCCTTTCAAATTCTTACTCCATCTATCTCTTTGTCTCTCTCTCCCTCACACAAACACTCTCACTAACACTTCCTCTCTATCTCTCACGCTCTCGCAAACACTTTCTCTCTATATCTCACGCTCTCACAAACAGTTCCACTCTCTCTCACGCTCTCACCAACTCTTCCTCTCTGGCTCTCACAAACAGTTTCTGTCTCACGCTCTCACAAACACTTCCACGCTATCTCTCGTACATACACGCACTCTCACACAAACGCTCTCACGTACTTTTTCTCTCTCTCTCTCTCACACTATCTCGTCCTTTCATACATACACTCTCACAAACTCTTCCTCTATCTCCCTCTCTCATTCATACACTCTTACACAATCGCTCTAATGCACTCTCTCACTCTCTCTCTCTCTCTCTCTGTCTCTTTCATTAACATATTTCCAAATGAAATACATTTTTGCTAGGACGAAATCATTTAACTGTGGCCAGATCGATACTAAAAAAGTTGGGCACTGAGTGCTTGTCTCTGATGGGTATCGAAGCCAATAAATTTGGTGGGCTGGATTATTAGGTAGAATGGAGATATGGAATGGCAAATCAGATTTATTTGAGATTCTATGAAAGTGGATTGCCCTTTCTTTGGAGATCGAAGGTTCTAGTCAAGATACTCGGCACCACCTGAAAGCTAGATGAGGTATCGTTAATAGGTATCATGAGTCCATCAATCCAAATTATGAATGCACCAAACCGTATACGGAACAAGTCAAAGAGTACTCTGTACTGGTCAGAAAATTAGCTTGAACTGGTTCAAAACGTGTCCTATACTTGTTAAAAGACATTCTGCACTCACTAAAACGTGTCCTGCACTCACCAAAACGTATATTGCACTCCAAAACGTATATTGCACTCCAAAACGTATATTGCACCCCAAAAACACATTGTACTCCCAAAAACGAATTCTGCACTCACTAACAGTATATTTTATTCACCAAAACGTATCCTGCACTCCCCAAAACGTATCCTGCACTCCAAAACGTATATTGCACCCCCAAAATAACATTGTACTCCCAAAAACGTATCCGGCACTCACTAAAAGTATATTTCACTCACCATAACGTATCCTGCACTCCCCAAAACGTATCCTGCACTCACCAAAAGTATATTTCACTTACCAAAACTTATCCTGCACTCCCCAAAAGTTTATTTCCTTCACCAAAACTTATCCGGCATTAAGCAAAAGTGTATTTCCCTCACCAAAACGTATCATGCCCTCACCAAAACGTACCATGCCCTCACCAAAACGTATCATGCCCTCACCAAAACGTATCCCGCCCTCACCAAAACGTATCATGCCCTCACCAAAACGTATCATGCCCTCATCAAAACGTATCATGCCCTCACCAAAACGTATCATGCCCTCACCAAAACGTATCATGTCCTCACCAAATCGTATCATGCCCTCATCAACACGTATCTTGAACTCACCAACGCGTATCATGCCCTCACCAAAACGTATCATGCCCTCACAATAACGTATCATGCCCTCACCAGATCGTATCATGCCCTCACCAAAACGTATCATGCCCTCACCAAAATGTATCTTGAACTCACAAACGCGTATCATGCCCTCACCAAAACGTATCATGCCCTCACCAAAACGTTTCATGTCCTCACCAAAACGTATCTTGAACTCACCAAAACGTATCTTGAACTCACCAGCGCGTATCCTGCCCTCACCAAAACGTATCATGCCCTCACCAAAATATATCATGCCCTCACCAATACGTATCATGCCCTCACCAAAACGTATCAATCCCTCACCAAAACGTATCCTGCCCTGACCAAAACGTATCATGCCCTCACCAACGCGTATCCTGGTTTTGTTAAACAAAATATCATGAATGTCCCAAAAACGCCGTGCGTCTACGTTAAGATCAGACAAGGTCTGGTGGAGTCTCTGGAAGATCAAAGTCCGCATTTATGGATCTTCGTCGTCTTAACGTAACAAGCCAGCTTTAGACTGGTGTAGAAGACCCTCCAGAGTATGTATACAACTAGTTTATTGGATGTTAGTTACCGTTGTGCGAGTCTACCTTAATAGACTCAAACACTAGAGTAAAGTAGAACCGTATCCTGTTAGGCGCCGCATAGGCTGCTCTTAACAAACCAACTATTCATGGCGGATAGTATGCCATGTCACGTTAGTCGCGTCATAGGATATGCTCTCTGTAAGGTAGTGGTGCTATTCTTTTCTTTTTCATCCACAAAGACTGCAGCGGACAACGCTTACGAAGAGGGTGCAAAATGCATCTTTTTCCCCTGTCAATCTCTTGACTGTCCTCCGATTTATAACATTTTCTTCCACTTCTGTGATTAGATTCACAAGGTGATGATGAAAATAAAAGTCTAAAATAAATTAAAGGAATTATTTATCTATACAGGGGACGGCGTGGGCTAGTGGTTAAGTGACACGACTCACAACCAAAGGTGCTGGGTTCGATCCCTATCACAGCACCGGCGTTACCTCGGGGAAGCAAACCCTTAAAAAATACAGGAGGAAGCAGACCCTTACATAAAATGAATGCTGAAGTCGGATGCAGTAGGCCGACATGCGCGAAATAAAAATCACAGTGCAAAGCACACCGCCATGAGGAATAGATAAATTATTCGATCGCAAAAAAAAAAAATATCTATACGAACACGATTTAAAAATGGTTGCCTTTGAGGAGATATATTCAATAATCTGCAAGATTTACAGATGAGCTAAACATTATCTTAAAGCTTGGAATGTCGTTTTGGTTGTTTGCAATTATGTTTCAAAGTATTAACCATCCCGGTCTACATACAAACGCCAGCGTCGGACAAGATATTGCATTTTGTCAAGGGTAGAATCAGGCGTATTCTGCTGAAACCAGGTACGCACAGCTGCTTGTGCGTTCTCTGACGGTATCCCGTGAGGTGTTCCTTCAGATTCGGGAGCAGAAAAAAAGTCAGAAGGAAATTCGAAATCAAATGCACTGCGGCGATTATTGTCTACTTGACACGGCAATAGCGAATCAGTGCGATCACGCGAGCTTGGTGCTAGGCATCCAACATGTGCAGAACTTTGTCCTGCAGGTTCGTCGTGGCTGTATTGTTGCCTTTTCCAGTCCGTGCCCACCTCCTGACATCCACACAGGCGTCATGATATACCGCAGTCATTTTTCGATGCATATCGATGGGAATAACCTTCGACAGTCAGGAATTCAATCACAGCACGTTGCTGCAAGCGTATTTTCATATAGGCCGCCATTTTACTGTCTGCTGTGCCCTTGCGCCACGATCGGACAGAGACAGAAGGTGTGGGATTGTGGGAGTGTCTTTAAGTGTGCTCCAACGACGACATGATGGGTGACGTGATGAACTGAACTGAAGTGATAATAAGCAACGGGGGGGGGGGTGAGGGGGTGGACTACAGGTTATGATACATGTCTTCTAGAAAGGACACCTAGTCAAAAATTAAAGAAGGGGAATTAAAAACCTAACCTTCACACTACACGAAGACTGATGTGACAAATGCCATGTTTCTCAGTCTTATCAATCACACCTCCACAGCGGACGTTAACGATGGGGAAAAGCTCCGCAAAGATAATAAATTATGTAAATGCCATGAAAAGATTCATCATTAATAAGAAACAAGAAAAGTACAAACTTTCATAAATAGTGAGGGGGTTGGGGGGCGGGCAAAGAGGGGTTGTACAGGACTGAATTCTGGAAACGGCTTGATAAGGTCGCTTTATGAAGGGGAATGTACATGTAGTTAGAGAATGAGTGAGAAAAATATTAGAATGAGGGACAAAGAAAGGGGCCTAGGTGTTATAATAGATCATACAGGTAAGGTGAATGAGCAATTCCAGGTAGAAGTGAAAAAGGCAAATCCAGTGCTAGGTATGATAAAAAGAAATATTAGACATACGAGCAAGGAAGTGATAGTCAAAATGTATAAAGCATTAGTTATACCTAGAGTTGAGTACTATGTACAGGTGTGGAGTTCTCATAGTAGAGGGGATATAGACATGCTGAAAAGGATATAAAAAAAGAGCGACATAGCTGATAGTGGGATTCCAGAATTACAGTTATGAGGAAACAAAAACCGGCCTACAGTGTCTAGAAAAGAAAAGAATTCGAGGTGACTTGATACAGGTGTATAAGATAATCAAAAGAATGAATAAATTAGACTATAACAAGTTTGTTTCAAAATACAACCACCTACAAGAACAAGACGGCATAGCTATAAATTAACTAAAGAAAGGTTAGATATTAGGACATTTTTCTTTTTTGTTCAGAGAACGGTGAATACTTGGAATGCATTGCCACAGGAAGTAGTAGCGGCAGGGACAATTAATGCATTTACGAATAGTTTGGATGGGCATAGCTTTTAGAGAACGTAAATGTAAAAGAAAGTGGTTGTATACAGACTCTGCAGAGTCCTCTGAACCCGTATAACGACGTTAAGTTAAGAAGTGAACGAAATGACAGCGGTTTACGACTCATACCTGAGTGTATGCGCCAAGTTCAGCAAACCAGAGCTGCCCAATACCCTAACCCGTCTCTAAGTGTCGTCCCTGGAAACAGCCTGCATCTGTTCAGTTTAATTAGGATAAAAGGGATTGAAGAGGAAAGGAAAATCCAGTTCCTAAAATATACGGTACTGAAAACGCAATGGGTCGAAAGTCGCTGATATCGCATCCTCGATATAAACTACGACACAGCGTAAAAATGGTTCTTTTCAGTACGAGTGGCAAATTAGATCTAATGGAAAACTGTTGAGAAGATCCAGTGAAACAACAATGGAGCAGAAGAAAAGGCTGGTTTTGTGAAGGACACACATTGAGAAAGTCAGTTAATAGCACAAGATAGTCTCTGTTCTAGAATCCCAAGGGTAAAACAAATAAGCGGAGATAAGAACAAACATGGAGAACGTAGTCTGACACAATCATAAACAGTTAAAACGTAAAGACCGTTGGAGTAGAGCAGATATTGCAGGACATTAGGGCCTTGTATTTGTTGAAGACCAGTGCTGCACGGGGAGCTGAACATATTTTCAACTGCTAGGGGTTATTTTTCGCGTATAGAATCTTCGAGTTTTTTGGGTCAAACTCCGATATGACTAGACGCTGTTCCCACCCTTTTTCAGACAAGTGGACGCTTGAAACTTGCCGACTCGAACCCCCACTGCTACGCACTTTCATTCGATCAGTTCTTAACTTAACGTCTTTATACTGGTATTGAAGACACTGCAGAGCCTGTATATTTCTTCTTCTTCTTCTTCTTCTTCTTCTTCGTACGCTGTCACGCGTCAACCTGTATTTTTTCGAAAAAAAGCAGTGGTCATCCTGAGGCTGTCGACACTGACATAGAGCTTGTCTAGTGTTGCCACTGGTGATGGCCACATCTGCTTTCTCTGATCCTCGTATGTCCGGCAGTTTTGCAGCAAATGTTCAGCGGTCATTTTCCCTGTACCACACGAGCATTCGTCAGTGCCACCTATCTTCAATTTATTGAATAGGTGGTACCTCAATCTATTGTGGCCTGTGCGAAGTCTGAAGACCACGACCTGCTCTCTTCTGTTGAACAATATAGTCATCATTTTTTGAGACCCTGTATACAACAAGTTTCATAGAGGATGGTTATCCGATGTGCGTGCCCATCTTAATAGACTCAAACACAAGAACAAAGTAGACCCGCAACAGGTTAGGCGACATATATGGTGATCTTAATAAACCACGTAACTATTGACGATGCTATGCCATATCACACATTCGCGTCTTACAACATGCTCTCTGTGGGTCAGTAGTGCTATTCTTGTCTTTGTCATACACAAAGGGCCTTATCTCTCAGCTACTTGTATATTTCACTAATGCACATATTTTCTACTGCATCATATATGACACGTTAATAGAAAACCTTATCACCCAATGATCCTCAGCAGCTCAGCATAAGGGTAGTTGGAGACGACGCTGGAACCAGCAGCTGTGCAATACCGCTGAGGAACGGGTCATTAGGTGATCAAGGTGATCATGAAAGAAATATATTTTCGTGTTAATATTCTATCTCTTTCCCTGGGAGGCAAGAATTATCACGGATTACATACGCATGAAACATACGCATGAAACATATGCATGAAATATACGCATGAAACATATGCATGAAATATAGACATGAAACATATGCATGAAATATACGCATGAAACATACGCATGAACCATACGCATGAAACATATGCATGAAACATATGCATGAAGCATACGCATGAAACATATGCATGAAATATACGCATGAAACATAAGCATGAAATATACACATGAAACATATGCATGAAACATATGCATGAAATATACGAATGACACATATGCATGAAACATACGCATGAAACATACGCATGACACATACGCATGAAACATACGCATGACACATACTCATGACACATACTCATGAAACATACGCATGAAACATATTCATGAAACATACACCTGAAACATATGCATGAAACATTCACCTGAAATATATGCCTGAAATATGCGCATGAAATATAATCATGAAACATACGCGTGAATTATTCGCATGACACATATGCATGAAACATACGCATGAAACATATGCATGAAACATATGCATGAAACATACGCCTGAAATATATGCCTGAAATATGCGCATGAAACATACGCATGAAACATACGCATCGATATATCACCTAATGTCCTTGTTCGTACTCCTGAAAACAGACTGTGCCAACGAGGTGGGGATAGACACTGTTGTCCCTATAGTGGTAAGCTTACTGAGGAGCTAAAAGTGAGCTACGAATTGCACAACAGCTACGAGGACCAGTGTCCACCTTCTTAAGTACCCCTGGGGATTAAAAGTAGCCAGTATAACCCGCTTAGCAAGGGAATGTAAAAACTACGTTTTTTTCGGTATAAGCTTTTACTTCTTCGTGTATTGACTTGTAATCAAATGTGTAAGCAAACACGTCATTGACCTGTTGTGTTTTTCCGTGAAAGAGGAGACGCCACCGTTTCTGGTTCCTTGCTGTTTATCTGATATTAAGAGAGACGACCTTCAGATATATAGGTCAGTCAGTTTAAAATAGGTTGCCTTAGTTTTAATATAAGTAAATATCTTCTTCCTTTTTGTATTTCTTCAAAATAGTCAACTATCGTCTTGACGTCACTGTTACGTCAATGTCTCTACACAATCCGTGCTCATGCAGATATCATGAAGGAACTCTATGACATCTATGAAATCATTCCACATCTTCAATGACACGCATCGCAGGGCAGCGAATTTCCAAGTAAACAACAGGATGGGAGCAGACGGAGTGGTATAGAGGCGGACGGTAATAGTGAAACCATCGTCCCTGATCAGTATTAGCCCTCTGATCAGTACTGGCCATCTGATCAGTACTGGCCATCTGATCAGTACTTGTCCTCTCATCAGTACTGGCCCTCTGATCAGTACTGGCCCTCTGATCAGTACTGGCCCTCTGATCAGTACTGGTCCTCTCATCAATACTGGTCCTCTGATTAGTACTTGTCCTCTGATCAGTACTGGCCCTCTGATCAGTACTGGCCCTCTGATCAGTACTGGCCCTCTGATCAGTACTGGCCCTCTGAACAGTACTGGCCCTCTGAACAGTACTGGCCCTCTGATCAGTACTGGCCCTCTGATCAGTACTGGCCCTCTGATCAGTATTGGCCCTCTGATCAGTTCTGGCCCTCTGATCAGTACTGGCCCTCTGATCAGTAATGGCCCTCTGATAAGTATTGGCCCTCTGATCAGTACTGGCCCTCTGATCAGTATTGGCCCTCTGATCAGTACTGACCCTCTGAACAGTACTGGCCCTCTGATCAATACTGGCCCTCTGATTAATACTGGCCTCCTGATCAGTACTGGCCCTCTGATCAGGAAAGTGCTGGCGAATGACAACCCCAGATACATCAGCTCAGATCTCTTCAGAGCTAGCATGACTGCGCGGGGGTGACTTCTGGGGACATGAACGTCCCAATCGTCAGCTGGTCACTTTGTGACGAAACTACATGACTGGAATGTAACACTGAGTGTCTAAAGACTTTGCCCAGTTTTCTGGGGTCGCTGTGGTCGAGAGGTCAGGCACTCGCCTTCCAAAGCGATGAACAGAAATGGTAGACTATCGAATCCCACACGTTTTAAAGTGGCCCCTGGTCTCACGGGAGGTGGGATCAGAGTGCATGCATCCTGAGTTGCCTTCAGTCGTGTTGAGTAATATATTGGCACTGATTTAAGGTAGCTCGGGACCAGAGAATGAGGTCGATGACAAGCGCAGTTTCTTCCTCACTGTAATCCAAATACAGCTCAAGTTACATCATCAAACCGTCTGTTGATGTGGCCATCATCACTTGCGATGGGCAACTAATAACTTCTTCAAACCAAGGTCCCGGTTTCTCTTACAAAGGACATAATTATTGTTATGGCTGTTTTATCTCCATACAAATTGTGTTTAATATCTGCCTCAAGAGGCTAGTATTGTTCACTATCTTCCTGCGTGAGCATGCAGCCTTGTAGGATGTGTTTATCCCTGCGTGAGCATGCAGCCTTGTAGTATGTGTTCATCCCTGCGTGAGCATGCAGCTTTGTAGTATGTGTTCATCCCTTGCGTGAGCATGCAGCTGTATAGGATGTGTTCATCCCTGTGTAAGCATGCAGCTTTGTAGTATGTGTTCATCCATGTGTAAGCATGCAGCTTTGTAGTATGTGTTCATTCCTGCGTGAGCATGCAGCTTTGTATGATGTGTTCATCCCTGCGTGAGCATGCAGCTGTATAGGATGTGTTCAATCCTGTGTAAGCATGCAGCTTTGTAGGATGTGTTCATCCCTGAGTGAGCATGCAGCTGTATATGATTTGTTCATTCCTGTGTAAGCATGCAGCTTTGTAGGATGTGTTCATCCCTGCGTGAGCATGCAGCTGTATAGGATGTGTTCATTCCTGTGTAAGCATGTAGCTTTGTAGGATGTGTTCATCCCTGCGTGAGCATGCAGCTGTATAGGATGTGTTCATTCCTGTGTAAGCATGTAGCTTTGTAGGATGTGTTCAACGGTTATGGTGTGCTTCCCACATGGGCATCTGTCATCTGTGCCAATCCTCATTTTGTTGTGAAGGTTGCCCTTGAATCTGTTATGTTCAGTTCTCATTCTAAAGATGATGACTTGCTCTATCTCCAGTTAAATTAAAGTAGTTTTCTTTTTGTAAGTCGGGATATTGATTAACCAATATTTCCTTCAAGTTGAATTTCATTATGGTCTAGGCTTCATTATATATTATGCTCGAGTCTGTTTGTGTGGATGCTCCTTTACGTTTAGGTAATTTGTCTGCAGCTTCAAAGCCTTCAATATTGCAGTGAAATGGGATCAACTGTATGGCTAACCTTAGGTGTTCTGCTGAGAGCTGTGTAATGGAGTACATACATTGCCTGAGCTTGTCATCTGTGAGATATTGTAGCGCTTCTAATACTGACAAGACATCAGGAACACTTTGTTTTCTTGGTGGATATCTGTATCTTGGATTACAACTTCAGCTGCGGCCTTCAGTGCCTCTGCTTCTGCACAGAAGTTGTTATAGTATATTTCCGTTGTTATTACTCGAATTTTGTCTTCTCCTTTCCTTAGTCTGTAATTGACCTCTCCATTGGGCGGGGCTTTGGTAGATGAGCGGTCTGTACATGTAGCCATGTTTCTGGCCATTAAAATCTTCTAAGATAGTCTTTTGTGATACATTTCCTTTATTAAATGTAATTATAAAGAAACTTACTTTTCCTGTACAAGTTTTTTAATCCAGGATAAGTCAAAATTGTATAGATTAATAGGTTGCACTAGTAGAAGCTGGGTACAAAATTTCATCTCTCTACGTTTAGGGGAAGGTTAAAATAAGAGAAATAGAAGTTCTCGTAAACGGACAAGAGTTATGCCAGGTCAAATAAAAGCTTGTAAAAACAAACGATGTCAAGAATTAACCCCAAATAAATAAGAGTTGCATCGGACAAGAGCAAAAACTTCTTTAACTCACGCAGAAACATGGACTCACAATTACCGCTGATTTTCTTGCGGGAACCATGTGTTATAGCTCTGATATGGTTATATAAAGATGATTTTTGTGGCAGAGTGTTGTATGATGAGGTTGCTAGCCTCACGCACAACCCATCTTGTTTGCATTCTGTGATATGCTTATTGGACGACAGTGGGTATTCTTTCCCATAACTGCAACTTGAGAAAAGAATAAAGGGAATATAAATCCAAGTAGGTGGAAAAGAAAGAATAGGATATGTAAGGCCATGATATATGGGAACTCTGAAGGCAATTAGAGTTCTGTGACAATGTGATGATGTCGGTAGTCACTGGGATAATGGTGATGAGATGATGGTGATGTCGGAGTTGGTGATGGCAATGTTACTGATGGGGGTGATGGTGATGAAAGTAATGGTAATTGTGTTGATGTTGATGGTGATGCCGGAGTTGGTAATGGCAAAGCTACTGATGGGGGTTATGGTAATTGTGAGGATGTTGATGGTGATGTCGGGGATGGTAATGCTACTGATGAGCATGATGGTGATGATGGTAATTGTGATGGTGTTGATGGTGATGATAAAGATGATGATGTTGATGGTGATGATATTGATGGTGATGATAGGTATGGTGATGATGGTGATTTGGAGTTGGTGATGGCAAAGCTAATGATGGAGATCATGTTGGCAAAGGTAATGGTAATGGTGATGGTGTTGATGATAATGATAATTGTGATGATGTCGATGTTGATGGTGATGTTGATGGTGATGTCGGAGTTGGTGATGGCAATGCTACTTATGAGTGTGATGGTGGTTATGGTGATGATGGTTATGGTGATGATGGTTATGGTGATGATGGTTATGGTGATGATGGTTATGGTGATGGTGGTTATGGTGATGATGGTTATGGTGATGATGGTTATGGTGATGATGGTTATGGTGATGGTGGTTATGGTGATGGTGGTTATGGTGATGATTGTTATGGTGATGATGGTTATGGTGATGGTGGTTATGGTGATGGTGGTTATGGTGATGATTGTTATGGTGATGGTGGTTATGGTGATGGTGGTTATGGTGATGATGGTTATGGTGATGATGGTTATGGTGATGATGGTTATGGTGATGATGGTTATGGTGATGGTGGTTATGGTGATGGTGGTTATGGTGATGATGGTTATGGTGATGATGACTATGAAAGTGATAGTGACGTTTGGTAACGTCATATAAAAACAGACTTGCCTTCCAGGAAAAGAAACAACGCATCTCAAGGCGAGCCGACAATTGGTCAAGAGGAAAGTAGACCACCATGTGATTTCCCGAGGAAAACGCAGGCCAGACGAGCAATGCCTCGCAGAAGGCTATAGAAAAGGATTTAATGCAGACTGGACTAGTTCGGACCGGGAAATATAAATGCGTCTGAAATCGCACTGACCATTGGCCAAGAAGGGGAGAATAGGAAAAAGATGATTTCCCACGTACATAATTACATGCCAGATGGCGCGAGCGGGCATCAATATTTAAGCCCGACATACATCAGATAAGAGATATACATAGATGAGATGGTGAGATAGAGAAGTCTTCTTTTTCTTCCTCGTTTATCTTCATCTCCTTCCTGGTTCATCTTCAGACCTCAACTTCAATTACTCTAACGAAGGCAGCAGTCGACTCAAGGCTCTGTACGCTTCCGTACAGCTTCTCGTGGAAGGACACTGACTGTTGCCAAATGCTACTTCTTTTGTCGGTATACAGTGGACAGGACTGCAAAATATGTTCTGCCTTCATTAAGATAGATAAATGAGACACAAAAGAAAGTCGAGTGCAGGAAAGAAGTCCCGAAGCGCACAACGATCTGAAAGACAGATATATAAATCTTGATATATATATCCTTCGTTCTCTTTACCAGTTGCTGTATTAGCATAAAATTCATTCATCGAGTTAGGAGTCAAAGCAAACCAGCTCGCAGTTTGTGCCAGAATAGTTAGTTCAAACAAGAAAGACAGGGCGTAGATTAAAAGGGGTAGGAATTCTTGTTATAAACGTGATCTATTCGATCGAGACCTGGGAAATTAGTGCAGACTTTCCATTTATAAGCGCACGGTCTGATAGAGTAGTTATGACGTGTTAGAGCAGAGCAGGTGTTGTTTTATTACTATCCCTAGCCAGCCAATTGTCTCTCTGCGCTAACGAATGCTGAAAATAAATTGATTTTTTGTGTACGATTTTTATTGAGTAGTTTGCAGTGTGGGCTGATTGACAGATTGAAAGATTTAAAAGAACAGTGTAGCGGTTGTAGGGTGCAAGAGATGGAACATAAGTGTGTAGACGGAATCTGTAATATGTCCCCATTGTGGTATATGAACATAGGATCAGACAAGAAAAGATTAGTGTAGCAGACGTGGCCCTATCACATGTGGAAAAGTCGGATACTGAAAGTCTAACAGTTGTGGAAGATGACCCTGTCAAACCCGCGATGAGAGTATGCGGTAAAAGACAGCTAAAAGTGCCCTTTAAACTTTCCAAGATAACAGATTCTGCGCCTTGTTTCGCACATCCTTTTATTCATAAAATCTAAAACATCCTATTACGTGTTTAGGAGCTTCCTGGAATGAAGACATTTCTAGACACAATACCCAACATACAATACAAGAATTACGGAGAAAATAACTCGTTTTCCTGGATTTCGGAAGAAGAATCAAAGGTTTTATTCGCAATAACTTGGTTTTTAATCTCTGGGCAAATAAGAGAAACTTTGTCAACAGAAAAGGAGCATTATACAAAATAAACACTCGCATAACTAGAGTGTAGAGAAAACAGGGCGAAACCTCTCTTTATCGTGTAAATGGCGAGATCGATTTTTCCATTACCTGGAAAAGTAAATACATCTGACTACCGATTATCCGACATTTTTGGTACTTGTAGTGTTATATCGGGTAGTCGATACTGTTTGTTTAAGGGAGTTTGCTAAAATAAACACATAATTACTTGGTTACTAAGAAAATCTTCAAATGAGTGATATACGGAGGGGTATATAGGAGCCACTGTAACCTACGTACTTAGTTGTTTTTTTTTGTAGTTGGGGCACAGTGACTTATTTCATGATGCGTACTGACGAAGATGGGCATAAACCTTGTTGTCTGTCGTGCAATGCTGGTCTTCTCAGCAGGTCCATCGTTCATAATCAGCAGGTTAGTCAAACTGAAGACGTGTTGGTCGTGTGATCATGTCACGCCACTGTCCTCTGTTAGTCCGGAAACTGGTGTTGGTCGTCTGATTATGCATTCCACTGTTTTCTGTTTGTCAGTCCAAAGTTTGATGTTGAAATCGTCTGATCATGTCACGGCAGTATCTTCTGTTTGTCTATCGGGCGACTGGTTTTGAAGTCTTCTGATCATGTCACGTCACTGTCCTCTGTTAGTCAGTCCAGAGACTAGTGTTGAAGTCTTCTGATCATGTCACGCCACTGTCCTCTGTTAGTCAGTCCAGAGACTAGTGTTGAAGTCATCTGATCATGTCACATCACTGTCCTCTATTAGTCAGTCCAGAGACTAGTGTTGAAGTCTTCTGATCATGTAACTCCACTGTCCTCTGTTAGTCAGTCCAGAGACTAGAGTTGAAGTCATCTGATCATGTCACACCACTGTCCTCTGTTAGTCAGTCCAGAGACTAGTGTTGAAGTCTTCTGATCATGTCACGCCATTGTCCTCTGTTAGTCAGTCTGAAGACTGGTATTGAAGTCTTCTGATCATGTCACATCATTGTCTGTGTTAGCCAGTCCAGAGACTAGTGTTGAAGTCATCTGATCATGTCACGCCATTGTTCTCTGTTAGTCAGTCCGGGGACTAGTGTTGAAGTCTTCTGATCATGTCACGCCATTGTCCTCTGTTAGTCAGTCTGAAGACTGGTATTGAAGTCTTCTGATCATGTCACATCATTGTCTGTGTTAGCCAGTCCAGAGACTAGTGTTGAAGTCATCTGATCATGTCACGCCATTGTTCTCTGGTAGTCAGTCCGGGGACTAGTGTTGAAGTCATCTGATCATGTCACGCCATTGTCAAATGTTAGTCTGACTACTGGTAATGAACTCAGGATTAAAAGATAAAAAACACTGTCACCTTCAAAGCATGTAGTAAAGGGACACTAAACAGGGCTTTGTGTGTGTGTCTGGTAACCTCAACTATCTTAAAAAACTAATTAACGATATAATCAGCACTGCAAAAGCGAGTATACAGGACTCCTGTAAGGGACTAAACTCACTTTAAACATATCCTGCATATTGAAGCGATTACAAATGCTTGTAAACAGACTTTCTTTAACATGGGACAGCATCAGTGATCGCCCATGCTACACATCATCATCATCATCATCGTCATCATCATCATCTATACACTTGTGTCGGAAGACGACGTGGGGAGGTGTAGTCTCGTTTCGCATTTGAGATATCGTGTCCACATTTTTGCCATTCTGTGTTTTTCCGTGTCTCACTGACACTTTCTATCCATAATTTTCTTAATTTCCCTCTTTGTTTACAGCCCTGATGTCTTTTGTTGTAGATCTGCGCAGTTGGTAACTTAGGTTCCATTCTTGTCAAGTGTCCAAACTAATGTAATATCTGTCTTCCCATGCACAGTGTTGCTTTCAATTTGTGTATGATTTTTTGTTTGCTTCGTACTCTGTCCAATCGTGTGACCCCGACATCCTTTCTCAAACACCTCATTTCACTTATTTGGATTTATATAACAAACTTTATAAACAATTGCAACAAGTAATGAATACACTAAAAACAACAAGTAAATAAAGCAGCATCAAAACAAACATAGACAAAACTGAGGGCATAAAAATATCTTGACAGGTCAAGTCAGATCAGGTAAGATCAGGTCAGGTCAGGTCAGGTCAGGTCAGGTCATCCCGTAACCGGTGAGGTCATTGTGGCACACATGAAGACATCCTCACAACCCCACGCCACCCTTCTCTGTCAGCGGCCGCTGCCTGTGCCTCTTCTGGTCGGAGATTGGTCCATTCTTTTATGTTGTCCTCCCACCTCTTTTTGGGACGGCCTCTTCGTCGTCTGCCATGCACCTTTCCGTGGAGGATTGTATTTGCAAGACCATTTCATCTCAATATGTGACCGTACCAAGCGAGTTTCCTTCATTTGACATTTGCCAAGAGGTCTTCAAAAGGCCCTATTGCTGTTGTAATTCTATCTCGTATTTCCTCATGTGTACCTCGATCTTTGTACGTGACGTTTAAAAGTCTTCGGAAACATCTCATCTCCAAGGCCTGTATCCTTCGCTGAAGATCAGCTATAACTGTCCATGTCTCACAAGCATAGAGGAATATTGACAGGACCAGTGTACGCATTAATCTGATTTGACAGGTGCACAAACCAATATCTTGTTTGCAAAGCAATAACCAAACAGGTGAAACATTTTACATACTTAGGAAGCAGGTAATCAACAGACGGAAAAATCACTGCGGAAATCCAACAAAGATGTAATACGGCAAATCAGATCATTCGACAATTAAAACCAACACTTAATTTCAAGCACGTGACAATAGCTACCAAAACAGCTGATACAACACGATTGTCGTCCTTACATTTTGCTACCAAGTCAAAAATGGACACTAACATTAATTAAAAAGAAACAGATTGTAACAGCAGAGATTAAATGAATGTGAAAAATATTGGGTGTTAAAATGATAGAGAGGATCAGAAACTATGACACCAGGAGACTAGTGGGAACAACACCAATATTAAACTACATCAAAAGACGGCAGTTAGAACGGTAACGAGACTGCCACCACACAGCAACACACTCCCCCCCCCACCCTCCATAAACAATGATATTAAAATGCAACGGATCCAATGTAAAAGTCCAGCCACCAAAAGGTGACTTACGGAAGTATCTAAAGCGGTGAATGCCACTGTGCATGAGCTACACAGTAGGGCTCGTTCTAGAGACGATCCATAGATCTCTTCAAAACCTTACGCTGAAAGACAAAACGGTTAACGAAAAGAAAAAGAAGAAGAACAACAAAAAGGGGGGGGGGGAGAAGAGGGGGAAGAAAAAGAAGAAGAAGAAGAAGAAATAACGATGAAGGGTGTATCTATCTTGTGCCCTTGAGAGAGTCCATGTCTGACACTGGTAGCAGAGAATTCGTCTAAAAATATTGTTTAACTCTCTTTGTCTCCACCTGGGTGTGCTTGAGCCTTCGTAATGGTGAAAGCTGATAGGAAACCGCTATTTGCCTTCTGTGGTCTTGATTTCACTCTTGATACATCTCATCTTATGTGAACAGGATACCCAAATATTTGAATTCTCTTATATGTTTCACAATGAGCTAAAAAGTGAAAAAAATCTAAAGGATCAAAAGGGATTAACTATACGTTAGTAAACACGATACGTTTGCATTGAGATGCAATTTGTCTAACTACTCGGAGAATCAAAAGAAAGAGGAGGCAAATTAAGATATTTATATCTTCCGTCCAATTGTGTCGTTAGACGTCGTGGGGGTGGGGTGGGGGGAGGGGGGTATGATCTCCATGGTTTCATATTTTTTGGCATCTGGTGACTTGTCAGATCAATCCCAGTGTCTGTAATATACCCTCTGGAATATACGATCGCCTATTTTTGGAACAGGTGGTGATGGACACGTAAATTATAGCAAGGTAGACCCGCAGCCTATCAGGCGCCATCAATGCCGCTCCTAAACACATTAACTATGACCTGATGTTATAGCCACAGAGTGCCCTTTTTGTGACAAATTCTCTGTGAGGCGAAAATCCCCAAAATTTGAGTAAAGTTAAGCTTCCTCTTTTCAATTTTCTACTGCCAAGGGATGTTTTGTTAAGCTTACTTTTACTGCAAAGGGATGTTTTGTTAAGCTTACTTTTACTGCTAAGGGATGTTTTGTTAAGCTTACTCCTACTGTCAAAAGATGTTTAGTTAAGCTTACTCCTACTGTCAAAAGATTTTTAGTTAAGCTTACTCCTACTGTCAAAAGATGTTTAGTTAAGCTGACTCCTACTGTCAAAAGATGTTTAGTTAAGCTTACTCCTACTGTCAAAAGATGTTTAGTTAAGCTTACTCCTACTGTCAAGTGATGTTTAGTTAAGCTTACTCCTACTGTCAATGGATGTTTAGTTAAGCTTACTCCTACTGTCAATGGATGTTTAGTTAAGCTTACTCCTACTGTCAAAAGATGTTTAGTTAAACTTACTTTTACTCCCAAGTGATGTTTAGTTAAGCTTACTTTTACTCCCAAGTGATGTTTAATTAAGCTTACTTTTACTTCCAAGTGATGTTTAGTTAAGCTTACTTTTACTCCCAAGTGATGTTTAGTTAAGCTTACTCCTACTGTCAATGGATGTTTAGTTAAGCTTACTTTTACTCCCAAGTGATGTTTAGTTAAGCTTACTTTTACTGTCAAGGGATGTTTAGTTAAGCTTATTCCTACTGTCAAAAGATGTTTAGTTAAGCTTACTCCTACTCCCAAGTGATGTTTAGTTAAGCTTACTCCTACTGTCAAAAGATGTTTAGTTAAGCTTACTCCTACTGTCAAGGGATGTTTAGTTAAGCTTACTCCTACTGTCAAGGGATGTTTAGTTAAGCTTACTCCTACTGTCAAGGGATGTTTAGTTAAGCTTACTCCTACTGTCAAGGGATGTTTAGTAAAGCTTACTCCTACTGTCAAGGGATGTTTAGTTAAGCTTACTCCTACTGTCAATGGATGTTTAGTTATACTTACTTTTACTCCCAAGTGAAGTTTAGTTAAGCTTACTTTTACTCCCAAGTGATGTTTAGTTAAGCTTACTCCTACTGTCAAAAGATCTTTAGTTAAGCTTACTCCTACTCCCAAGTGATGTTTAGTTAAGCTTACTCCTACTGTCAAAATATGTTTAGTTAAGCTTACTCCTACTGTCAAGGGATGTTTAGTTAAGCTTACTCCTACTGTCAAGGGATGTTTAGTTAAGCTTACTCCTACTGTCAATGGATGTTTAGTTAAGCTTACTCCTACTGTCAAGGGATGTTTAGTTAAGCTTACTCCTACTGTCAAGGGATGTTTAGTTAAGCTTACTCCTACTGTAAAGGGATGTTTAGTTAAGCTTACTCCTACTGTCAAGGGATGTTTAGTTAAGCTTACTCCTACTGTCAAGGGATGTTTAGTTAAGCTTACTCCTGCTGCTAAGGGATGTTTTGTTAAGCTTACTCCTACTGCCAAGAGATGTTTTGTTAAGCTTACTCCTGCTGCCAAGGGATGTTTTGTTAAGCTTACTCCTACTGCCACGAGATGTTTTGTTAAGCTTACTCCTGCTGCAAAGAGATGTTTTTTTAAGCTTACTCCTACTGCGAAGAGATGTTTTGTTAAGCTTACTCCTACTGTCAAGGGATGTTTAGTTAAGCTTACTCCTACTGTCAAGGGATGTTTAGTTAAGCTTACTCCTACTGTCAATGGATGTTTAGTTAAGCTTACTTTTACTCCCAAGTGATGTTTAGTTAAGCGTACTTTTACTCCCAAGTGATGTTTAGTTAAGCTTACTCCTACTGTCAAAAGATGTTTAGTTAAGCATACTCCTACTCCCAAATGATGTTTAGTTAAGCTTACTCCTACTGTCAAAAGATGTTTAGTTAAGCTTACTCCTACTGTCAAGGGATGTTTAGTTAAGCTTACTCCTACTGTCAAGGGATGTTTAGTTAAGCTTACTCCTACTGTCAAGGGATGTTTAGTTAAGCTTACTCCTACTGTCAAGAGATGTTTAGTTAAGCTTACTCCTACTGTCAAGGGATGTTTAGTTAAGCTTACTCCTACTGTCAAGGGATGTTTAGTTAAGCTTACTCCTACTGTCAAGGGATGTTTAGTTAAGCTTACTCCTACTGTCAAGGGATGTTTAGTTAAGCTTACTCCTGCTGCCAAGGGATGTTTTGTTAAGCTTACTCCTGCTGTCAAAAGATGTTTAGTTAAGCTTACTCCTACTGTCAAGGGATGTTTAGTTAAGCTTACTCCTACTGTCAAGGGATGTTTAGTTAAGCTTACTCCTGCTGCCAAGGGATGTTTTGTTAAGCTTACTCCTACTGCCAAGAGATGTTTTGTTAAGCTTACTCCTGCTGCCAAGGGATGTTTTGTTAAGCTTACTCCTACTGCCAAGAGATGTTTAGTTAAGCTTACTCCTACTATCAAGGGATGTTTAGTTAAGCTTACTCATACTGTCAAGGGATGTTTAGTTAAGCTTACTCCTACTGTCAAGAGATGTTTAGTTAAGCTTACTCCTACTGTCAAGGGATGTTTATTTAAGCTTACTCCTACTGTCAAGGGATGTTTAGTTAAGCTTACTCCTACTGTCAAGGGATGTTTTGTTAAGCTTACTCCTACTGTCAAGGGATGTTTTGTTAAGCTTACTCCTACTGTCAAGGGATGTTTTGTTAAGCTTACTCCTACTGCCAAGGGATGTTTTGTTAAGCTTACTCCTACTGTCAAGGGATGTTTTGTTAAGCTTACTCCTACTGTCAAGGGATGTTTAGTTAAGCTTACTCCTGCTGTCAAGGGATGTTTAGTTAAGCTTACTCCTACTGTCAAGGGATGTTTAGTTAAGCTTACTCCTACTGTCAAGGGATGTTTAGTTAAGCTTACTCCTACTGTCAAGGGATGTTTAGTTAAGCTTACTCCTACTGTCAAGGGATGTTTAGTTAAGCTTACTCCTACTGTCAAGAGATATTTAGTTAAGCTTACTCCTACTGTCAAGGGATGTTTAGTTAAGCTTACTGCTACTGTCAAGGGATATTTAGTTAAGCTTACTTCTACTGTCAAGGGATGTTTTGTTAAGCTTACTCCTACTGTCAAGGGATGTTTTGTTAAGCTTACTCCTACTGTCAAGGGATGTTTTGTTAAGCTTACTCCTACTGCCAAGGGATGTTTAACGTGCGCACTACTGCAACCATGATTTTAATCTGCAATTAACAGCATCCGAGACGATCAACTTACCTTAGACCACTGGGTCCCCCAAATTAAGAGCACTACTACAACAAACATAAAAGAGAAAGTTTAAAGAATGAATCAATGATTGTTGTAATAAAATAATTACCTTCTGGTGTAACTGCAGCATTTAAATCCAGTTCAGAATATGCCCCAAGCAGTCTAGCTAATCCGAAGCTTTTCTGTTTGTTGAATTGGTTTTATTAAAATTCCAAGGAAACGAGTTATTTACACTTCTGTTCGTGTATCATGCATGGGGGAATTGTTTGTTTTTCTAATCTGAAGCTTGTTTGTTTGTTAAATTGTCCATCGAATTCCAAGTAAACGAGTTATTTACACTTCTGTTCATGTACCATGCGCGAGGAATTGTTTCTAGAACCACAAACATAAGATCTGCGTAAATGGCTGGTGTGCACAACAATTCTGTATTCTAGTAGTATTACAGTTTGTTTAAAAAAACTAGCTGCCAAACGCAGAAGACTACTCCATACTAAGAGGGCTTTTGGTGTGCGTGAATGGCCGGTGTGCAAAGCAATGTGTTGTAGAGTCTTCTATTCTTGTGGGATTATATTTTGTTTATAAAATTCAGAAATACGACATTTCGGAGTGCAGAAAAACAAGTTACTTGAAGGTTAATCCTTCTTCTTCTTCTTGACAAGCGAATTCCACTGTAATAATCTTTTTGAGTATATCAGGGTGTATAAGTCTGTTGCCATTCACAGTAAAGGCAGGTTTGGTTACCCGTCTATGTAGGCTCGGTCTACTCAGTAGAATAATTGGTTACCCGACTTATGACTAGAGATGTCAAGGAGAAGAGAAAAGGACTTGCTCACACACCTGACATATCTTGATACCTCGTTGAACAACACCTGCAATGTTCTATGCAAACACACAGTATTTGGTATCTAATGTTCTATGCAAACACACAGTATTTGGTATCTAATGTTCTATGCAAACACACTGTATTTGGTATCGGACTATTATTGCCTTTTTATTAGCCGCACAGAATAATCGATATTCCAATCTGAAGTTTACGTCAAATGTCAAGCTAAACTATGCTTGTTAAGGATTGTATATCCTTATAGTAAAACACTGTCTTTCCATGTACACTCTTGTTTGGTTATACCAAGCCATGGGGGTTGCGTAGTTAAGAGGTCCTGCAGCCCACGGCTCATAGTCCAAACACGCTACTATTTTAAATCAGGAAAGGTAGGAAGTAAAGGAAAAAAAAAACTAAAGTAAAGTCATCCATAGCATTACTGCCGTAGGAGTGTGAGGTGTTAGCGATCTTACATTTCAAAGGCTCGGCTATATGAGGGCGGTAGCCATCTCCTCTCCCTTGCCGCTTTTACTTCCCGGACTGAACCCATTTAAGGTTGGGTCGACCCGGGAGCAATTGCGGTCTGAAAAAACACTACCGCCTCAACTGGGGAATGAACCCAGGACCACTCAGATGCGAAGCCAGTGCGCTAACCACTGCAGGAAGTAAAGCCGTTAAAAATTTGCTCTGAAGTCGAATGTACTGAGCCGTTATGCGCAAAATACAGTACAACGTACTCTACATTAGGAACCAAGACTAACGACCCAAACAAATATCAAGCTGTGTTAACTATAAGAAATAATTGATATATAAACTTTAGCCAAAGTAAATCGAGATATCACGCGATGAAAAGTTTGAACACAAATTTAAAATATTTGTGTTATTTACTTTTTCTTCTTCTCTTTTTCTTTTTTCTTCTTCTTCTTCTTCTTCTTCTTCTTCTTCTTCGTTCGTTCTCAATCTGCTATCAAGCCTTTAAAATGGCTTTGCAGGTAACAGGATGTTGTCCAGAGAATGGAATGCGTTGTGTTGTAGTTTACAACTTAACTGTGATATTTACACCTTTCAATCCAATACATCCGACTTCAGCATGTATTTTTGAGCACCGGGCTAGTCTTCCCTCTTCTATCCTTTCTCCTTAGCCAAGAGTGTCATGTTACAGTCTGTTATCCAGGATCACCACGGGGTATAGAACTGTCTTGGCAGCTCTGGTTCGCTGGTCCTGACGCGTTTCCTCGCTGACCGGTCTAATTCTTCTTCTGATCCTTGGAAATAGAATGGATCCGCTCTCCATTTCATGTATCACATAACGGGATATTTCTGACTTACTCCCGCATTTCTTGGCCACCATGTGAGACAACATGTTTCCAATGTTCAGTACCGTGGATTGCGCTGTCACTCTTCCGCAACATGTCAACCATATTGCATCTTTCCAGGAAGTCTGGGCAGATCACTAGATGGTCTGGGTTTGTTATTGCTCCACAGTCAGTCACATGTCCCATCATCCCTATATCGTCATCTTTTTCAGTTCTTCATGCATCTTGACACACTAGTTCCGGGTCTGTTTAGTGTCGTCCATGCTGTGTAAGTCAAGGGTGTACTGGTACAGATTCCTCTCACATTTCGATCCAAAACACATGCGTCAGTTCCTTTCTTTTTTTGATACAGCGTTTTCATGGACTAGTCTGTAGTGACTATAGAAACTTCGTCAAGAACTCAGTCTTGTACCTGGTGTGCAACCACAGTGCGCTGGGTCGTTTGTCTGTTTCTCTCATTCAATTTCAAACTCGACTCTGTTTCGCGTGTAAAGTGGTGCTACGGGCTATTGTATCTAAGGCTTTCCTTTTTCATACCCGGAAGGCCACTTCACACTCAACAGCCTGTTTGGGGGAGGGAAGGTTGGAATATACAAGATCATGTTGGGGAGTCTTCTACCCGACAATGTTCAACCAAACCAGTTCAACTTATTACGCAGAACACGTCTTAAAACACAGGTCATGTCCTCCAGTCCCCATCTTTCCATTCCAGCACTGTTTTTGTCCTTTGAACAGAAGACCTTCTTCAGCATTGGATAGCTGAGATGTATGTTTCCTCGTTGAGTTGTCCATATCTCTTCAATTTGTTGTGGCTTAACATATCTACAGGACGTGGTAATCAGCCCCATGCCCACCTTCCTTAGTTGTCTCTTACGATACGCTTAACAGGTTAATTGGTACTTTTCTTTTCTCCCAATTTGGATCTTGGCCATAGTAGGATAGACCGTACTATTAGGCGTCTCCTATGAGATATTCTCCGTATGGCAGTAGGCCTGTTCTTTTCCTTGTCCCATTCTGAGCCCGGCAAAAAAATCACTTTAAAAAATATTTGGAAGCACTGGTGGAACTTAAGGCCAGCTGAGTTCAGATTGCAAGTACTTGTGTCGTTGTTCGTAGAGTCATTTTTCACGGTACAAGTGCATTGCCTCTGGTATTGTAAGCCCGTATCGTTGTAGCGTTATTCCTATGTCAGATATCCATCTGCACTATAGCCTCCCTTGCGTCATGTAGGCAGATCGACCTTTGCGTTAAGCTAGGAGAGGAAATTTATCAGGTCGCATTCTTATGATATGACCAAACCATTTTATTTCATGTCTTGTAATGTACACAACATAAGGGCAAGTTCCTATGTCAGTTATCAATCTAGCACATGGCCTCCCTCGTGCCATGTAGACAGATCTCCATGTGTTGAACGCAAACAGGGAGAGTTCATCAGGCCGCATTCTCATAAGATTACCGAACCATTTTATTCCATGTTTGCTAATGTTTTCAACACAATGGCAAGTTATACAACATTTATATTTTCCTCATTCTGTTTCTCTCGATGACTCCCATTAACATTCAAAGACATATCATTTTCCACGTTGAAGTATGCCTCTCCTGGTTCTTGGATAAAGACCAAGTTTGGTTTGGCTTGGCTTTGTTCGTTCTCAATCTCCCGCTACCAAACCCTGAAAGGGCTTAGGTAGCAGAATGTAGTCGAGAGAAGGTAATGCATTCCGTGGTAGTTTACAGCTTGACTGCGATATTTGCACTTTTCTGTCCAACACATCCGACTTCAGCAAGCATTTGGTTTAGTACCGGGTTAGCATTCCGTCTTCGATCCCTTCTCCTTAGCCAGTCTGCCCTGCTACAGTCTGTTATCCAGGATCACCGCGTCGAGGTGTAGAAGGGTCTTGGCAGCTCTTATTCGCAGCCCTGACGCTTGCAGTCAGCTATGGGTCGCTGACCACTGCAGCTCATGCGCTGCTCAGCATCTTGATCCCAGACCAAGTTTGACACTGGCAACACAGAGTTGGAATAAATATGTTGTTTATCAGTTGTTGTTTAGTAGACAAGTTGATGTTCAGATGTTTAAACAGTTGCGATAGATCGCAACCGAGGTTTTTTGACACCCTGTTTGATTTCTATTTCAAACCTTATATCAGCTGTAAAAACACTCAAAGATATTGGAGCTCTTTTGACTTTTTGAGGTGGATAATGTTTTCATTGATTTTATGTTGACCCGATGATCTACTAATCCTGAACGTGTGTGTGTTTGATGCGCTAAGCCTCGTATTATTTCCTTCACATATTGTGCAAAAAGCTTTCATATAATTTGGGAATAATCCTCGTGCATTCGGAACTTAAGGTCAAAGGTTGATAATGGCAAACAAATATGGATTATTTTCTTTATTGGAAAAGGAAACAATCCATATGGTGTTTATTTCATTGCTGATGTCCAGCGGGAGGATTTGTGTAGCTGAGGAGTAAAGGCCGCTTGTTGTTGCAGTCGTCACGCATTGTACATACAAGCAATGTTTATATATCTGCAATTGACACAAAAAAAGCGTATGCCTTACGAAGTATTTGAACGCATGTCATCGTGGCCAAAGACAGGCACCGAAATCGTTCGGCCACCCGCTTCTCTGTTTCTATTTGTCAGTCTAGAAACCACTTGTAATCGTGTGTGTATTTTTAGTGTGGATGCACGACTCTTTCATATACGTACAATCTTTGCGGTTGGATCATATCCCACTTTTACATAAAAATATGCACACTATGATGTTACGTTAATCACGTAATGGCGCGGCATTAAGCACACGTTGATGTGATATTATACTGAAGACGGATGTGTTGGACCGAAAAGTGCATATATCACAAACAAACTGTGAACTAAGACATAATGCAGTCGGTTCACCGCTACTATTTCTACTTGCTAAGCCATTCTCGGGGCTTGGTAGAGGGAGTTTGAAAATAAACAACGAAAAAGAAGATGTGATATTAATCATTCTATGATATGACATTAATTACATTTTCAGGTGATACTATTCTCAATATAATATTATATTAATCACATTAACAACACTTTGATGTGATAAATATACATATATATATATGCATTATTATTATGGCATTAATTACACTTTGATATGAAATTAATCACACTTTGATATGAAATTAATCACACTTTGATATGCCGTTAATGACACTTTGATATGCCATTAATCACACTTTGATATGCCATTAATCACACTTTGATATACCATTAATCACACTTCAATATGGGAGTAATCACATTTCGTTGTGCCATTAATCACACTTTGATATGAAATTATTCTCACTTCAATATGACATTAATCACACTCCAATATGGCACTAATCACACTTCAATATGGCATTAATCACACTTTGATTTGACATTAATCACATTTTAATATGCCATTAATAACACTTTGATTTGACCTTAATCACACTTTGATATGACATTAATCCCACTTTGATATGACATTAATCACATTTCAATATAACATTAACCACACTTCAATGTGACATTAATCACATTTCAATATAACATTAATCACTAAGATATACCATTAATCAAAATTTAATATGACAATCCTATTTTGATATGACATTAATCACACTTCAATATGACATTAATCATACTTTGATATGACATTAATCACACTTTGAAATGACTAAAATCCCACTTCGAAATTACATTAATAACTACTATATGGCGTTAATCACACTTCGATTTGACATTAATCACACTTCAATATGACATTAATCCCACTTCGATATGGCATAAATAACACTTCAATATGACATTAATCCAACTTCGATATGGCATAAATCACACTTCAATATGACATTAATCCCACTTCGATACGGCATTAATCGCACTTCAATATGGCATTAATTACACTTCAAAATGACATTAATAACGCGTCAATCTGACATCAACCATACATCGATATGCCATTAATCACACATCGAAATGACAATAATCTCACTTGCAAACAAGATTAATCAGTCGTCGACATGACATTAATCGCACTTTGATAGGAAGCCAAAAGGCCACCACTTTCACATTAAATATATTTCCACACACACGACCTGGCCTTAGTTCCTGCTTCCCCTCAACTGTTGACAGCAATCTGACATACAAACCTCAATCGCTGTCTGCCAAACCACTTGCCTTTACCTAAGTGGAATTTCACGAAGCGATGGAGTCGTGAGTATAGTTCTCAGAACCTTTTCTGTGACGAGACGCAAGCAATATCCGACCTCGCTTGGTCCATGGCGGTTCTTGTGTTGATTCAATGAACAGCTATCGACAACAGGTCGAAGTGTGTGAGCGAAACAAACTCTCCCTCCCTCCCTAGAGGTGCTTCTGACTTTGGCAGGGTGTGTGATATTGGTTTGTGTCTTGAAGGCCCTTCTTCTCATATCTCGGGAAAACTAGTAATTCACTAATATCCTTGCAGCTGCCTTATTGGTTTCAATGAGGGATATGTGTGATAGAGACAGTAATAGGACAATGCCACGCTGATAAAATAGAGAAATACGCGACTAATAAACTAGTCTAGCCCCTATACGGTAGAACATTCTTCAACTCAACGTTACCCTGTTATTGTCACTTGCATTGTTGACGTTTGACAGAATTTTAACGATGTAACTTGACAGGTATGTTGTCAAAGAAGACTCAAGAGAGTTGTGCATGGGAACGACAATCCTACGTGATTTGCCATGGTCGTTCCTCTTCTACTACTGGGTGTAAAGGTCGCTTTCTCCTTTTTTATTGTGGTTTATAGTATCAGCAGGGTGGTGTAGCCTACTCCATGCCCAACTCTCTTTGGTCGTCCATTACGGTATATCTATCAGGTTTCAGTGTTGATATTGTCTGCTGCCTTTCAAGCCCCGGTAATTTATCATCTGCAAGATAAAAGTAAAGATCTTACTGCAATAGGATAAAAGAGTAACCTCTAAGTCAAATCAGTCATTCACACAAGTCAGTAACTCACACAAGTCACTCACACACGTCAGTCGCTAACACAAGTCAGTCACACCAGTCAGTCACTCATACAAGTCAGTCACTCACACAAGTCAATAATATAAGTCAGTCACTCACACAAGTCACTCACACAAGTCAATCATTCACACAAGTCAATCATTTACACAAGTCACTCACACAAGTCACTCCCACAAGTCACTCACACAAGTCACTCACACATGTTACTCACACAAGTCAGTCACTTACACACGTCACTCTCTCACGTTACTCACATAAGTCAGTCACACACGTCACTCACACAAGTCAGCTACTCACACAAGTAAGTCACTCACACAAGTAAGTCACTAACACAAGTCAGTCACACAAGTCAGGCACACTAGTCAGTCACTCACACTGGTAAGTCACTCTCACACGTCAATCACTCGCACAAGTCACTAAGACAAGTAAAAACACCTAATGAATCTGGAGTTACCTTATGAATGTGTGATGTAGCTTTACAATAAATACCAGCATCATCATCTGGTTGACGTCCTAAGAGTGGTTGTAAGGTTGTCTGAGCATGTCTCTCCATTTGACCGTATCCTCTGCATCTCTCTTCATTTCATCATAGGTTCGTACTTTAATGTCTCTACATGCC
Organism: Ariolimax columbianus; assembly: GCA_036924085.1. Taxonomy (NCBI): domain Eukaryota; kingdom Metazoa; phylum Mollusca; class Gastropoda; order Stylommatophora; family Arionidae; genus Ariolimax; species Ariolimax columbianus. The sequence continues at coordinate 25,417,102 of JAVGWX010000019.1, forward strand.
CGATACAGCGAAGGATACATGCCTTGGAGATGAGAAGATGTTTCCGAAGACTTTTAAACGTCCCGTACAAGGATCGAGTTACAAATGAGGAAATACGAGATTGAATTACAACAGCAATAGGGCCTTTTGAAGACCTCTTGGCAACTGTCAAAAGAAGGAAACTTGGTTGGTACGGTCACATATCGAGATCAAATGATCTTGCAAATACGATCCGGCACGGAAAGCTGCAATGCAGACGACGAAGAGGCCGTCCCACAAAGAGGTGGGAGGATAACATAAAAGAATGGACCAATCTCCGACCAGAAGAGGCACGGGCAGCGGCCGCTGACAGAGAAGGGTGGCGTGGGGTTGTGAGGACTTCTTCATATGTGTCTCAACGACCTACCCGGTTACGGGATGACCTGACATGACCTGACATGCCCGAAATGTAAAGGTCACTGTTCGACGCTCCCTTCCTCTTTACCCCATGACTTTGCCCTCTAGAATCTTCGGTAGAAGACTTTCATGTCGAATATTGTACCTAGACAATTAAGCCATCGTTTTTATCACATGTTCAATATTTGTCTCATTGAATCGTCTTTACGTTTAACTCATTCTTTGTAGCACTACATTTCAAACGATTTTAATCGTGTTTCCTTATTCCTTGCTAAGTCCATAGTTCATCCTCATACATTGCATTTGCCCTATATGAGTTGTGCTTATTGTTGTCCTCAATTCTATCCTGATATTCTTATGACTTTGCTTCGTTCGTTCTCAATCTCCCGCTACCAAACCCTAAAAGGGCTTAAGTAGCAGAATGTAGTCCAGAGAACGGAATGCGTTGTGTCGTAGTTAACATCTTGACTGCGATATTTGCACCTTTCGGACCAACACATCCTACTTCAGCAAGAATTTTTTTTAGTACTGGGTTAGCATTCCCTCTTCGATCCCTTCTCCTTAGCCAATCTGCCCTGTTGCAGCCTGTTATTCAGGATCACCGCGTGGAGGTGTAGAAGGGTCTTGGCAGCTCTGCTTCATTGACCCTGACGCTAGCAGTCAGCTATGGGTCGCTGACCACTGCAGCTCATGCGCTGCTCAGCATCTTAAAATTATTGATATAAATAAATACATTATTTTATTTTTGCAATGGCTGCCCCTACTTAATTTTTGCTTCAGTAATGGCATCATCCCAATTTATCACATGACATTTTCATGGTGGCATTCTTATCTCTAAACTGGGTGGCTTATTAGCGCAGTGGTAGAGTACTCGCTTTTCATGATGGCATTCTTTTCTCTAAACTGGGTGGCTTATTAGCGCAGAGGTAGAGTACTCGCTTTTAATGGTGGCATTCTTATCTCTAAACTGGGTGGCTTATTAGCGCAGTGGTAGAGTACTCGCTTTTCATGGTGGCATTCTTTTCTCTAAACTGGGTGGCTTATTAGCGCAGTGGTAGAGTACTCGCTTTTCATGGTGGCATTCTTATCTCTAAACTGGGTGGCTTATTAGCGCAGTGGTAGAGTACTCGCTTTTCATGGTGGCATTCTTATCTCTAAACTGGGTGGCTTATTAGCGCAGTGGTAGAGTACTCGCTTTTCATGGTGGCATTCTTATCTCTAAACTGGGTGGCTTATTAGCGCAGTGGTAGAGTACGTACTCGCTTTTCATGGTGGCATTCTTTTCTCTAAACTGGGTGGCTTATTAGCGCAGTGGTAGAGTACTCGCTTTTCATGGTGGCATTCTTTTCTCTAAACTGGGTGGCTTATTAGCGCAGTGATAGAGTACTCGCTTTTCATGGTGGCATTCTTATCTCTAAACTGGGTGGCTTATTAGCGCAGTGGTAGAGTACTCGCTTTTCATGGTGGCATTCTTATCTCTAAACTGGGTGGCTTATTAGCGCAGTGGTAGAGTACTCGCTTTTCATGGTGGCATTCTTTTCTCTAAACTGGGTGGCTTATTAGCGCAGTGGTAGAGTACTCGCTTTTCATGGTGGCATTCTTATCTCTAAACTGGGTGGCTTATTAGCGCAGTGGTAGAGTACTCGCTTTTCATGGTGGCATTCTTATCTCTAAACTGGGTGGCTTATTAGCGCAGTGGTAGAGTACTCGCTTTTCATGGTGGCATTCTTATCTCTAAACTGGGTGGCTTATTAGCGCAGTGGTAGAGTACTCGCTTTTCATGGTGGCATTCTTATCTCTAAACTGGGTGGCTTATTAGCGCAGTGGTAGAGTACTCGCTTTTCATGGTGGCATTCTTTTCTCTAAACTGGGTGGCTTATTAGCGCAGTGGTAGAGTACTCGCTTTTCATGGTGGCATTCTTTTCTCTAAACTGGGTGGCTTATTAGCGCAGTGGTAGAGTACTCGCTTTTTATGGTGGCATTCTTATCTCTAAATTGGGTGGCTTATTAGCGCAGTGGTAGAGTACTCGCTTTTCATGGTGGCATTCTTATCTCTAAACTGGGTGGCTTATTAGCGCAGTGGTAGAGTACTCGCTTTTCATGGTGGCATTCTTTTCTCTAAACTGGGTGGCTTATTAGCGCAGTGGTAGAGTACTCGCTTTTCATGGTGGCATTCTTATCTCTAAACTGGGTGGCTTATTAGCGCAGTGGTAGAGTACGTACTCGCTTTTCATGGTGGCATTCTTTTCTCTAAACTGGGTGGCTTATTAGCGCAGTGGTAGAGTACTCGCTTTTCATGGTGGCATTCTTTTCTCTAAACTGGGTGGCTTATTAGCGCAGTGGTAGAGTACTCGCTTGTCATGGTGGCATTCTTATCTCTAAACTGGGTGGCTTATTAGCGCAGTGGTAGAGTACTCGCTTTTCATGGTGGCATTCTTATCTCTAAACTGGGTGGCTTATTAGCGCAGTGGTAGAGTACTCGCTTTTCATGGTGCCATTCTTATCTCTAAACTGGGTGGCTTATTAGCGCAGTGGTAGAGTACTCACTTTTCATGGTGGCATTCTTTTCTCTAAACTGGGTGGCTTATTAGCGCAGTGGTAGAGTACTCGCTTTTCATGGTGGCATTCTTTTCTCTAAACTGGGTGGCTTATTAGCGCAGTGGTAGAGTACTCGCTTTTCATGGTGGCATTCTTATCTCTAAACTGGGTGGATTATTAGCGCAGTGGTAGAGTACTCGCTTTTCATGATGGCATTCTTTTCTCTAAACTGGGTGGCTTATTAGCGCAGTGGTAGAGTACTCGCTTTTCATGGTGGCATTCTTATCTCTAAACTGGGTGGCTTATTAGCGCAGTGGTAGAGTACTCGCTTTTCATGGTGGCATTCTTTTCTCTAAGCTGGGTGGCTTATTAGCGCAGTGGTAGAGTACTCGCTTTTCATGGTGGCATTCTTATCTCTAAACTGGGTGGCTTATTAGCGCAGTGGTAGAGTACTCGCTTTTCATGGTGGCATTCTTATCTCTAAACTGGGTGGCTTATTAGCGCAGTGGTAGAGTACTCGCTTTTCATGGTGGCATTCTTATCTCTAAACTGGGTGGCTTATTAGCGCAGTGGTAGAGTACGTACTCGCTTTTCATGGTGGCATTCTTTTCTCTAAACTGGGTGGCTTATTAGCGCAGTGGTAGAGTACTCGCTTTTCATGGTGGCATTCTTTTCTCTAAACTGGGTGGCTTATTAGCGCAGTGATAGAGTACTCGCTTTTCATGGTGGCATTCTTATCTCTAAACTGGGTGGCTTATTAGCGCAGTGGTAGAGTACTCGCTTTTCATGGTGGCATTCTTATCTCTAAACTGGGTGGCTTATTAGCGCAGTGGTAGAGTACTCGCTTTTCATGGTGGCATTCTTTTCTCTAAACTGGGTGGCTTATTAGCGCAGTGGTAGAGTACTCGCTTTTCATGGTGGCATTCTTATCTCTAAACTGGGTGGCTTATTAGCGCAGTGGTAGAGTACTCGCTTTTCATGGTGGCATTCTTATCTCTAAACTGGGTGGCTTATTAGCGCAGTGGTAGAGTACTCGCTTTTCATGGTGGCATTCTTATCTCTAAACTGGGTGGCTTATTAGCGCAGTGGTAGAGTACTCGCTTTTCATGGTGGCATTCTTATCTCTAAACTGGGTGGCTTATTAGCGCAGTGGTAGAGTACGTACTCGCTTTTCATGGTGGCATTCTTTTCTCTAAACTGGATGGCTTATTAGCGCAGTGGTAGAGTACTCGCTTTTCATGGTGGCATTCTTATCTCTAAACTGGGTGGCTTATTAGCGCAGTGGTAGAGTACTCGCTTGTCATGGTGGCATTCTTATCTCTAAACTGGGTGGCTTATTAGCGCAGTGGTAGAGTACTCGCTTTTCATGGTGGCATTCTTATCTCTAAACTGGGTAGCTTATTAGCGCAGTGGTAGAGTACTCGCTTTTCATGGCAAAAATACAGGGTTCAACTCCGGCTAAAAGTAGTTCCAGTCAACTTTGTTGTTAATGGGTACCTTACTGATGGCTAGGGAAGGAAAACGGGCGCGAGAAAGGTCATCTGATCCCACAAAGATGTGGCTTAGTACAATGAACGGTCTAAGATATCCCACCCTGGTGGCAGTGTCTGCTATTGGAATACCTATATATATAATTATTATTCATTACTTGAGGAGCGCGTGACTGAATGGTGTCGATGCCTGCCTGATGACAAAGAGGACAGCGAATCGAATTTCCGTTAAAGCATAAATTGTTCCTCTTTTAGTAGTGAAATAAACAAGCATAGCTAAGCTTACCATACGTACCGTTTTGACCGGGACTGTCGCACTTTTGATATGGTTCCGGCCAGTTTGTCATTTTGTTCCGATTATTTTTTTTTAAATTAAAAGTTCCGATTATATACGAAGTAAAAAAGTTCAGCCTCGGAAAATGACAATTAGGCAACACGAAAACCTGTTACGCAGCGTCGCAAGTTAATTTTGGTAGAGCAGAATCTTGTATTTGGATGAACAACATTGAATTAACATGGTATACCATTGAAGGACCAGATGAAAAAATCAATGAACCTCTTGCAAATTGTGCAATTCACAATACACAAAGGCTAGTCTTCAGCCTTTAAAATATCTCGACCACCCCAGTGGGACCCATACATCGTTCGACAGTTACACACCGTATTTATTCATTATTCTGACTAATTGTATTATTATTATTATTGTTATTATTATTTTGATTATTATTGTTATTAGTATTATTATTGTTATTATTATTATTGTCATTATTATTATCATCGACTGCCTATGTCTCCCTAGGTTTGTTTACATCCTAGGCCAAGACCAAAGTTCAGAACCTCATTTTCGACACAACAACCCAGGGTATTGAAACCCTAGTAACACTCCACTGGGCACCAACGAATTCATCTATGTTGCATATTATCATCATATGGGCGCATCGGTCCCGATATGTCAAGTCGGATCACACTAGCTGCGTCTGCGTCTCCGACCTGTGTGGAATAATGGCAAGATCTCGCTTGGGACAAAATTCCGCATCTACCAGTCCTGCGTGGTCACAGTCTTGCTTTACGGCTCAGAAACCTTGACATTGCTGAAGCATGACATGTCGAGACTGGAAGCCTCTCACGTGCGCAACCAGTGGCGTATCCTGGATAATCCGATGGCATGACTACACCCACAACGTGGAGGTCTCTGGTAAAACAGGTTTTTACCTAATCTCAGAAACACTGACGCCGAATTTCTTTGTTCGGTCATGTTGTACGGCTGGACCAGAAATCCTTACACGCAATTTACTACACAAGTCGTTCCTCAACGCCAAAAGTCTTCCCTTGACCGGCTGGAGGCGATGAAGCGGCCGTCCCCGCACAATATGGCTCCAGCAGATATATCAACCTCCTCCTCCGCCTTGGATGAGGCCTAGAACCCGTTGGTCGTGGATGTGGCCGACCGACGTAACGGGCCTCAGACTCCTAAGCGAACATTATTAATATTATATACGAAAAATGGTCGAAAAGGTTTATATTTTGGTATAAAAGAGTAAAAGGCCCTTGCCTGAAAATGAGTGCGAACTTGAGTCCTTTCTATGTAGTCATCCTCAAACTAAATAAAATACCTACTTGAAAATCTGAAATCATTGCACCTACATTTTCAATTATTTTTCAACATAATTTCCACCACTTATCCCATCGCTGTATCAGTACACCAAAACATGCAGCGTTGTTGTATGAAAATCCACAAAGAGTATGTTTTATGCACTCTGAAAAGGATGTTTAGTGGTGGGTTGCAGTAGTTTTCTTTACATCCCGAGCGTGCTGATTGAGGTGGACCTTGGTCCTCCAAGAGGTTGTTCTATGCTTCGTTTTATCTGAGGGTCACTGATCACCCGCATCATTAGACAAACTTCCATAAAACAGCCTGTTTCCATATAGAATTTCATGGAAGTGAAGATAGGGTCTTAGCCTGAATATTTGGCCCGACTAACATGTCTGATCAATATCTTCTGCCACACCAAACGTTAGTCTGTTCTGCCCATCCTGCAGCATAGAACGTCTTTGGCCAACTGTTTTGTCCACATTTGACTTCACGTTTGATCTCTTCGTCATTAAAGAAATGTGTCCCGTCAAAGTTGGTTTTTAGTGTCCGAAACAGATGGGAATCACTCGCGAGGCTAAGTCGGGGCGTAAAGGTGAACGTTCAAGAAATTGTCCCCTCAGTTGTTCAATTTTCTCCTTGGTCAATTAAGCAATTTGGAATCTGGCATTTTCATGATTGAGCACTACTCCTGTAGCCAGCAGACCTGGGCATTTTCTTCAAACTTCACCGCAAAGAAATAATAAAACATTCACAGGGACCATTTATTTATGAATATCTTATTGCAGGAAGTCCTTTACAACTCCCTCCTCTCTCCACCCACAGCTCTGTTCTCTGTGAGCACGGTCGCCATTTTGTATTTGAGCTGCGCTACATGCTACTCTTAGCATCCACTACCTACAGTAGTCGCAAAGTTGATGTTGATGCCATCTTTAAAAACCACCAACTGCATTTTTTCAGCTATCCCATAACAGCGTGTGACGAAATTACTGTCATACCCTCGTGTCTGTTCGCGCATAAGTGTTGCTTTTACAAATTTGGGATACAGATGTCCTGCCAAGAGGAGATATATGTAGTGTTCAGGCTTCGATCCGGAAATCACGGCAAAGATAGGTGGACATCTTGATCGTATGGCAAACAAGCTGCTCCTTTAGGAGCTCATCTACGAACTTACACTAGGGTCACAAAAATGCGCTTTAAATATTACATGAAGGACGACGCTGAAGGGATGTCAGATTAATATAACTACTTGGGAAAATCTGGTGTAAAATCGCCTCACTTGGTGGTAGGGTCGAAAAATGTCTGACTCACTTGGAATATCCCTATGAAACGTCACATCCATTGGCCGACAAAATAACGGGACTTGCATGTGTCAACTATAAAGCGTGTTCGGGAAACAAATATGGTAATGCAGTTGGTTTCGTGGCAGGATTCTTTGAAAGAATCACACTCAACAGTGATTTATTGTGTTGTGTACCGTGAAATTGTTTTATTTCTCTGTGCTTAAAATGGATTGATTACAAACCTTGGCCCAAAATGAGTTCCTTTATTTAGTCGGCCAAGTAATATGACGAGCAAACTAAAAATGTAAGGAACAGGGCAAACAAACACTACATTCAGATAACGCGTGCTAGCCGTGAGGCACAACGGTTCGAGAATCGCTTCGGACTGATTGAGCTGATACTAAAATGTTCTTTTTGTAAACTTCATTAGTTATACATACATCGTCATCCGTGATTTATTTTTTTTGTTCTGTTTGGTTCCCTTTTTGCTTCGTACCAAAGCACCAAATATTAAAACCGTTAAAGCTCTTTACATATTTTTGGTCTAGAGGCCATATTTCAGAGCCAAACAGCTCTGCGAATCACATATTATTGTTTCCCGTGGCTCAGTGTTACTTTTTGTTAGAGTTTTTGTTTTTCACGGAATGACTTTTTTTGCTACTGCAATCGTAGTTCTGATTTCAATTTGACAAAGGTAACTTCACATCTGTAATAATTTGACAAAGGTAACTTCACATCTGTAATAATTTGACAAAGGTAACTTCACATCTGTAATAATTTGACAAAGGTAACTTCACATCTGTAATAATTTGACAAAGGTAACTTCACATCTGTAATAATTTGACAAAGGTAACTTCACATCTGTAATAATTTGACAAAGGTAACTTCACATCTGTAATAATTTAGCTTAGATATGGAGAACAAAACTGCACTTATTCTCTAGTCAGTCCCTCTGTGTTGATATGTAATCTTTGGGTTTGTCTGGCTGTTGTCATCCCTTTTGTCAATCTTATCAGATATATGGTACATAAATAGAATATTGGACATATCGTTTTCTCTGGGATCTAAGGAAGAGGAAAGCTTAGGGGTGGTTTGGTGTCCTGGCGTTGAACTTGGGTAGCTAATTTTGATCAAATAATAATTGCAAACGTCCAGTATTCTGACTGTCGTATAATGCAGACTCGATGCTCAAGTCCACAGAATGAGTCTTTGAGGCACCCCCATGTGCGATTATAGACCACCGAAGCAAACACCAGAAGATTTTCTGCAGGACTGCCCGACCTATGCAGACCAAAGAAAGGCAGTCGGGCCTGGGGAAGCGACCATACTTGAAAAGCTTTGGGGGACTGGCAAAGACCTGAAAAGCAGTCTCCTTCATGAAACCTTACCGGGCTAGAAGCAAGGCATCAGTTGATCGAAGAAGAATATTATGTCATATGTATCGATGGATCTGTATTACGTGGTAAGAAAGTCTGTTGGGGGTTCTCTGTTAGAGAGTGAGAGGCAGGGTCGTTGCTTAGAGGAGCCGTGCATACTTGGCAACAACGTCCAGTATCACAATGGAGATCGAGGTAGTGACTTCAGTTCTGAGGTTCCTATTTTGGACCTCTTTAATGGGGGCCATAATCGTCTCTTGACTATCAAGCCTTGCTTCGGAAGGTGCAGAATTGATGGATGTAGCATGAGTAGATAGTAGACATACACGCCTCAAATCTCAGGGAACATGTTTGGATCTAATGTCCTTGCCATGCTGGGGTTTGTGGGATAGAAAGAACTGACATCCTGGCGTTAAGGGCACATGCAGTGAGGACAACAGAGCGCATTGTGAAGTTGATGGACGACCGAGTTTTGGGTGAAGACATTGCAAACGATGAACAAGCAATACACAGATTGCAAAATCACACGCATGTCCAAGAGAGGAGGTTCCCTCGTTTTCTGGCCAGTCTTTTTTAGTTTGGTAAGGAGATCTGCATAATATTGTCCATTAACCGTGTTGCATGAGGCAGGTAATCTTTCAATATGATACATTTGACGTCCCAAAAAACAGTCAGCATCACTTTTCTTGCAGATTGCTGTGCTCTTGGCTTGACATGTGTTGGTGAGCCCGGGGTTTTCTACTGCATGCTGGAAATTGTGGATTCTGGATCATAATGGTGAATCCAAGTATCATCTACTGTCAGCATGGTCGGCAACATGTTTTTCGACTGACACATTTTGAGCAGCTGGCCACAGCAATCAACCCTCGTTTGTTTCTGTTCAGATGTGAGCAGACGCGGGATCCAGCGGGCACACACTTAAACTGCCTACATCAGTTTTTTTACAGAAGCATACGAAGGATATAATTCCTCAATCACTGGTTCCATCTCCCTGTGTATTTCTGTAGGTGTTTTCCACCGCAACATCAAGAATTGTATCACAGTTCTGGCCTCTGATTTCTCCATTGTTGTGACAAACTGTTAGAGTAGCAGATCCGGTCAATATGGTGTGTTGCACTATGCACCATACCGGGTAAACCCGTCAAGGAGGGAAATTCATACTTCTTAAGTCCAGCACAAATTGAATGAGCTACGTATGTGCCAAATTTCTACTTTCTCCTCCTTCATAGTCAGGGTAAAGACTTATGACAAGCCCATTGTATATACTGGGTGTCACAATGTCTAGAACGATTGCCTCTTACAAAAAAGACAACTTGAAGCAATGTTCGCTCCAGTTTACCAGCTGCAAGTGGACACCTGGCGTGCAGTTAAGGAGAACAAATCAGCGAGTAACGTCCCTCCCTCCGTCTCACTTTAGGGTAGATGAGGATCGATAGTTGTTCACCTAGCAGTCACAATTTAGTCATGTTAGACTGATCTAGTCATATGGGACTGATTTAGTCATATGATACTGATTTAGTTATGCGAGAATATGATTTAGTCATGCAAGACTATGATTTAGTTATGCGAGATTATGGTTCAGTCATTCCAGATTATGGTTTAGTAATGAGATTATGATTTCGTCATTTATGATTTGGATTGTTATATGAGGTTATGATTTAGCCACGTGAGGTTATGCTTTAGTCATGTGAGATTGTGATTTAGTCATGTGAGGTTATGATTTAGTCATGTGAGGATATGATTTAGTCACGATTGCGACTATCAGTGCTGTTTGTATTCCCACTTGGTGCGTTTCACAAGGAGGACTTATACAAACAAATAGAGCGGAGCTGCTCAGTTCAGTTCATCCCTTAACCCATCAAGTCGTTGAGGCACACTTGAAGACACTCCCACAAACCCACGCCATCTCTCTCTCTGTCCGCTGCCGCTAGTCGTGCCTCATCGGGACGAAGGTTTGACCACTCAGGGATGTTGTCTGCCCATCATTTCATTTGACGACCCCGCCCTCTCTTTCCCGATACGGAACCAAGCAGTTTCAAATTTGTAATTCCGCTGGACCTCGTGACGTGCCCAGAGCATGCTATCTTTCGCCTTCTGATAACTGTGAACAGATCATTAAAAGGCCCAATTGTGTGTTCCACTCATCGTCGTATTGCTACGTTTGTGCACGATCCTTATATGTAACATTTAAGAGTCTTCTAAAGCACCTCCTTTCCATTGAACGTATTCTGCACTGGATATCCGCAGTAATGATCCAAGTCTCACAGGCATACATAAATATTGAGAGGACCAATGAGCGCATTAGTCTAACTTTTATGCTGAGGGAGAGCCGCTTATCCTTCCAAATGGGTTTCAAACGAGTAAGCGCCGCTGTTGTCTGTGCTATTCTGGCAATTATCTCAGGCTGCGAGCCCTCGTCACTGATCCCAGATACTTGAACTGGTGTACAACTTCGAGTTCCTGACCATTTGCTTTTATCTCAGTTGTAAACCCTTCCGTGTTATTAGTCCTCAGCTTTGTTTTCTCTGCATTTATTTTCATGTCATAGCTCTGCGCCGCTCTGTCCAAACAGCTCCTGGAGTTTCGTTTTCGTGCCTGCCAGACCCTCTATATCATCTGTAAATTAGGTTTGTAATCGTTTTGTTACCTACTCTGACCGTATCAACATGTCCCCCCAGGCCCGCCTCCATTATTATTTCCAAGAATGCATTGGAGAGTGTTGGAGAGGGCACAGAACCCTGTCTCACCCTAACAGACGCCCGGAACCATTCACCTACACTTGATCCCTTATCATAAAGGTTCTCAATTACCTTCACATTATTGCTACAGATCTTGTAATGCTTCATTGTTGTCCATAGCGCCGCAGCCATACTCTGTCAAATGAAGACATGGTATGTGTGTTTGTTGATACTCTATTTCACATTCAATATCCACAGATTAAATATCTGTTCAGTGGTACTTCTTCCCGCTCGAAAACCTCCTTGCTCTTCGGCAATGATATTCTCTGCCTCCGGTTTTAATCTGTTGAGGATTATTCTTCAGAGAACTTTGCTAGGATGACTAAAGAGGCTAATTGTTTTATAGTTCTGGCACATCTTTAGGTTTCCTGATTTAGGCAGCGGTAAAACCCCCGTCTTCGTCCAGATAGTTGGCCACTCTCCTATCCGCCAAATCCTGTTACAGATGTATGTCAGAGCTTCAATTATTACCTCACCTCCCACTTGTAGGACCTCTGCTGGGATTATTCACACCAACAGCTTTTCCCTTATTCAGCACCTTCACCGATTCAGTTATTAGTTGATTTTCCTTTAACATATCCATTTTGGGGGCCAGTACATTATCTGGGTCATCTGGACCCTCCTGCTTATATAATTCAAAACAGTACGAATACTCGGGCTTCTGTGATACATTTTCCCCTCTTATCTGAATCGTATTGTAACCTAGTATAGGCCTTACTAGGTTATTGACTATTTGATATGCCCCCTAAACAATTTTTCCTTCCCAGATTTTGTACAATATTTGAGCAATGAGCAGTTATCCATTCTGCCTTGGCCTTTATGTTTCCATTTTTCTCTGTATTTCGTAATCCCATCTAGGGTTATCTTCTCGTCACATAACTTGAGTATTTCATTTGTAATCCATGCCGCCTTCTTTACTCTTCGCTTCTCTAAGACCTCAGTTATCATCTAAAGATCTGCCTCTTCGTTAAGAGGGGTGCAAATCTCCCTCCCATCATCGCTCCAAAAGCCTCCGCTATCTCCAGGTGCTTGGCTTCTCAAGGTCAAATCTTAGTCTAGTTACCTCTCTGGTCACAACTTTCTTAAGTTGGAGACGCATAGTCATCATAACCAAGTCGTGGTCGCTTTCTGTGTGAGCTCCTGGGAAAATCCTCGTCCATGCACTATTGATGCTGGATCTGAATCCCTTCTGGACCAGAATAAGTCTATCTGACTATGCAGTACATTACATGGGCTGTGCCATGTCCACCGTCTCAACATTTTATTTGGTCCTAGCGTATTCGCCACCAGTAACTTATAGTAATGAGCAAATTCCAGGAGTCTCACTTCTATCGTTCGTCTTCACGTTACCGTTTGGTCCCCAAGTGCCTTTCCTATCTCGCACTATGTCTTCACCAATTTTGGCATTCCAATCCCTCTGTACCACCAGTATATCATTCTTTGGTATCTCGTTCACAAGTACCTGTAATTCCTCGTAGAAACTCTCTACCTCGCTTTCCTCATAATCTGAGGTGGGTGTATAGCATTGTACCACGGACGTAGCGTTTAGTCGTTATGCTGAGCAATCGACTTGATACTGGTCGACATCCCAATACACAACTTGTGTCTTTATGCACCAACATTCCAACTCCATGTAGGTGTTTGTCAGTTCTTCCACTACAATAAAACTTGCGACCCTCTTCGGTGGTATGTTCTCCCAAGTTTTTCCAGCGGGCCTAACATATGTCAAGCACATTCCATCGATATTTATCCATCTCAAGCGTCAGTTCTTCTCATGGGTCAGTTCAACTCATGGGTCAGTCCATCTAATGGGTCAGTCCATCTCATGGATCAGTCCATCTCATGAGTCAGTTCATCTCATGGGTCAGTTCTTCTCATAGGTCAGTCCATCTCACGGGTCAGTTCTTTCATTTTCCACATGCACTCAATGTTCTGACATTCCAAGTACCCAAAGTGAAGTCACCTCTTCTGAGCCTGATGGTATCACCAGTTGCACACTTAACACCTCCACCCTGGTGAGACGGCAGGCGCTGTCATTGTTAACCCAGGCTGCGACCGAGCCAGTGTAGTAGATTTTGATTCTATCTTTATGAGTGAACCTTAGGATTAGAATCTCTTGACGGAACCCATCTCTTCTCCAAGCTATGGCGGGCCAACATCTGCATCTGACCTGGAGGAGTCCATCCCCCCAGGCTCGTTGCCTCGCGGCTCCAGTTTCCCAGTGTGGACCCTGAGAAGGTGATGTTGGCTTGTGAGTTCACTCAGTCCGCAGGCTACTAAATTTCACCTTTCACCCTTCCAAAGAAGAGCTAGCCGATCCCAACACCGCTAGATTGCGATGCCGGGCATGAACACACCAGTGAAGCAGCAACGGTATTGAATGTCATTAGTAGATTGAAAAATAGGTAATGGCTCAGTGACCTCACCAGGACTAAAATAAAAATCTATGTTGTGACCACTAGACTTTCGCCAGGAATAAACAACAAACAAAACCAACTAATAGGTCACAAGACAAGATTTATATCATTTATTTATAGAAAGTAATGTTAATTATCAGCAATCTCAAGATCTGAAACTATTCCTTCTGTGAACACAAGGCATCAATTGCTTCCCTTCATACACTGACCAGCACCAAGTGAGCTCAGATTGTGTCTGGTAGTTTTATCCCATTCTCAGGCACAAACTGGGGATAATACACACTAAAAAAAAAAACCATAAAAAAACTGGTAGCGACAAATAGAAAATTGCTGTCGTGGATTAAGTGTTAGAGACTTCAGATTACTTTATTAGGTTTCATCGGAGTGGGGTTTACAGGACACTAACACCCAGTACGAGCATCGAGATGGAACGAGTAACCTCAGTTCTGGGATGGCTATCTGAGATAATATTAACACTTATATGGCCTCTCTTCTTACCTCACACTATGTTTCATTTAACCCTGTCCAACAATCACTCTCACACAACTTTCACACGCGCCCTCAGGGTGAGGCCCTTTTATTGCATTTTGGTTGGGCTGACCTCTGATTTCACCCTAACTAGCATAGGTACATACAGACACACACACATGCATCCAAGCATTGGTTAATACGTCCTGATATCACACAAAAGGCTGCGGCCGAGGGTCGAAAATGGTATGCCGCCACCAGTAGAATACAGAGTGGCAAACATACCAACAACAACAAATATCAAAGACATTTCTAATATGAACACTAATGTTTATTTTAGAAGGTACAGAAAGGATGGTTAAGGCTTGATTGGATGGCAGCTGTAGAGGTCCCAATCCTCCAGGGGTTGCTGTGCATCAATTGTACTGGTCATGCTGCGGTTCAGAGCAACGAAAATAAACAACTTACATCCTGGCATCACAAGCACTCATTAAGGGGGACACCAAATATGTACAGGAGTGACATTTTGATGTGTATCATACCAAATATGGATAGGGCAGACATTTTGATGGATAGGAATGATATTTTGAAGTGTATCATACCAAATATGGATAGGAATGACATTTTGAAGTGTATCATACCAAATATGGATAGGAATGACATTTTGAAGTGTATCATACCAAATATGGATAGGAATGACATTTTGAAGTGTATCATACCAAATATGGATAGGAGTGACATTTTGAAGTGTATCATACCAAATATGGATAGGAGTGACATTTTGAAGTGTATCATACCAAATATGGATAGGAGTGACATTTTGAAGTGTATCATACCAAATATGGATAGGAGTGACATTTTGAAGTGTATCATACCAAATATGGATAGGAATGACATTTTGAAGTGTATCATACCAAATATGGATAGGAATGACATTTTGAAGTGTATCATACCAAATATGGATAGGAATGACGTTTTGAAGTGTATCTCAAACACAAGAGGTGAACAAATGCTATTGGAAATTAGATCAGAGCTCAATCAACTCCAAAGAGCATCAACAGCTGTCTTCAGTGGCTACCCTGTGGAATCACAGAGAATAAGAGAGCTAATGCCCTGTCCAAACCAGGAGGCAGCACTTATTCAATGTCTTACCGAGAGTCAAAAACCATCATCCATAATCATTACAATTCAAAATGGTAGAAAGGCATGGATGTAAGCAATAGACGACCTAATCCACCAGACATCAATAAATCACCATCTTTCACCTGAGAATGGACCCCAACAGACTATTGAGCCCACTACATTGGGTCAAAATATCACATACAAGTGCGTGCCCAGACCTTCGAACACATCCTACAGAACTGCTCATCATACAGTGGCCTACGATACCAGACTTGGCCACAGGGAGCTGAAATGTTAAAGCCAATTTATCAGTGAATGCATTGTTACAAATGATTTAAGCAACTTAAGAATGTTCGGCAGTCAACTGATGACATCTGGTGTTCGGGATAACCCACGCCATCATCTAACAATGATCATGTTGCCTTTTTTACCTGAGATAATGGGTTCCAATCGTTATCTCGACAGTTTGGTAAATACCAGAACTGCTTTACAAATGGAATCACATTGAGAGCGTGATGTATCACTAGGTTCCAGACAAGCACAGAAAGCTATACAAAGAAATGTTCTGCAACTTTCTGAACAGACCTCATACACGGGATAGGTTTGATTTTGCCATTACCAAGCAGAAAACTAATACCCCAAACCATGAGACACACATGTTTTGACCTATCTGGCACTTAGACACTCCCTTACAGGAAGCATGTAATAAATTACCGATACGCAGTGGTTGTTTCTGTAGCAGTTCATTCTACATGATGAAGTTACTCATTTTCTTTGGTTCCATTTTAAGACGTACTTGTCAAGTTGGTGGACCCCTCCCCTTGCATGAAACTACTGAAGTAAGTCAATTACAAGGGAGGAAAAAAACTAAAATTTTCAACTATATCAGTTCTGTGGAAACTTTATTTCCAATGCAATGTCAACATTGTCATACATATAAACACTTGATAAAACATATCAAAGATGATGATAGCAATGGGTAATAATAATAAAATGAGTCAAAGTAATCAATAATAATTGTGTATAAAATTAAGATTTACATCATGGTAATGTCAATAGGTCAATTTTGATGACTTTACAGGTTTGTTGGTTGGATATTGACCTAGCGACCTGTGGGCTCCTGCCCTTTGGCCCAATGCCATATAGTGGTATCTGCAAATGTTTGTGAGCTGTTGTTTAGTTCCGCAGAGTGTTCCATTTGTCTGGCCGCGAAGGAAGAATCTCTTTCTTAACACCGACAAGGACACTCAGAAAGATGGTGCTGAACAGTTTCACAGGGATGTGTGCACAGCTGGCACTCTGGAGAATGTCCTGGTTGGATTCTGTTCAAGTGACTGTTAAATTGTATGTGTTCTACCCTAAGCTTCATAACGAAAAGCTACCCAAGCATGGACTGGACCCATGCATACACCGACGGTTCTGTAACAGACACTACACAGAACGGAGGGGCAGGAGCATTCCTGAACCTACCAAATGGCAGAAAAATAACACTGTCATTCGCTACTGGTAAGTACACAAGCAATTTCAGAGCGGAGGCAGAGGCACTGAGGGCGGCAGTGGAAGAAATGGCAACACACAGTGAAAATGAGAGCCACATAGTCTTGCTGACAGATGCTCTCGCCGTAGTCACAGCGCTAAAAAGCCAGAAAAACACTGAGCTTAATGACTTAAGAGCAGCACTCTGCAAACTGTGCCAGCTGTCCGCACCAAAAAGGGTAGTGGTACAGTGGGTTCCGTCACACTGCAACATCCAAGGCAACGAGGAGGCAGACAGACTGGCAAAAGAAGGTGCAAGGCTACCACAAACAGATACCAGTATGACGTACGAAGAGTCAAAACGGCTTATCAAAGCCAGGTACATTACCAAATGGGCAACCGAACATACTGGTTACACCAAAAACGATGCCTATTACCAGTTGAACCGAAGAGAGCAGGTCGTTGTCTTCAGACTTCGCACTGGCCACAATAGACTGAGGTACCACCTATTCAACAAATTGAAGATAGGGTGTACCGACGAATGCCCGTGCGGTACTGGTAAAATGACCACTGAACATCTGCTGCAGAACTGCCCGACATACGGGGATCAGAGAGAGCAGATGTGGCCATTGCCAGTGGAACTGCAAGACAAGCTCTATGGTAGTGGCGAGAGTCTCAGGATGACCGCCGCTTTTTTCGAAAAAATAATGGTTACTGTCTGACTGTGTACGCAGAAGAAGAAGAAGAAGAAATTGTATGTGTTGAGTGCAGTCGGAAAATGGTGCTTTGGTCTCTCCTTTTCAGGAGGTTGATGTTGTCATTGGGATGGCCATATGTAGATTTCTCTCCCAGTATTCTCCATCTATTCAGCCAAGTCTCTTTGTTTGCAGTCCTTAGTTGTTTGACTGTCTGTAGAGTTGTTGGTGTGTACTGTTGTTCTTGACTAGATCCCTTCTTGGTCAATCTGTCTGCCTTGTCATTACCATGATTATTTGAGTGACCAGTGATCCATTGCATAGTTATTCTGACTTCATGGGATGTGATAAGCTGGTTCACATCTTTGGGTAAGTTCAGGCTTACAATGACCACCATCTTCCAGAGCTTGAAGGGCAGATAATGAGTCTGTAAAGATTACTATACTTTGGGCTTTCGATGGGAAGACATCAAATATAGTCCTCAAGTAGTACAGAGCTGCTTCCACTGCTATTATTTCTTCCTCATAGTTTGAACATATCTCCCGACAGACATCACACAGCGCATCAGATGTTCTGTCTGGATACTCTATGTAGACTACATGTACCACTTGCTTTAACGGTGGCCCTAAAAGCAGACCCATCAGTATAGACATGTACCTATTCTTCTAGGTAGGTGTCAATCATTCTCTGTGATGCTCTCATTAGACTTACTGGATCAGAATTCCTTATTGTATATGCATGTGGTGGTATATTTCTTGTTACTCTTTGTGTTTATCTTTTGTTTTGGAGGTGATAGCTGTCTTCAATCTCACCGACATGGTGGAGGACTAACTTTTATTTTATTCTTTGCTCTTGTTGTCATTTTTCCACAACATGTCTTTTGGAGTGATCTTTATTTTACTCCTCTCATAAGCTTCCATAGCAGCCATGTCTCTCTGCATCTCAAGAGGTTCCACATTCGCACAAATTTCAAATGCAGCCATGGGTATTGACCTCAATGCTCCACTAATAAGGCACAGGGCATTGTTCTGCACTTTGTCCAGGGATTCTACATTAGTTCATGTGAATGATGTATTATGGCTACGTATGCTCTGCTTCAGAATACAACAATGCACTCCTGACAATCCTCTCAGAGTGTCCTTGTCTGATCCACATGCTGTGTCAGCATGCAGCCCCATCAGTAACTGAAGCCGTCTCAAAGCTTCATTTTTTAAATTTTAGGTTTCTTTTGAGGCTGAGCTGTCGGTCGAAAGTAACTGCAAAATATGTAGGCTATTCCTCTCTTGCAATTTCTATTTGATGAATCTCAATCTGATATTTTGCTCGGTTACTTTTTGGTTCTTGGTAAAGAGTGTAAATAGTCTTTTAGCAGTTTATCTTAAAGCTTCCACATTTGGCAATACTCATGCAGTCTTCTCAGGAATCCATTTTGTCCTTGTGTTGCACTTTCAACATCTTCACGGCTCTTTCATATTCCCAGATCATCAGCATACATGGCTTTTTCAACTTTGATGTGCTTGGCCAGGTCGTTGATGTAGGTGAGAAAAATAGTGTAACTCTAAGCAGAGCCCTGTTGTAAACCTTCCTCAAAGACACCAGAAAATTTAATTATGTGCCTTATCCATGTCCAGATCATAATAGTAGTACAATTAGTTCAGCATTTTATTTTGAATAACACTGTGGCATACAGAATTAGCGCCTAATTGTCAAAATTAGTCCGGATTAGGTTAACCTTTACAGCGGGAAAAAGGGCATTCATTTCCCCACCAGTGTCGCAGAAACACAAAACGCTGTAAAACAGCAGATCATACCCTGTTTAAATTATATGACCACCAAACCGGGCTCTCATAGAAATAGATTGTTATGATGAATAAGTCACATCCATCTACACAACCAGTCAAAATATTTTGAGTTCGATTACAAATGAATTGGAAACGCTTTATGATTTTGTTTTCTACGGATTGGCCTAGTCCATTTTTTAGAATGGTGAAGTTAAGTTGTTGCAAAAGATCTTTGTACGATTGATCAGTTTAGTTTGTTTATTTAGATGTTATTAAATAAGATTTTAATGTAAACTAACAGTCGATATTATTAAAAACAGTATCGATACTTTGTGATTTCAGATGATTTATTGAGGGGCCAGATTCCCAAATCGTTGAGTTTAAATGTTTGTACTTTGTTTTTATAAATTTTCACCATCATCTTGTATATCAGAAACTAACACACACACACAACAAAAACAATAACACCAACAAGTTCTTTATTCATTTATGTCTCTACATACAACACAATCATATTTATTGACCAACAAACAGAGAGATTACAGGCTGTCAAAGTCAACAACCACAGTAAAATGTGACGTGCTCAAAATGTTGCTGGCGCCGATAAAGTTGCGTTCAATTTTTAGTGAGGCGTCATAAAGGTTAAGACAATACATCTCTGCTAATAGTTTGACATCGCCACTAGCACATACACAAAAGCTGCACAGAATGTTTCCTGTAAAGTTGCTATTCCATTTTAGAATGATCTATATTGGTCTGGTGAAGGTGGTTGAACCGGCTACAAACTGACGTGTATGACTATTTACATATCCCCAGCTGATGCTGAAATACCGTAATAATATCCAAGTCACTTTGATTTTTTAGTCGCTTTCTTTCCTTTTTTGGCACCTTGAGAATATTTAGCTTCTAACTGGGAGAAAAAGTCTTCCGACTGGGCAGCTCGTGATGCTTGTCTTTGTGCAATCGCTGTCATTATAGAGTCTTCACTGTGGTCAAGTTTCAGAATCTTAGCCTCTTGTTCGGCTTCCTTGGCTTCTGCTTGCGCCTAAAAAGAAATAGCAAAAGAGATTTAACTCATATCACACACGATCTGCTATCGAGCCTGGCTAAGTCTGCAGTTCTCAACTTGTCGGTCCACTTGAAATCGTATCACATTTAAGTCGCATATGGGTATTGACTTCAGTATTTCCTATTAACGGCGTGACTTGACTTGCATAATATCTTCATGAGGCGACTTGCTGAAATCGCAATTCAATCCAATGACAACACACGGAGAGGAGACAAGACGTACTGACCAGACTATGCTAGTCATGGTCATGTGAAACATACTGATCCAAGACCCCAGCTCACTTTCAAGCAGTTCTCAGTGGAAACATGCAGTCTGACTGAGGTGGGGATCGAAACTATAATCTCCATAGCAGAGAGCTAACTAAGGAACCTCGCATTGCACCACAGCCAGACTGACCCCGAGGTCCACCTTCTCAAGTACACCTCGGGATGTGAGGAGTGCCACTGTAACCCACCACCTAAGAAAAGCGTCAAGATTATCTAACCCAATTACGAGTGACATTAGCAACAACGACTGTAACTCACACGTAATATGTCTACAAGTTAGTGATTTATTGATTATAGGAAATAGGCAACATAGATTTATTGTGTTTTATTAGTTAGCGAGTACTTACTGAATGTGATTCTATAGCAAAGTTATCACTATTGCCCCATCAATTATCTTATTCTTCTTTTCTATTTTTTTGAGCCAGAGCAAAGCCTTACTTTTATCTCTCATTTTTCTTAGAACATTTCAAGAAGTGTCTAGTTTTCTGTGCAGCAGCTATCCCCACTTCATGGGGCGTTCAATATTAAAGTGGAAACTTATCTGAGAGGGCTTTAACTAAGTTCTTTATTTTTTTATTTACTTAGTTGCTTCCCTTCTACCCTGGAATTAGAGGTTTGTCTTCGCCAAAGACGGCTGTGTCGGACCGAAAGGTGCAAATATCGCAGTCAAGCTGCAAACTAGCGACACAACGCCTTCTGTCCTCCGGACTACATTCTGCTACTTTTAAAGCCCTGTTCAGGGTTTGGTAGCGGGAGATTGAGAATGAATGTAGAAGAAGAAGAAGATGAGGTTTGTCAGAGAGTAGGCCAGACTACTATCTGCTGTTTTCAATCTGGTGCTTGCTCACTCACTCTTAGAGACTATCTTATAATGTCATCTTAGTGGCCTTTGAGTCATCCTGGATTTCGGACTCAAGGCTTCCCACAACTGTTGTAGCCAGTCTTCTCTCATTCTGCGGACACAATCGATCCACTTAGTCTTCTTCTTCTTCTTCTTCTTCGTACGCAGTCAGACAGTAACCATTATTTTTTCGAAAAAAGCGGCGGTCATCCTGAGGCTGTCGACACTGCCATAGAGCTTGTCTTGCAGTTCCACTGGTGATGGCCACATTTGCTCTCTCTGATCCTCGTATGTCGGGCAGTTCTGCAGCAGATGTTCAGCGGTCATTTTACCGGTACCGCACGGGCATTCGTCGGTACCACCTATCTTCAATTTGTTGAATAGGTGGTATCTCAGTCTATTGTGGCCAGTGCGAAGTCTAAAGACAACGACCTGCTCTCTTCTGTTCAACTGGTAATAGGCATCGTTTTTGGTGTAACCAATATGTTCGGTTTCCCATTTGGTCATGTATCTGGCTTTGGATCCACTTTAGTCTGAAGGGGTTGAGTTTCATAACCATGATATGCCCGATGACCACATTTTTTTCTTCTTGTTACTGGGACTGCTTTCCTTAACTCTTTCCAGTTGCAACAAAATAAATCAATTTCTGTCTGACAGTCAAGGGCAAGAGTCGCAAATGTTTTTTCCCCAAATAAAATACATAAATATTAAACAAATTGAGCTGAAATTTAGATCTAAAGTAAATTATTTATCACAAGAAGTATTCATAATAAAAATATATATTCTTAAGAAGTGCTAATTGCCATTAATATGGTGGTAGAAATACTACTAAAATGTTCTTAATTTGATTATCCCCATGTATTTCTGTATTATCCCATGAACAGCACCATCACATTTACTTACATCCGTGGCCGTGCCAGTGTGTAAATCGGACGTATTAAATATGCATGTGTCATTTCAAAAACCTAAATGTCGTTCTAAGTGGCAAGAGTTGTTAGATGCCAATTTCAGTTCTATCAGGTGGCAACTGATGTTTTGCACGGCACAAACTACAATTGAATGGGACTGTAAAGAGTTAAACAAGATAAACCAATAGAACACAGACAATTATAATTAGACTATTAGGTTGTTTAACTTCAACATACTGCCAATACTCACCCATGGATGTGAATGTTGGAAAATAAAGGTATTGGAAAAGAAACTAAATGCATTTGAGAACAAGTGTCTCAGAAAACTGTTGAACATTGACTGGGAGGAATTCATTACCAACAAAATAAATAGAGAAGTTGCCAAGCACATATCAAACTTATTGACACAACAGTGAATGAGACATGACAGATAGTCACTGGGTGTCTAAGAACTGCAAAGGCAAAGGCCGCCATACATCGCAGACGATGATGGCATAATTTATTTGCTAGCGCTATTTTTAGTAAGGATTAACTGCGCTACTTTTTGTCTTCACTCTCTCGTCTCGAGCCGCCCAGCCCCAGTGGGCAAGTCGACTAGACGGCGACTATAAGATGCAGGGGACTCCGCATCAAGCACCCGCGAAAAAGACTTCGAAGTCCAGAGTCGAACCCACACCACCTAATCACGAGGCCGACGACTTAACCACTTCGCCACAGAATCCCCGTCTAAGTACTATACCAACTAAAAAAAATGTACCCAATAGATCGGCAGAGCAACACCTGAGACATGAAGAATTGTCATGACTGAGATAGAAAGAGAGAAACAGGTAAACGACCTAAAGACACCCTTTCTTCGGACATCAGGTGCAGCGCACAAGACTGAAATCAAGATAGTTTCTTACAGTCAACCTAACCCCTACAGACTATTCCTGGAAAATGCTGTATTGAAAGATGGAAAGAGCTGACGCTAGTACCCTGGATCAGGTTATCAGACGAGCCTGCGCCTGGAAGTCACCTGTCTGCGCCTGGAAGTCACCTGTCGTATGCAGCATGGAAGTCACTAAATAGACTTCGAACTGGCATATTGCGGTGCACGAAAAAACTAAAATGATGGTGATACAGGGATGATGAAACATACAAATGTGGAGTAACACAAGACCAGGACCATCTGATGATCTGCTGAAACCTTTCAGAGACTTGCAATATGGACGACTTGTTGAGTGGAAACGACACGGCAATCCCCATGACTGAATACAAAAATGATGTGTGACATAGTGCCTGGGATATGGAAAGTAAGCAAGTAAGGTACAAATATCTTGGGTAGATTTTTAACTTGAGTTATGACCTGGCAACGGCCGTTAGGCCTACTCTTTTCGATTTCCAACTGCCAAAGAATTGTTAGCGTGCTCGGCACTGAACACAGGAGTCCAATCTCACTACTCAGAGATCAGGGAAATTTTTACCAGATCCTCCTCGCGAAAAAAATCCCGGTCTCCACCATAATTCAAAACCGCGACTTGCAGCACCTGAGGCGGACATCTTAACTCGAGACCACCGAGTCCTCCTAATTATGGACTTGAACAACGAATATGAACTGAAAAGAGTGGTGTCACACACTTGGAGACTGAATTCTGCCTTATGTGCCCATTATAGCACCTTAACCTTTGGCACGCCAGGAGTTTTTTTTTAAATTTGACCTAATTAATTTTCTTAATTTCTCGCTATGGTAGTCGTCTTAGAAAATTTTTAATTTTTATGTTTGTTTGTCAATAAATATGATTTTCTGGCGTGTAGCCACACAATAACATAACGAACATGTGGGTGTTATTGTTGTTATTGTGTGTTTGTTAGTTTTTGATATTCAAAAAAGCCACTAGGCCTAGTCGCTTCGATAGAAAACCATGGAAACCACAACAACGTGTCGATACTGTGTTTACAATATCGACACAACTGTTAGTTTCCAATTCAAACGTAGTTCTTTCATTTAAACAAACAAAATAAACAGATCTACTCGATAAAGATCTTTCCCAACAACCTACTTACCCTTTCACAAAAAGTCAGCTTGCTCCAAACGGCGTATACAAAATTAAAACTGTTCAAAAGCCATTTGTAATCGAACATACGATACTTTAACCGGCAAAATATTGTGTATATATGGAGGGCGCATTCAGCAGTAAAAAATGGCTGCCGGGGGTGACTCCGTTCAAAAAAAAAAAATTTTTTTCCGTACATCGTTTTTATAGGCCTAGTTGGTTAGAAGGGATCAGACATAGCGTGCTAAAGATTAAAGAACACTAACATTCCCTGACCTGTAGATATAATCATTGTTATACATGAGGTTCCCGAGACCTTCAAATCACTTCAAGGGTACGTCAAGGTGGTCAATCATGAGAACACTGTTCTAGAGTATTATTTTTGAAAATGCAACCATCTTTACCTTTCTGTTTCGAGCAGCTTTCTTTTTTTTACTTTCTTTGGAAAAGGCTGGGAAGTCTGGCAATGATCCATCCTTAATGAGGTCACTAAGTAATTTAGTAAACCTAGGTTCATCGTCATGGTAACTGCACAGAACACTGTTCATAACAATGTCCATATCTCCTTCACTGGAGAGGTACACTTTCTTTAGATCTTCAAGTTCCTCATCAGAACCTGCAGATAAGGAAAACATATGTTTGTTAATTTGGTAGATTTCTCTGTATGTTCTTAGAAGAAACACTAACATCCTCACTAACCAAATACCTACAAAAAAATCATCATAAAATGACAAATGCAAGCAGAAATGGATGACAAATAGTGTGACTGTAAGAGTTTTGTATGCATACACGTCACAGATCTATTCTAATGATAGTAACAACAACTTGAGCCGAAGTTATGAAAGACATGTACACCTGATAAGTAATTATTCTTCCTCTGCATTCGCCCAGAAAAGGACGTTATGTTGTAGTTTACAGCAAGGCTGCGATATCTGCACCTTCGGCTTGACACATTTGATATTTCAGAACCGTATTTTTAAAACCGGCTTTGCCTTCCCTCTTTGATCCGTAATCTCTTAACCTGGATGCAGTCTGATTACAAGGCTGCCACTTGGAGACGGAATATGTCTTGGTCAGTTGTGGGTCACTGGCTGCTGTCAGCTCATTCACTGCTGCATATTCTGCCCCTAATGCAAAATCTCATTTATATCAGTCAAACTTGTTTAAATATTTATGTCGTGTTTTTCTGTCTGTGCTGGTGTTGTGGTATTCATGACTGACAACAGATGGACTCGGCGAAAGATGTTTTGATGGCCTTATTGCTTTACACATCCACGAGGCTGGCCACCTATGCGGTGACAGGATGGTTTGTCAATAGATCTAGGACCGCTCAGGTGCAGCACAGCATAGGACCGGAATGCAAACAAAATGTTACTGGCTTCCTCGCATACGACATACCTGCCAGATTGGCACTTAGGATAATGTGACGTAATGTCTTTAAAATGGAAGATTATATGTGCTCCATCCATGGCAGTTTGATGTTACCAATACCAATACATAACCAAAAAGTACACATTACAAAAACAAAAGAAGAGTGGTTAAACATTTGAGTAATTTCAAAAGACAGCTCTTAAGCAATATATCTCGTTCTGTGTATCTCATTATTGTATTCATTCCCTTCTTTTTGTTTGTGTTTGTTATATGTGTATCTCTCATTATTTTATTCATTCCCTTCTTTTTGTTTGTGTTTGTTATATGTGTATCTCTCATTATTTTATTCATTCCCTTCTTTTTGTTTGTGTTTGTTATATGTGTATCTCTCATTATTTTATTCATTCCCTTCTTTTTGTTTGTGTTTGTTATATGTGTATCTCTCATTATTTTATTCATTCCCTTCTTTTTGTTTGTGTTTGTTATATGTGTATCTCTCATTATTTTATTCATTCCCTTCTTTTTGTTTGTGTTTGTTATATGTGTATCTCTCATTATTTTATTCATTCCCTTCTTTTTGTTTGTGTTTGTTATATGTGTATCTCTCATTATTTTATGCATTCCCTTCTTTTTGTTTGTGTTTGTTATATGTGTATCTCTCATTATTTTATTCATTCCCTTCTTTTTGTTTGTGTTTGTTATATGTGTATCTCTCATTTTATGCATTCCCTTCTTTTTGTTTGTGTTTGTTATATCAGGGACAGTCATTAATTAAGAACTATTTTATTATAAAATGCATGGCAGAGTTTGCACAACGGAAAATTGTATTTCAAGACACAAAATAGCTCTTTAGTAATGCTTCCTTCGTGTAGGGATCATGCAGTATGTGCATGCACAATATAGCGCACAACATGGCGGCCCCACAAAATTGTCCATGATGACCTCGGTTATAGGAAAGTGTGTAGCAGATGGGTATCAAGGAAGCTGACGAGAAAATAAAGGCGGTTAAAAATTGGCCAATGGCACACCAAAAGAATATTTTCTAGAGTGCATCCACAAGCTAGTGGACAGGTGGACAAAGTGTATTGCCAGGCATGGGGACGAGTATGTTGAAAAATAAAACACAAAAAATGTATGGCTCAGACCAAAAAAATTGCTGTTGTTTAATGACTGTCCCTTGTTTGTATGTCTGTCCAGATATACATGCACATGTATTGGTGCGTGTGTGTGTTGGTTTATTTTATGGATTATGTTATCTGTCTGTACTTTTCTTGTTTATGCTGATTTTATGTGTAATCATATTGCCTATTTCTTGTTCGGTCTATTCATTTTTCAAAACTGGCATACCACAACTCACACGTTCCTGCTGACCACTTTCTGTGCAATGGCTGCCAACTCCAGCCGTATTGTATCATTGTCACTTATACTTGTATTTGTTGTGATTTGTCTTCATCCTTGATGAAGGCCTTATGGTCGCTATGTGGATTTCATTGTTTCTGTCCCAGTGTGGTAACTGAGTCTTATTCATATATCATTTTCTAATAGACTACTGACCTTTAGTACTGTCGTATCTGTGTACACAGATGGCCTCGATGAACAAAAAACAGGGAGGCAGTGGAATCTACATTGCACACTCCAACGGCTACATAAATAAAATACCTCCATATCAGCAGGAGAAACCTGTACCAATTTCAGAGCTGAAGCAACAGCTGTACATGCAGCAACAAGGAATCTTATCAGTCGAAACACAACTACAAGGAAAGCCGCCATTCTAACAGACTGCAGGAGCGTACTCCAAGCTATCTTAAGCCCCAAACAAAATAGACTCTCACACAAAATATAATACAAAATCAGATTGCTATCCAAAAAAACAAATCTAGTCCTACAGCGTATTTCGGCCCACTGTGGGATCCTTGGAAACGAGAAAGCAGATGAGCTAGCAAAAGCCGGAAGTGGCAGCATTCAGACTCACTATCCGCAGAGCTATAAAGAAGCAAAGACACTCATCAAACAATCCATAAGGATGGAATGGAGAGACCAGCACAAAGAATACAAGCCAGAAAATGGTAGCATAGACAAACTTGGCGGAGTTGGGCAGACAAAGATCTTCAGGTTCAGGACAAGACATTACAGACTCAAGGCCCACCTCCACAGAATGTGTTTCATAGACACTGCCACTTGCAATTGTGGAGCACCCAAGCAAGAACCAGAACATATCCTGTAGGACTGCCCTTATAGACCAAAGAGAGGCAGTCTGGCCCAGGGGGTGACCTTGCTTGAAACACTGTGAGGGGCAGACGGAAACCTGAAACAGTCTCCTTCGCAAACCTCACAGGGCTGGAAGCAAAGTATCAGTTGATCAAAGAAGAACTGTCGTAGCTCCAATTTGTGTATTTAAACATCTATCAACACCCTCTAAGAACAATGCAATAAATTACCTTCAGACTAAGAACAGCTTACTCAACTCCTGTAGAAATGGAATAGACTGATCAATTTAACCATCACACTCTGCCAACACCCATTAAAAATGGTGGAACATCACCATTGTCCTACCCACACTACAAGAGATGAGACAGCTCCTACAGTCTCACCCATTGAATACACTCTTTATGACGCGCCCCCAACCACTGATCAGAACAGCAGTTTCCCATTCCAGCATCAATATCATTCCGAGCTAAGGCTCACAGACGGTGGATCAAACCAAGTCTATCAATAAAGTAATGACATTCGATTTTTAGCCAATTATGAGCTGATTTAACTCATTCATTCCCAAATATGTTGGGCGTCTGGATGAAATTTCTAATGTAAAACTCAAACACAACATCACTTAGTTGTGATCTATTTATCTTCAATAAAAGTTTCCTGAAATAACACATATTATATACCAAACTGTTTATAATTGCGGCCAGAATACAATGGAATACACATATTTTACAGATGGTGGTGAACAT
Organism: Ariolimax columbianus; assembly: GCA_036924085.1. Classification (NCBI taxonomy): domain Eukaryota; kingdom Metazoa; phylum Mollusca; class Gastropoda; order Stylommatophora; family Arionidae; genus Ariolimax; species Ariolimax columbianus. The sequence continues at coordinate 25,445,891 of JAVGWX010000019.1, forward strand.
TTGTATATCTTCTTCTTCTTCGTACGCAGTCAGACAGTAACCATTATTTTTTCGAAAAAAAGCGGCGGTCATCCTGAGGCTGTCGCCACTGCCATAGAGCTTGTCTTGCAGTTCCACTGGTGATGGCCACATCTGCTCTCTCTGATCCTTGTATGTCGGGCAGTTCTGCAGCAGATGTTCAGCGGTCATTTTACTAGTACCGCCCATCTTCAATTTGTTCAATAGGTTGTACCTCAGTCTATTGTGGCCAGTGCGAAGTCTGAAGACAACGACCTGCTCTCTTCGGTTCAACTGGCAATAGGCATCGTTTTTGGTGTAACCAGTATGTTCGGTTTCCCATTTGGTCATGTATCTGGCTTTGATAAGCCGTTTTGACTCTTCGTACGTCATACTAGTATCTATTTGTGGTAGTCTTGCACCTTCTTTTGCCAGTCTGTCTGCCTCCTCGTTGCCTTGGATGTTGCAGTGTGATGGGACCCACTGTACCACTACCCTTTTTGGTGCGGACTGCTGGCACAGTTTGCAGAGTGCTGCTCTTAAGTCATTAAGCTCAGTGTTTTTCTGGCTTTTTAGCGCTGTGACTACGGCGAGAGCATCTGTAAGCAGGACTATATGGCTTTCATTTTCATTGTGTGTCACCATTTCTTCCACTGCCGCCCTCAGTGCCTCTGCCTCCGCTCTGAAATTGCTTGTGTACTTACCAGTAGCGAATGACAGTGTTATTTTTCTGCCATTCGGTAGGTTCAGGAGTGCTCCTGCCCCTCCGTTCTGTGTAGTGTTTGTTACAGAACCGTAGGTGTATGCATGGGTCCAGTCCATGCTTGGGTAGCTTTTCGATATGAAGCTTAGTGTAGTATCTCTCCTTTCTTTTTCAGTCTGGCAGTTTTTGTTTACAATACCTGGTATATTTTCTACCACCTCTGGAAATATATCCTGCCTCCAGGTAGGTTTTCGTACAGTAGTGATGGGTTTTGGTGTTAGTGCGTTTGTGGGATCTTCGTGCATCTTTGCTTCGGCTATTTCTGCAAAGTTTCTCCGCTTTAGTTTCCCATTTCCCAAATTGTTTAGTCTCTGGTGCATTGGATGGTCAGTCAGTCTTCGGAGTTTCTCTGTCTGCAGCTGGGCTCTGCAGTCTCTTCTATCGGTCATGGATTGCAGTTTTGTAATCTTTTCAAGTTCTACAATTGGCGTTGACTTCAGAACATTTGTATATGAGGTATTATATTTGCATAATCGTTTTTATTTTTTTAAATTATGAAAAACATTTTCCCCCCATTATTCAGCTCTAAACCAATACATGAATAACGTAATGACTTTCTATTAACGGTAATCCACAAGGGAAGATGTTCTGAAAGTTACAACTAATTTGGTGTAGTTGTTTCCACGGTATTAATATTTTACTGAAGGCATGTAAAGTTGAAAATATGCTAAAAAATAAACCACCAATCAACAACAGTGTGAATGTTTACAATTTCCGCACACCCAGAAAGAATGTTCCTGCCGTATTAAATATATAAGTATACACATTTATATTATACACACTAGCATGGCTGGGCAAGATCTTCGACCTTTACTGAATTTGTGATTTGTGACCATTCCTTGAGACAAAAGAAGGCACTGCCCCCTCGTCAGTAGATTTAGTTTCACTTTCATTGCTCGACTTAGAACTAAGACTAGATAAAGAATTGGAAACAGCGCCATTAGAACAATCAATATCTTCATCATCACTTCCGTTAGTGATAACATAATCTAACCATTAACGAGGTTGCAATATAAAAACTTTATTTTGTCTGACTGAAGTGTCATGGGCTAGATTCAAGGCTGCTCTCAACAACAAAAATTTGATTTCCAAGTACGAAAAAAATAATTTTTCAATGAAACACAAGCTAACTCCTCTGGAAATGAAAAGTACCAAATCTGGACTTCCGCCAATAACCAAAATAAAACATTTAGGAGAACTAAGAAATGGAAAATGTGTGATTTTGTGAACACAGTCGCAAAAGCCGATGTATCGCCTCACGTGAGTGAATGAGTTAATGTATATGTCACGAGAATGGTTAATAAATATCACGTTTCAAATATCTATAAATTTATTTTTAGTTTCAATTAATGTAGTGGTGGCTTTTTATGGCTCACATATGGTGGATCAAATCAAGTCAATCCACAAAGCAATGATACTTCACCTTTACCAAATATGTACTGCTCATTTTATTGTAGAGAGTTTGACTTCCATCTTGTCTGGTTTAAAAACAATGGCGATTTTTACATTTGTTTTAGATTTTTGGAAATGATTTCTTATATTTTTTACTTGAATTTAAAGATTCACCAATTATTAAGAATGAAGAAGTCAAGTTTTTGCAACAGATTTTTATGAGGTAGATTGCTTATGTAGATACTTCTTCTTCTTCTTCATCGTACGCTGTTTACATCGATATTTACGTTGCACTGTTTTATTCTGTTAAGCATGTGGCTCAGTGCATCCGATGTCAACAGGCGTTTCTGTAGGGTTGCCCTCCTTAGCCTTTGGCTGTCCCCAGCCTAACTGCAAGGCAGCAGTTGTTTTTGGTCAGAGTTGTCTCTCTTAGGAAGATGTCTTGCAGGACTATCAAGTCTTCCCTACTCGTGTCTATAGGGTTTGGCAATGATATGATGGACTATGTAATAGTTTGTACTATCCCGGAAGAGAGGCAGTCCAGTGTGGCTTTGTCCCAGGATCGTCACGTCCTGCCAGAAACGTAGCATATGTATGTGAGTGAGGTATCTCTTTGCTCCCTTTATTTTCTCGGCTCATCTGCAGTGATGGTACGCCTAGCATTCCCCGTCACCGGGAGGTTGTCACAATAGGGCAGGAGGTGCAATGTCCGCTGGACTGCATCTCTTATGCATCCATTGGGATGACCGATAGCAGACAGAGGCAAAGAGCGAGGCAGGAGTGTATTTAACCAGGTGCATTTCTGCGGCTCGACCGGGCCGGGCTGAGACGCAAGCCCCAGCCATGTCGTAGCCTCCCATCACAGCGTTGCTGAGATTTAGGCGGGATTCTGGCTTAGAGGCGTTCGGCCGTAGTCTCTCAGATGGTAGCTTCGCACCATTGGCTTATCAGCCAAGCACGTGGACCAAATGTCAGCGACCTGTGATTCCTCTCGAAAGAGTGCATTTGACCAGGGGACAAGCCTGGTCATGGCACGGAGATGTTGTTCGCCTGGTGTGCAGACATATCTCATGGTCAAGGGTTGAGTCTCAGCAGTTCGCAGTGAGGTAGCTGATCTACTGCTTAAGACACCCCGACCGAAAACTAAGTCTTTTACTAGTGGTTTCATACCTCATCGCCGTATGGGGTGAATATCGCGCAGTTTCCGCCCGCTTTGATCGGCGGACGGCAGATATCTCTTTCTGCGGCTCGACCAGGTCGGGCTAAGACGCGAGCCCCAGGTCCCAATCACATCGTAGCCTCCCATCACCGTGGTGCGGAGATTTAGGGCGGGATTCCGGCTTAGAGGCGTTCGCCGTAATCCCTCACATGGTAGCCTCGCGCCATTGGCTTATGGGCCTAGTACGTGGACAAATGTCTGCGACTCCTCTCGAATTGAGCAGGATTACCGTAGCAATGCCCTGTCATTTGTAGGGTAAAACTGACCTGTCTTCCGAATGTCTAATACCAGCACCCGTTCACTATTAGACCCAACGAATCAATAGAGGGCTTTTTTTATATGTCAGTCATGACCAAGTGTCATGAAACCTGCAGTTTCTGTAGGATTAAGCAGAATTACCGTAGCAGACGCTCTTTCATTAAGAGGGTAAAACTGACCTTTCTTCCGTGGGTCTAATACCAGCACACGTTCCCTATTAGACCCAACGAAAGTGCTCTCAGTCTGTCAGTCATTTTATAGTGTTGGCGTGTTGAGTCAAATTAAGCCGCAGGCTCCCCTCATGGTGGTGCCCTTCCGTCAATTCTTTTATCGAACACTGAATGCGGGCCAATCGAGCCACAAGAGCTTAGCCCCAGATTTCCGAGGGTCTAATTCCAGCACCCATTCCATATTAGACCCAACGAAAGTGATCTCGGCCTGTCAATCATTTCAGCGATGGCCGTGTTGAGTCAAATTAAGCCGCAGGCTCCACTCCTGGTGGTGCCCTTCCGTCAATTCCTTTAAGTTTCAGCTTTGCAACCATATTTCCCCCGGAACCCAAACACTTTGGTTTCCCGGAAGCTGCCCGCAGAGTCATCGAAGCAACTCCTGCGGATCGCTAGTCGGCATCGTTTATGGTCAGAACTACGACGGTATCTGATCGTCTTCACGCCTCTGACTTACGTTCATGATTAATGAAAACATTCTTGACAAATGCTTTCGCAGTAGCTCGTCTTGCGGCGATCCAAGAATTTCACCTCTAACGCCGCAATACGAATGCCCCCGTTTGTCCCTGTTAATCATTACCTCCAGTTCCGAAAACCAACAAAATAGAACCGAGGTCCTATTCCATTATTCAGGCAGCCGAGGCCTGCTTTGAACACTCTAATTTTTTCAAAGTAAACGCGCTGGCCACCCAGGACGCTCAGCGAAGAGCAACCGTGGGAGAGAGCCGGCAGACGGTAGGGCAGGAGACAACGGGCAGTGAACCGGCGCGAGCCAGACCGCCCGCCTGCGCCTGAGATCCAACTAAGAGCTTTTTAACTGCAACAACTTTAATATACGCTATTGGAGCTGGAATTACCGCGGCTGCTGGCACCAGACTTGCCCTCCAATAGATCCTCGTTAAAGGGTTTAAAGTGTACTCATTCCAATTACGGGGCCTCGAAAGAGTCCCGTATTGTTATTTTTCGTCACTACCTCCCCGTGCCGGGAGTGGGTAAGTTGCGCGCCTGCTGCCTTCCTTGGATGTGGTAGCCGTTTCTCATGCTCCCTCTCCGGAATCGAACCCTGATTCCCCGTTACCCGTTACAAACATGGTAGGCATGTCACGTACCATCGACATTTGATAGGGCAGACATTTGAAAGATGCGTCGCCGGCACATGAGGCCATGCGATCAGCCTAAAGTTACCCAGAGTCACCAGTGGGGACGCCGCAACCCCGCGAGGGGAAACGACAATTGGTTTTTAACTAATAAAAGCGCTCTTTCCGCGAGGGTCGGAGCTTGGTAAGCATGTTTTAGCTCTAGAATTGCCACAGTTATCCAAGTAGGATCGTGTCATCTAAGGAACCTCGACTGATTTAATGAGCCATTCGGGGTTTCACCGTGAGACAGTGTGAACTTAGACATGCATGGCTTAATCTTTGAGACAAGCATATGACTACTGGCAGGATCAACCAGATATCTGTCGGAGACGTACGAACCACACACACCGGTCGACGGAGGACGGTTGTGTTAAAAGCCTCACTTGGACGGCCGCAGGGACCGACTGACGGACGGTTGTTCCCCCCGTGCCTCAGTCCGTCGACCTAGGACAGGGGCCTCTACACACACCAGACGACCGACCGACCGGGCTCGCTCGGGAAGGGATGGCAGCGCTCTGTGCAGAACGGATCCCAACGGCCCGGCGATGAATTTCACTGGGACTGGAGACAATTTTCGCCTGCCGGCCAGCCCTTCTCCCGAGGGTTGGTCGGGCTAGGACAGGGCCTTCAGGCTGTATTCCTGCTTTCCATTTGCCGGTCACAAGCTCTTTGCGAGAGTCTGACCACCAGCGAGACGAACTGTCGAGCTCTGCTATAAGCCTTAGAAAAATCACCACCGACTGTCAAAGTTTCTCAATTCGGACCAGAGCACCGCACCTCAGCGGAGGCCACGACACAACAAACCGCATCCCGATACCTATACGGGGAAAAGCGGGCGAGCGTTTTCGGCAAGCCCGTGCTATCGCTCCGTCTGGCGGGACTGAGATCGCTTTACGAACACTGGTTGAGATTGAATTGCGGCGGCGAGACAACTACCCCAGATGCTTATATAGATACAATAATTACGTTTATAGTGAAAACTGACAGATACGGCCATTTGTAAACATTAATAATCCGTTTTCGGCTGAATTAATTTTCTTTATCAAGAAAGGGATGCTGAAAGATGGTGAGTCTAAATGTGCTGTTTTTCTTTTCACCTTCATCCTCTTGTATTTGAGAAACTAACACACACAACAAAAACATTTATATCTCTACACACAAACAAATCAAATCAATACAACAACAAAACCTCAAAGTCAACAACCAAGAAAAATATGGCGCGCTGCAAAATAACATAGTTGCGTAATTGTTTAGTGGAGTGTGGTTAAGTTGAACAGTATAGAGTAAACAAAGAAAACAATATACCTTTATACTTTAGGGAAAATTCTTCTATATCTTTTAAAGTGACCTTTGGGAACATGCGTCGCCAACACTTTTCCCAGTCGACATCTTCATCAATAGATGTATCCTCGCCAATGCTACCTGGAAAATGAACAGAGACAAACGATGATTTCCAAGTATGCACCACACTAAGGGATTTTCATCAACAATGTGTATGAAGAAATGTGTGGTACAGATGTTATGATATCCGTCTATTGATCAATGAGACACAAGTTCAAGACACTAACAAGTTCTAGGGTCGTTCTCTATCTGAAGGTAAAAATACAAATGTAAATGGCGACAGGAGCAGCAAGCAACTTTTATTCCACAACCTGATAAACTTCCTGGCTGAGTCCAGAAATGGAAACAAATGCTGGAAAGATAGTTTGTGTATCAAGTGAAATAGTAATCAATATTGTTGAAAACTCTCTAAAAATGTGACGTTTGGGACTTTGTTGTGTTATTCCGAGCCGACAAATGTGCATATAATTCACGCATATAATGATGAAAGTCTGCATGTTTTAGCAGCCGTTTTTGTTGTCTGCCAAGTTTTACAACAACACAATAGCACTGACAACTGGAGCTAAGGATACCCATTTTCATGCAGGACTGAATGGTCTCAAGGTAAGACATCGGTCTCGGGTGCTGGAGGATGTGGGTTCAAATTAGCGTGAAGACCGGGATTGTTTCACATGGACTATCTGGTATTTCCCAGGATCTCTGGGTAGTAGAGATTGGACGCCCATGTGCAGTACGCACGTAAAAAATACCTCAACAGTTGGAGATCGAAAAGAGTAAGCTTAACAGCCTCTGTCCCGGCAAAATTAAAAAATCAACGCAATCTATTACAGGATGCTCACTGGTGCTACGGAGTTCGTGCATTGTGCTGACATTCTAAAATAATATGGAGAAGAACAGAGCACTTGTGGGTTAAACCATATGCAATGACGACTCTTCGACTAAACTAAACTATGCAGGACTAGACCTCCCTTGATCGCCACAAAATCCCTATCTGATAAGTTAAGTAGGGAAGCCCTTCAAGATGTTCAGTCTTTCTCATATCTTGGGAGGGAGCAATATCAATACACACAGAGACACTGATTGGGATGGGATCAAGATGCTGAGCAGTAGCGGTCAGCGACCTAAAACTGAGTGCTAGCGAGCCAGAGCTGCCAAGACCCTTCTCCATCTCCATGACGTTGTTGTTGTTTCGAATGCCCACAAGGAGTAGATTTACTCTTTTGTGCAGCCCTGAAAAGGATGTTATGCGATGGGTTGCAGCAGCTTTCCTCACATCCTGAGTGTGCTGATGAAAGTGGACCGGGGTCCTCCAGGCGATTGTAAAATGCTTGACTTCAGCTGCGTGTCGCTCACTAGTTCGGGGATCACGTCGATCCCTCGCCTCGTTACCCAGACTGCCATGAAAACAACCCATTTTGAGGGAGGGCTACAAGGAAGCCAAGGTGAGGGTCTTGGCCAGTATATTTTGCATGACCACACGTTAACCTTCCTCCCCCACCTCCATGTGGTGATCCTGGATAACAGGCTGCAACAGGGTAGGGTAAACTGGCGAAGGAGAAGGGTTTGAAGAGGGAAGGCTAACCAGGTACACAAAAATGCCGGCTAATGTGTCGGACCGAAATGTGAAGGTATTAACCCAACAAGGCTCCTCGGAGTTGTTAGCTCAGCACTAGACAGTGTGCCCCACCAGCTGTATCCTGCTCCCCGTGTGGTCGGGGAGGAGCCAGATACATTTCTGGTTCCTGTCCGAGGTTGGAAGGAAAGCAACTAGCACTAATATTTAGAATCCCTAAGAGGTAATCACTCAGGGAAACTGATAATAATAATAAGTTTATTACGAGTTTCTTTTACTAGTTAGATAAATGTGTACTGATATCCAATCCTACATCTTCTTTTTCTTTGGCATTTGTCCTGAAAGGGATGTTTTGTCATAGTTTACAGTGAGACCGGGTATATGCACCTTTTGGCCAGACACATCTGATTTCAGCTGGCTTTTTTAAATACCAGGTTTGCCTTCCTACTACAATCCCTATTCTCTTATCCTGATTACACTGGTACAGCCTGTTTCTAGAATCGCCACATGGAGGCGGTACAAGGTCTTGATTAGTTATTGTTCGCTGACCCTGATACAAGCAGCCAGCTATGAGCTGCTGTCAGCTGATTCACCGTGCCGCATCTTCAGTCCATACTCCTGGATATGTCATTAAGCCCCTTTCCAGATACTTGACTACCCCTGATTTAAAACAAACACTACCAGAAGCCATGCTGCGAGAATGCAAGTAGGTAAAATGAAATGGTGACGCTATGGTCTTACTGCAGCGACAAGTGAAGGAGTATTCATCATTTTCTTGTTACCTGTCTCATCATACTCTGTTCTGCGTCCATCATCTGACAAAATGTTGTAGACTTGGCTGAGAACTTGAAACTTCTTTGTTGCTGTTTCTTTGTCACCACAAGATGCTCTGTCAGGATGGTATACCAGAGACCGCTTGTAGTAGCCTTTCTTTACTAGAAAGTGAAATATGATTGGCATGAAAAAATGTGGTTTATCTAACCTTGTTTTCATCAAATCCTGAGATATCCCTGCATGCATTCACCAGGTACTTCACTACATGAAAATCTTAAAATTGTGATAAAGTTTTTGTTAATGTGCAATTGGCAAGTAAGCTGGCAGTATCACAGATAAGAAATTCAAGAGTGTCTTACATGTGGCATCTGGGTGAAGACAAGCCACACAAGACCATAGATGACTGTGTCACTAGTGACATGCACCAAACAGTAGCAGCATTCTGTTATCCCTTTTTTGGGAGAAGCAAAGCTACTTCAGCAATTGTAGAAATGGAGAAGGAAATTCTGAAATGGTGTGAGTTCTAACTTAACATCTTTATGCTGGTTTAGAAGAATCTGCATACAACCAGTTTCATTTACATTTCCATGCTTTAAAAACTATTCACATCCAATCTATTCTTAAATTCATTAATTGTCCGACTCCACTACTTCCTGTAGCAATACATTCTAAGCATTCACCTCCTTGACTAAAAATATATTTCCTAATATCTGATCTGAACCTTTCTTTAGTTAATTTGTAGCTATGCTCTCTTGTTCTTGTAGGTGGTTGTATTTTTAAAAACTTGTTATAGTCTATTTTTATCCTTTCCTTTGATTATCTTATAAGCCTATATTAAGTCACCTCAAATTCTTCTCTTTTCTAGACACCGAAGGCCGGTTTTTCTGTGTCTTTCTTTATAAATGTAATCCCATTATTAGCTTTGTCATTCTTCTTTGTATCCTTTCCAGCATTTTAATATCTCCTCTAGGAATCCACACCTGCACACAGTACTCCAATCTAGGTCTAAATAATGCTTTATACAGTTTGACTATCACTTCCTTGCTCCTGTGTTTAATATTTCTTTTTATCATACTTAACACTGCATTTGCCCTTTTCACTGCTATCTGGATTTGCTTTACTCACTCACTTTACCTGTATGATCTATTATAATACATAGGTCCCTTTCCTTTTCTATCTTTCTAATATTGTTCCCGCCCATTCTGTAATTATGTTCCATATTGGATCTACCCATATGGATGACTACATTTATCTACATTAAACTCAATTTACCAGCTCACAGACCCTTTTCAAATTTTTATCTAAATCCGACTTCAACATATCCACTTCGGCTTTGAATGATTGATTGGCATCCTGTCAGTCTCGAGAGACAATGGACTTCACGCTAGAGAGGGGATATAATCAGTTGTTGCACTTGCTTTCGACGGACACGTTTCGAGTCTGCATCTTGGCTTCCCCTGCCTGCAGACCAGCACATACAGCCAGCCTCCAGCCGGGTCTGTCTTTGGCACATTCCTACCAGTCACAGTGTTCATATCCAATGCTTTCAGGTCATGCTTGCAAACATCTTTGTAGCGGATGAAAGGTCTACTTTTGTTACACTTACCTGTGGTCAGCTCTCTGTAAAGGATATCTATTGGTATTCGCCCATCCTCCATACGTGACCAAGCAACCGCAAGCAGCGCTGGCGGAGGACCATAACTCAATTGGCAATCTTTGCATGGTCCAACCCGTCGTTTGTCACTCTATGAAATTCCAAGTATGCGCCTCTGGCAGTGCACATGAAAAGCATTTAGCCTTCTTTCCTGTGAGGCATACTGAATCCATGTTTCGCTGGCATAGAGCAGGGTACTAATCACACAGGATCTGTATACAGCAATCTTTGTGGAAATGGTCAGCATCTTGTTATTCCACACTCTCTGAGAGAGCCTGAGAGAGTGCTGATGAGGTCATTCCTAATCGCATTTGCAGCTCTGTGTATCCGATATCAATGCCCAAATCGTTTATATATATCAAGAACAAAATTGGTCCCAAAACAGAGCTCTGTGGCACTCGACTTTTTACTTCACATCACTTAGAGTACTCCTTATTTATGCCCACTCTCTGCCTTTGCCCGTTAACCAATTTTCAATCCATTTGTCAACTTCCGCACTTATTCCATGTGATTTTAACGTCCTAAATAATCTTTGATGAGGTACTCTATCAAAGACCATTGCAAAATCTAGATAAATAATATCTCCTGGCTCCCCTTTATCTATCATTTTAATAACCTCCTCCTTGAATTCTAATAGATTTGTTAAGCATGATCTGCCTCTAGTAAACCCATGCTGACTATTTCTGAATAGATTAAAATTGTCTAAATGCATTACAATGTTCTCTTTGATTATTGACTTTGAGCTTTTACAGACTATGCTCATTAAACTCACCTGTCTATAACTTGCTGGATCTGGTTTTTGCCATTTTTGAATAAGCTTGGAAACCAGGCTTCATATTTACTCCTGCATTGTCCTCATCATATACGGTTTTACATCCTGGACACTATTATATGGGAACCCCCAGCAATCTTGAAGCCTTTCACCTGCACAACCAGAGGTGCATCGCCGGGATCGTCTGGCATGATTTCCAACAGTGAAGTGGTTCAACATACTCAACTTGCAGGCATTGTCTCAACAATTGATCCCTTTCATCTCTCCCTCTTCGGTCATGTTCGCCTTTATCTGGAAGTCCCAGTCCACGAGATACTCCAGCAGGCTGTGGGGGCGAGTTACAGGAAGAAGTCGTGCTCATCCTGGACACATCCTCGGGGTCGCCTTCGCAACATCTGGCTAAAACAGATCGCCACAACCCCAACAATACTGCAAGCCACCTGGGACATGGCTATAAGATGTGGTCATGGACTTATTAATAAGCATACTGTTGATTGATTTTAAGAATGGATTCATAATGGATACCAGTAAATGACCTTAGTCTGGCCACGGTTTCCATTAGATATAATAAATTTAGGTACGATAGTGCAAGAAGACACACAAAATGTGACATTGAGAATTTATGATGAACAGAGAATAGAAAGTTGACATCATCATCTTTTGTCCTACTGCAACTTGTGCTGTAGATATGTTAAGCTTTAGGAGTGTTTCTTTGATCCTCTATATCAAGTCATCATCTTCAGACTGAGAACTGGGCATAACAGACTCAAGGGTCATCTTTACAACAAAATGAGGATTGGAACAGATGACCATGTAGGGAGCATACCATGACAGGTGCCCATGTGGGGAGCATACCATGACAGTGGAACACATCCTGCAAAGCTGCACACTCACGCAGGAAAAGAGAGAACAATACTGGCCTCGTGAGACATATGAGACAAAAGCTGTATGGAGACGAAACAGCCTTACAAACAACGGTGTCCTTTGTAAGAAAAACCGGAACCTTGATCTGAGGATGAACGGAGAAGAAGAAGATCCTCTACATCCCTCATTGCCAGGGTCGACCTATTGCTCGTGGCAATCTGTAGAATGATTTTGTTGCATGTTGATTATACTGCATTCGTGTCAGATGGCCAAACAACTTTATCTTCTATGTGTCAATGTTGTAGTTAACTGATGTAGTCTCCACCTTATTCCTCAACCTGTTGTCGCAAATTGTCTTTCCTACTGCACTTCGTACATAGCACATCTCACAAGTCTTGATCTGATATTTGTGTCTATCTAATTGGGCCCAAGTTTTACATTGATAACATAATGTACAGACTATCATATGTTTAGGGGACATAGTGACACTTGGATGTTTCAGTATCAGTGCCAGCTGGTAGTGCACATTGTTTGCCTTTTAAATTTTATTTTCTATCTCTATGTCCAGTCTGCCGTCATCAGTGTAGACACTTCCCAGTAACATAGATTCCCATACATACCCTACAGTTCTGCCTCCACTGTAGAAACTGCGCTATGTCGAATGACGTTTGATTGCCATAGTTGATATCTTACCAAGGTTGATCTTCATATCATACTCTAGGCAGGCTGACTCAAGACTGGTGAGATGTTGCAAATCCTCTTGCTTACTGTAGAAGACACTGGTCATCTATGAAAATTTGTTGAGCTATTCCTGATTGGCTATTCTCAAGACATTATCCATCTAGATGATGAATAAAAGATGGAAGAGCACACTCTTGATGCACCGCACTCTTCACTGGGAACCAATTTGTCTGTCCGACACTTGTCCTATCCCTTCGCTACTCAACTGGTATACAGTCCAGTAGCTGTCCGGTGTCCCCTAACATATTGTATTCCTCCTAAACACCCCATCTTAGTTTACTCCAGCTGACCTTAACAAAGGCTTTCTCTTGATCAATGAAAGCCACAGTTAGTTATTTATTGTATTCTATCATTTCTATTTTGATATCAGATATGCCAAAACGATCTTTAATTAAATGTATTCCAGTCTATGACTCTATGCACGTGCTTGTGTCTACTGTCTGTTTGATTGTACAATAACATAATCTATTTATTTAGATTTATTATAATCTCGGTACATCAACAAAATTTAATAACATGATTGGGTCATGATGAGTAGTACTCTTGAGTAGCGATGAGTGATAGAGTTTTCGAAGAAGATGTGTAGTGTCAGAAGAGTGAAACAGAAAATAAAGCAATTTATTTATCGATGGACGTCGATGACATTGAGTATACTATTAGTATTAGTATAAGTATTGACATAATTGACACAGACATTGAACTTTATTGTACAGTGACTGTGTAATGTTTTTTTGATAGAACTGCTCGCAGACACACAGTCCCACTGACTATTGAAATGCCTTCTCATCAATGTCATATTGATATGGTCATATCGATATGTCGGGTTTTGCTAACCCACTGAGTTAACACTAACTACACAGTTAAAACAACACTCACACTCAGTGTGACTCACACTGTAACCTTGTTGATTCTACACAGTTAAAACTAAAACCGAACTACACATAATCCCTTACTCTCTTGTTTAGTTGCTTTCTTCGTCACACCTAGAACCTCATAAAGATTGCCAGTCAAGAATGATTCTTGACAACTTTCAATGAGTAGAGGCATTATAAAGAGTCTTGCAGAATATTATTTCAAAATATACGTAGACGTCCCTTCTGCTGAAGCGCCGGTTTTCGATTCAAAGATGTTTCTCATCAACTTCCGGTTGTATTTGAACTTTAACCTTTTGACCCGAGGTGAGAATGTAATGATTAATGTGTCTTTAAGATTTTCAGCGCTAGTCAAACGCTAATTCCAGGTTGCAGATTATTGCTTATGCCGAATGAGCTCTGATAATACAAAAAGGACTTCTTCAGTTCAGCTTCCATCCACTTGTCATGTAACGCTGAGCGGCAAGAAGAGCAAGTCGTCTTTCATGGAATGTGTTGCGGCTGTTGTAAGCGCGTAAAGTTGCACAGACAAATTGACTATATACTAGTCCAGAGGAGGTTTAGATTTAGTTTCAACACCGACAAAACGAGAAGTTTCCCCTGAGCGGATATAGGAAGCTACCACGATCTGGTTATGATGACTATGCGTCTGCGATTGAAGGGAGTCGCAAAGAAAGATATGACGAGACTAAAGTTTGGCCTGGACAAACTAAAAGACCCAACGATCATCGAAGTGTTCCAATCAAGGGTAGGAGGGAGATTTGCTCCACTGTTGGCTCTCAGAGAGTGACTGGATACCGATACAGTAACAGAATCTCTTAACGCAGCTCTCATAGATACAGCAACGTGGCCAGCCTCGTGCCCGGGCTGTAGCCAGATCGTCCTGTAATGTAATCGAGCAGAGAGAGTTGTCCAAGCGTCATCCTTGTGAGATAATATAAACCATTTTATTTTCTGTCTGCTAATGTACTCAAATTGATGTATAAAGGGAACGATACGGAACTAAAACAAATACACTCATTTCAATAGTTGTCTCTCCCATCAATTTTGATGGCACATGAAAATTTAAAAAAAGAACAGCCAAGATAAAATCAGTCGTCCATTTTTTAGGGGAATCGTGTGCAACATAAACTAGTCACTGGATTTAAGCTAGGGAATTCTAGGATGCTTCGTGGAGCTTTTACTGACATACGGCAGCGAGTCGAGGACAGCCAGCAGGAAAGTACCTGGATGATCATTAGAGGCACTGGAAATGGGGTTGTACAAACGGGTTGAAACACACGGTGACAAGGGACAGGAAGGCAAAGAGAGAAACTATTGGACAGTATGAAGGCATGGCCTGGGAGGCAATCAACGGTGGAACTCAGATCCCACCTGCAGTTCTATCCTGGGGACAGATATTTCTTCGTCAACGGACAAATCATCATTTAGTTCCCTTTACACAAATGGTGATACGTAAATTATTCTTTTTTTCAATTTGTTTTTTGCGTTCGCCTTATTTCTCTATTCCCCAAGGCGATGTGCGTTGCACCGTGGTTTCTATTTTGCACCTGTCGGCCCAGTACACCCTACTTCAGCATTCATTTTATGTAAGGGTCTGCTTCCTCCTGCATTTTCTAAAGGTTTGCTTCGCCGGGGTAACTGCCGGTGCTGTTATGGGAATCGAACCCAGCACCTTCGGTTTGTGAGCCGTGTCACTTAACCACTAGCCCATGCCGTCCCCTTCTTGTGGTGTAATATTTCAGTTAAACTGCTTTGACTGGGGTTCATTAAAATAATGATAAATTATGACATATTGCTAACCTAAACATTTCGTGTTTTATGTAAATTATAAGCTGAAACAACTCTCAAGTAAAATAATATGGAATTCAGAAATAACTCTCTAGGGTAATATTGCAAATTTGACGAAACAAAATTTAACAGGTTCACATCATAGTAAAGTATATTGAATCCCACGTCACTTGGTTCTAACTGTTCTTACTAAACACATTATCTTTTACGTGTTTCTTCAGAATTTGAGCTTGAAAGATGTGGTTTTTGAATGGGGTAGTTGTCTCGCCGCGGCGACTCAATTTCAACCAGTGTTCGTAAAGCGATCTCAGTCCCGCCAGGCGGAGCGATAGCGCGGGCTTGCGGAAAACGCTCGCCTGCCTTTCCCCGTAGTGCGAATTGGGTGCGGTTTGTGGTAGTGGCTCCTCCACCGAGGTGCGCTAGTCTGGTCCGTATCAGGAAACGTGGTCCGTCCCTGGTGATTTATCTAAGGCTTATAGCAGAGCTCGACAGTACGTCTCGCTGGTGGTCCGACTCTCGCAAAGAGCTTGTGACCGGCAAATGGAAAGCAGGAATCGTTGCCTCGCGAGGCCCTGCGTTCTCCCTACGGAGAAGGGCAGGCCGGCAGGCCAAATTGTGTCTCTAGTCCCAGTGAAATTCGTCGCCGAGGTCGTTGGGATCCGTTCTGCACAGAGCGCTGCCATCCCTCCTCGAGCGAGCCCGGTCGGTCGGTCGTCTGGTGCGTGTGGGAGGCCCCTGTCAGGCGGTCCTAGGTCGACGGAGTGAGGGACGGGTGGAACAAACCGTCCGTCCCGTCAGTCGGTCCCTGCGGCCGTCGTCCCAGCGAGGCTTTTTACACACTTTTCCTCCGCCGACCGGTGTGTGCTGTACGTACGTCTCCGACAGATATCTGGTTGATCCTGCCAGTAGTCATATGCTTGTCTCAAAGATTAAGCCATGCATGTCTAAGTTCACACTGTCTCACGGTGAAACCGCGAATGGCTCATTAAATCAGTCGAGGTTCCTTAGATGACACGATCCTACTTGGATAACTGTGGCAATTCTAGAGCTAATACATGCTTACCAAGCTCCGACCCTCGCGGAAAGAGCGCTTTTATTAGTTCAAAACCAATCGTCGTTTCCCCTCGCGGGGTTGCGGCGTCCCCACTGGTGACTCTGGATAACTTTGTGCTGATCGCATGGCCTCATGTGCCGGCGACGCATCTTTCAAATGTCTGCCCTATCAAATGTCGATGGTACGTGACATGCCTACCATGTTTGTAACGGGTAACGGGGAATCAGGGTTTGATTCCGGAGAGGGAGCATGAGAAACGGCTACCACATCCAAGGAAGGCAGCAGGCGCGCAACTTACCCACTCCCGGCACGGGGAGGTAGTGACGAAAAATAACAATACGGAACTCTTTCGAGGCCCCGTAATTGGAATGAGTACACTTTAAACCCTTTAACGAGGATCTATTGGAGGGCAAGTCTGGTGCCAGCAGCCGCGGTAATTCCAGCTCCAATAGCGTATATTAAAGTTGTTGCAGTTAAAAAGCTCGTAGCTGGATCTCAGGCGCAGGCGGGCGGTCCGGCTCGCGCCGGTTCACTGCCCGTTGTCTCCTGCCCTACCGTCTGCCGGCTCTCTCCCACGGGTGCTCTTCGCTGAGCGTCCTGGGTGGCCGGCGCGTTTACTTTGAAAAAATTAGAGTGTTCAAAGCAGGCCTCGGCTGCCTGAATAATGGTGCATGGAATAATGGAATAGGACCTCGGTTCTATTTTGTTGGTTTTCGGAACTGGAGGTAATGATTAACAGGGACAAACGGGGGCATTCGTATTGCGGCGTTAGAGGTGAAATTCTTGGATCGCCGCAAGACGAGCTACTGCGAAAGCATTTGTCAAGAATGTTTTCATTAATCAAGAACGAAAGTCAGAGGCGCGAAGACGATCAGATACCGTCGTAGTTCTGACCATAAACGATGCCGACTAGCGATCCGCAGGAGTTGCTTCGATGACTCTGCGGGCAGCTTCCGGGAAACCAAAGTGTTTGGGTTCCGGGGGAAGTATGGTTGCAAAGCTGAAACTTAAAGGAATTGACGGAAGGGCACCACCAGGAGTGGAGCCTGCGGCTTAATTTGACTCAACACGGCCAACACTGAAATGATTGACATGCCGAGACCACTCTTCTGGGGCCTAATATGGAACTGGTGCTGGACTTAGACCCCCAGAAATCTGGGGCTATGCCCCCTGTGGCTCGGTTTTGTCTGCATCCAGTGTTTGATAAAGGAATTGACGGAAGAGCACTATCAGGAGTGGAGCCTGAGTCCTAAGTTAACTTACCGCGCCAATACTGCAGAATGACTATCAAAAAGTACACCTTCGTGGGGTCTAATAGAGAAAATGTGCTGGAATTAGACCCTCGAAAATTTTGGGGCTACCCTCTAAGAAACTTGATTGTCTCGCTAAGGGAATTGACGGAAGGGCACCACAAGGTGTAGAACCTGCGGCTTAATTTGACTGAACACGCCAATACTGTAGAACAACTGACAAATCGAGAGCACTGCCGTTTGGGTCTAATAATGAACGTACGCTGGTATTAGACTCACGGATGACAAGTCAGCTCTCAAACACTCAAATGAAAGAACGCTACGGAAATCGTGTTTAACTCCGCAGAAACCGCAGATTTCAAATAGCTGGTCATTGACAAACAAAAGCCCTCAATAAATTCGTCTGACCAAATAGTGAACGGGTGCTGGAAATAGATCATCTGAAGACAGGTCAGTTTTATCCTACAAATGACAGGGCGTTGCTACGGAAAACCAGCTCAAATCGAGAGGAGCCGCAGACACTTTGGTTCACGTACCAGGCTGATAAGCCAAGGGCGCGAGGCTACCAGGTGGGGGATTACGGCCGAACCCTTGTAAGCCGCAATCCCGCCCAAAATCTCAGCACCACTGCAATGGGAGGCTCCTACATGCTCGGGACCTGGGGCTTGCGCCCCAGCCCTATCAGGTAGAGCCACAGTAAGAGGTTCTTGCCGCCCGCCAATCAAAGCGGGCGGACAACTGCTTGATACTCACCCTATACGGCGATGGGGTGCGAAAAAACACAAACAAAAGACTTAGAACCTGGTCGGGGTGTCGAAAACAGTAGAGCAGCCACCTCACTGTGAACTGTCAAGACTCAACCACTGACCATGAGAGTTGCCCGCACACCAGGCGATCAACATCTCTGTGACATTACCAGGCTTGTCCTCTGGCGAAATGCACTCCGGCTACGATATCTACCTCTGTACGTTATCAGCCATAACTATCATGCTGGACGCAGAAGAGATGCAGACCAGCGGACATTGCACACATGCCCCACTGTGTCAACACCCCAGGTGGCGGGGAATGCTAGGCGTACCATCCCTGCATAGAAGCCAAGAAAATAAAGGGAAAAAGAGATACCCCACTCACATGCAAATGCTACGTTTCTGGCAGGACGTGGCGATCCTGGGATACAGACACACTGGACTGCCTCTCTTCCGGGTAAACCAGTCCATCTCATATATCACATATCATCATTGCACCCTATAGACACGAGTAGTGAAGACTCGATAGTCTGGTAAGACAACTTCCATAGGAGAGAAAACTCTGATCGTAAACAACTGCTGCCTTGCAGATAGGCTGGGGACAGCCAAAGGCTAAGGAGGGCATCCCTACAGAAACGCCTGTTGAAATCGGATGCACGGGGCCGCAAGCCTAACAAAACAGTGCAACGTAAATCACAGTATGATGGCAGCACAACCTATTCGAAAAACGTATGGCGCTCATCCTGAGGAGACCCGCCAGGCAGCGATAGCGCCGGGCCTCACGCCTCGAAGGGGCCCACCCTTGACTACTGGTGGTCACCCACCCATGTGTCGTGGAGTCAAGGCACATGGCTATGGGGTAACGTCTATTGGCCAAAACCTCAAGACCCTCAAAATACTACAGTGGAATGCGGAGGGAGTCATTAACAAAAAACTTTCCCTAACACACCACCTGCATGAAGGTAAGATTGACGTGGCATGTATCCAGGAAACGCACCTCAACAATAACCTTAAATTCTCAATCAGAGGATACCAGACCTTCCGTTTAGATAGAGAAGGCCACAAAGGAGGGGTCCTGATACTGACCAGAAACAGCATACCGAGTAGCGCGGTACCTGTCAATCACACCGGACAAGCAGAAATTGTAGGAGTTGACATAATGGCTCAAGAGACGAAACTCCGCATTTTCAATCTGTACGGACCACCAAACAGAGACCTATCGCTCTCGAGTATGGAGGTCAGAGACTCCAACTGCATAGTAGTTGGAGATTTCAACAGCCACTCGGAGAGATGGGGATACTCTGACACAGACAGTAGAGGTGACGAAGTGGAAGATTGGGAGATAGATGCAAATCTCTCCCTAATCAATAGGCCGGAGGATAGCCCTAGCTTCTATTCAAGAACATGGCATACCACCTCGACTCCAGATTTGGCCTTCTCCACACAGGACATACACTATAAAATAGACCGCCAGGTGCTGAACCAACTGGCAGGTAGCGACCACAGGCCGATCAGGCTAACCATTGACATGGAAGTAAGCCCACAGGAAACAAAACCGCTCCCCCGTTGGAATTACAAACGAGCCGACTGGGACAGATTTGCAATCCTGACAGATGGGCTGTGTGAAACCATCAACACACGAAACACCAAAATGAAGCCCATGGTGGAGAGCCTAAGCAAGGCAATAATGCAAGCCGCCACTGAAACCATCCCAAGAGGAGCTAGGAAAAACTATAAGCCCTACTGGAATGATGAGTTACAGAAAGTGGAAGATGCAGTAACAAATGCTAGGAACATGGCAGAACGAGAAAAATCCATGGAGGCAAACATCGCCCTCAAAGCCGCCGCGGCGAAGTACAAACACACTCTCAAGAAAACAGCAAGAGAAAGTTGGAAAAATAAAACGGAAAGTCTGAACCTGGACAAAGACGGGAACAAGCTATGGAAGCTAGTCAGAGCCATGAACGACGAAACCCCGTCAAATAAACAAATTACTATCAAGCAGGGCGAGAACTTGATCACAGGTAAGAAAGCCGCAAACGCCTTTGTCGATCACTATGCCAGAGCAAACCACATCGAGGTCCCTGCAGATAAGCATACATACATTAGCGAAGAGCTAAAGGGACACGAAAACATAAATACGGCTCCTGAAGAGCACATGATGGCCAAACTAACAATGCGCGAAATGGAAGAGGCTATGAGAACACTAAAGAAAAGGAAATCTCCCGGAAAAGACGGGATAACAAACGAAATGCTGATGGGGCTGGGCCAAACAGCGAAGAAGAAACTACTATCAGTCCTGAACCAAAGCTGGAAAAGGGGTATTGTACCCCAGGCATGGAAAGATGCAATACTGGTACCAGTACCATAAACAGGGAAGGACAAAACAGATCCAAATGGATACAGGCCCATAAGCCTACTGAGCTGTGTTGGCAAGCTGATGGAACGGATGATAAACACCAGACTGATGTGGCATCTGGAAGAAAAACGAATACTAATTCCACAGCAAGCCGGCTTTAGACCAGGTCATCCTCATAGCCCAGGAGATAGAAGATGCCTACCAGGCACAGAAACACACAGTAGCTGTTTGGGTGGATCTGGAAAAGGCATTTGACAAAGTCTGGAAGGATGGACTTAGAGTCAAGCTAAGAAGAAGTGATGTCTGTGGGAAAATGTACAAGTGGATCAACCACTACCTCAAACAAAGAACGGCCAGAGTCCAAGTACAAGGGCAGATGAGCAAAAAGGTGACACTCGAGCAGGGAGTACCCCAAGGGGGAGTATTGTCACCCACACTCTTCCTGGTATATATAAACGATATTACAGAGAATATACCAAGAAGAGTCCATAGCTCAATGTTTGCAGACGATCTGGCTATGTGGACCTCTGAAAAGAATCTCACAATAGCAAGAAATCGGATGCAGACGGCCCTAACATCGCTGGAAGAGTGGGCGAACTCATGGGTGGTCAAAATAAACGAGGAGAAAACCACGTGCACAATATTCTCGCTCTCATTAAAACCCCAAAGTACCAAATTAAGTCTGAATGGCAAAATCCTGCAGCCAAACGACAACCCAACCTATCTGGGAGTCACATTTGATCGGCGCATGACATGGAAAAGTCAGATTGAGAGAAACCGAATGAAAGCCAGAGAAAGAATGGCGATCATGAGGAAACTTGCTGGCACAAGCTGGGGAGCAGACGATGGCATACTAAAGAAACTGTACACTGGAAGAGTGAGACCAGTTCTCGAGTATGGCATTGCGGCATGGACAACCGCAGCGAAGGCGAACTTCGATAAAGTTAACAAACTTCAAAACCAAGCCATGAGAATTATAACAGGTGGCATGAAGTCAACGCCAATTGTAGAACTTGAAAAGATTACAAAACTGCAATCCATGACCGATAGAAGAGACTGCAGAGCCCAGCTGCAGTCAGAGAAACTCAGAAGACTGACGGACCATCCAATGTACCAGAGACTAAACAATTTGGGAAATGGGAAACTAAAGCGGAGAAACTTTGCAGAAATAGCCAAAGCAAAGATGCACGAAGATCCCATAAACGCACTAACAACACCAAAACCCATCACTACTGTACGAAAACCTACTTGGAGGCAGGATATATTTCCAGAGGTGGTAGAAAATATACCAGGTATTGCAAACAAAAACTGCCAGAGTGAAAAAGAAAGGAGAGACACTACCCTAAGCTTCATAACGAAAAGCTACCCAAGCATGGACTGGACCCATGCATACACCGACGGTTCTGTAACAAACACTACACAGAACGGAGGGGCAGGAGCATTCCTGAACCTACCAAATGGCAGAAAAATAACACTGTCATTCGCTACTGGTAAGTACACAAGCAATTTCAGAGCAGAGGCAGAGGCACTGAGGGCGGCAGTGGAAGAAATGGTAACACAGTGAAAATGAGAGCCATATAGTCCTGCTGACAGATGCTCTCGAAGTAGTCACAGCGCTAAAAAGCCAGAAAAACACTGAGCTTAATGACTTAAGAGCAGCACTCTGCAAACTGTGCCAGCAGTCCGCACCAAAATGGGTAGTGGTACAGTGGGTTCCGTCACACTGCAACATCCAAGGCAACGAGGAGGCAGACAGACTGGCAAAAGAAGGTGCAAGGCTACCACAAACAGATACCAGTATGACGTACGAAGAGTCAAAACGGCTTATCAAAGCCAGATACATGTCCAAATGGGAAACCGAACATACTGGTTACACCAAAAACGATGCCTATTACCAGTTGAACCGAAGAGAGCAGGTCGTCGTCTTCAGACTTCGCACTGGCCACAACAGACTGAGGTACCACCTATTCAACAAATTGAAGATAGGGTGTACCGACGAATGCCCGTGCGGTACTGGTAAAATGACCACTGAACATCTGCTGCAGAACTGCCCGACATACGAGGATCAGAGAGAGCAGATGTGGCCATTGCCAGTGGAACTGCAAGACAAGCTCTATGGTAGTGGCGAGAGTCTCAGGATGACCGCCGCTTTTTTCGAGAAAATAATGGTTGCTGTCTGACTGTGTACGCAGAAGAAGAAGAAGAAGAATGGCTCTAGGCGTGTAGACACATTTTCAAACGACTTACAAAATGTTGAGCACTCCTGCTGCAGGCGTTCAGTTATGTCATCAGTCCGTCTGCTATGTTGTCTTTCTCATGCATTTTAACAAAATATTTCTGTATTTTTGCTCATAAAAGGCAGTTAATCAGATTGCATTATTAGTAAATGACGGAACCATCTCGTTTTTCGTCTGACTGTGAGGAAAGCTACTGCAACCAGCCTCTTAACGTCCTTTTCAGGGCGAACAAAAGAGTAAACCTTCTCATTATGGGCATTCGAAACAACAACACAAATACTTGAGTCCTGGTATTCAATCAGTCAGATCAGTGCCTGATATGGATGCAGAAGTGAATGAGCTAACAGCAGCCTAGGCCTCATAGCTGACTGCATGCATTAAGGTCAGTCACCCATAACTGACCAAGACTATATTCTTCCTCCAAATGGCGGCCCTAGAAACAGACTGCTGGCTAAGAGATTGGGGATCGCATTGGGAAGACAAACCTGATCCCAAAGTTGCCATGCTGAAATCGGATGTGTCGGACTGAATGGGCCAGATATCGTAGCCTAGCTGTAAGCTACGACACAACATGGCGAACGTTCTTTACAGGACGAACGTCGAAGAAGAAGTAGTGTCTGATAAATCAGGTAGCCAAAGCAGGAGTTAGCTCTGACGGCCTCTGATAAATCAGGTAGCCAAAGCATGAGTTAGCTATGACTGCCTATGATAAATCAGGTAGCCAAAGCATGAGTTAGCTATGACTGCCTCTGATAAATCAGGTAGTCAAAGCATTAGTCAGCTCTGACGGCCTCTGATAAATCAGGTAGTCAAAGCATGAGTCAGTTCTGACGGCCTCTGATAAATCATGTAGTAGAAACATGTCAGCTCTGGCGGCCTCTGATAAATCAAGTAGCAAAAGCATGAGTCAGCTCTGGCGGCCTCTGATAAATCAGGTAGCAGAAACATGAGTCAGCTCTGACTACCTCTGATAAATCAGGTAGCCAAAGCATGAGTCAGCTCTGATGGTCTCTGATAAATCAGGTAGCAGAAACATGAGTCAGCTCTGATGGCCTCTGATAAATCAGGTAGCAGAAACATGAGTCAGCTGTAACGGCCTCTGATAAATCAGGTAGCCAAAGCATGTCAGCTCTGACGGCCTCTGATAAATCAGGTAGTCAAAGCATGAGTCAGCTCTGACGGCCTCTGATAAATCAGGTAGCCAAAGCACGAGTCAGCTCTGACGGCCTCTGATAAATCAGGTAGCAGAAACACGAGTCAGCTCTGACAGCCTCTGATAAATCAGGTAGCAGAAAGATGAGTCAGCTCTGACGGCCTCTGATAAATCTGGTAGCAGAAATATGAGTCAGCTCTGGCCGCCTCTGATAAATCAGTGAGCAGAAACATGAGTTAGCTCTGACGGCCTCTGATAAATCAGGTAGCCAAAGCATGAGTCAGCTTTGACGGACTCTGATAAATCAGGTAGCAGAAACATGAGTCAGCTCTGACGACCTCTGATAAATCAAGTAGCAGAAACATGAGTCAGCTCTGACGGCCTCTGATAAATCAGGTAGCAGAAACATGAGTCAGCTCTGACGCCTCTGATATATCAGGTAGCCAAAGCATGAGTCAGCTCTGACGGCCTCTGATAAATCAGGTAGTCAAAGCATGAGTCAGCTCTGACGGCCTCTGATAAATCAGGTAGCCAAAGCACGAGTCAGCTCTGGAGGCCTCTGTTAAATCAGGTAGCAGAAACATGAGTCAGCTCTAGCGGCCTCTGATAAATCAGGTAGTCAATGCATGAGTCAGCTCTGACTGCCTCTGATAAATCAGGTAGCAGAAACATGAGTCAGCTCTGACGACCTCTGATAAATCAGGTAGCAAAGCATGAGTAAGCTCTGACGGCCTCTGATAAATCAAGTAGCCAAAGCATGAGTCAGCTCTGATGGCCTCTGATAAATCAGGTAGCCAAAGCAAGAATTAGTTCTGACGGCCTCTGATAAATCAGGTAGCCAAAGCATGACTCAGCTCTGACGGCCTCTGATAAATCAGGTAGCAGAAACATGAATCAGCTCTGACGGCCTCTGATAAATCAGGTAGCAGAAACATGAGTCAGCTCTGTATGGCACATCATACTTGACCTCCGATACTGTATAAACCTGTAGATGGTGTACTCAAAAGTCAGGTTATTATTCTTACAAATCTTACCACTAACCCATCTGTGCAAACGTGTTTCCTTTTGGACGTTCTGCATGCACCTTTTAAGGTTGGAAAGGATCCAGAATGGCACTGCACAGCACTGGAGACGAAGAGGCAAATTGCATTGCATTCTTGTGTCTGAAAACCATCGTAAAGGTGCAGAGGCTCAGGATATTACATTCACTTTGCCTTGAACATTTGATTATACTTCTTCTGCTTCTTCTTCGTTCGTTCGTTCTCAATCTCCCACTACCAAACCCTGAAAGGGCTTAAGTAGCAGAATGTAGTCCATAGAACTGAATGCGTTGTGTCGTAGTTTACAGCTTGGCTGCGATATTTGCACCTCTCGGTCCAACACATCCGACTTCAGCAAGTATTTTTTTAGTACCGGGTTAGCATTCGCTCTTCGATCCTTTCTCCTTAGCCAGTCTGCCCTGCTGCAGCCTGTTATCCAGGATCACCACGTGGAGGTGTAGAAGGGTCTTGGCAGCTGCTATGGTTCGCTGGCTCTGACGCTAGCAGTCAGCTATGGGTCGCTGACCACTGCAGCATCTTGATCCCATTTGGTTATATAACCTGAGCCTCTGAAGAGTTCGGAATAACCAGCAAGTAATTGGGCAATCTTCTACTTCTTGGTCCTCAAACTCCCCTGCTACGACTAAGCCCTGAAAAGGGCTTCGCAAGTAGCAGGATATGGTCTTGAGAACGTGGTGGGTTGTAGTAGCTTTTCTCACACCCCGAGCGTGTTGTTTGAGGGGGTTGTGGTCCTCCAGGCGGTTGTACTATGCTTGTCTTCATCTGCGTAACGCTCACTACTACAGTGTGTTCCCTATCTCGTCAGCCAGACTTCTTTGAAAACAGCCTGTTTTTAGAGAAAAACATGAAAAAGATATAGTGGTTTTGGTCAGTATATTTTGCCTGACCCTGACGCGGTGATGTCCATATGTGCTTTCATTGTTCATTGTATGTTGGACATCTTTGTAACATATGCTCAGCAATAATTTAGTCAGTGACGCAGACACATTCATCTGTATTTAATATTCTTTGCTGAACAGATGGTAGCTCATTCTGTTGTGTCCTGTGTTGAGTCTAAAGATTACTACCTGCTCACCTCTGTTGACCTAGTAATATGCGTCATTTCGCTGATGTCATGTGTTGATGACAATGAAGCCTTAGACAAACTAGCAAATTGTGGAGGAGCATCCCCATAAACATACCTGAGCATCATATTTAATGAGGTCAAGGCCATAATTAAAGATAACGTTATGAAAAAATGGAATGAACAACACCCTGACTTCCGAAAAGAAGACAGCCACTTTAATATAACAAGAAGAGCAAGTCATCATCTTCAGACTGAGAACTGGTCATAACAAACTCAAGGGTCATCTTTACAACAAAATAAGGATTGGAACAGATGACAGGTGACCATGTGGGGAGCATACCATGACCGTGGAACACATCCTACAAAGCTGTACGCTCACACAGAAACAGAGATATCAGTACTGGCCTCGCTAGACAGATATGAGCCAAACAGTATGCGGAGATAAAATGCCTTACAAGTAACGGTGTCCAGTGTAAGAGAAATCGGGATCTTGAACTGAGGGTAAACGAAGAAGAAGAGTCCACTGTATTATAACTCTCTTGAACAATATTACTCCATCTCTTGACAGTATAACAGTCTCTTCATTGCCAAAAATGTTGCAATATGATGAAATCTACTGTATCACAACTCTCTTTACCGTACGCCACAGTTTATAGCAGAGTACCCGGTATCACTCTTAGTTCCTTTAGGGATGTTACATTTGATGCCAATAGTACCGCAACCACTGAAGAGTACCACTTGTCTAAGAAAGATCCCACAATCTCCATTCTATTCTACATTCCATGCTGACCGACCTTCATAGACATGGATCCAACTGCTGCTGGTGTAGTGTTTCTATTTGTGTTTTACACGATCCTTACTAGTCTTCTTAGTCTTAGTCTTAGTCTTACTGTTAGTCTTAGTCTTACTCTTAGTCTCAGTCCTAGTCCTAGTCCCAGTCCTAGTTCCGGCACCAGTCCCAGTCCTAGTCTTAGTCATATTCTTAGTCTTAGCTTCAGTATTAGTCCTAGTCTTAGTCTTAATCTTAGCCTTGATCTTAGTCTTAGTGTTAGTCTTAGTCTTAGTCTTAGCCCTAGCCTTAATCTTTGTCTTAGTCTTTGTCCTAGTCCTAGTCTTAATCTTCATGTTAGTCTTAGTCCTAGTCTTAATTTTAGTCTTAGTCTCAATCTTAGTCCTAGTCTTAATCGTAATCTTAGTGTTAGTCCTAGTCTTAATTTTAATCTTAGTTTTAGTCCTAACCTTAGTCATAGTCTTAGTTTTAATCTTAGTCTTAGTCCTAGTCTTAATCTTAGTCTTAGTCCTAGTCTTAATCCTAATCTTAATCTTAGTCTTAGTCCTAGTCCTAGTCTTAATCTTAATCTTAGTCTTAGTCCTAGTCTTAATCTAAGTCTTAGTCCTAATCTTAATCTTAATCTTAGTCATAGTCTTAACCTTAGTCATAGTCTTAGTCTTAGTCCTAGTCATAGTCCTAGTCCTAACCTTAGTCATAGTCCTGACCTTAGTCCTAGTCTTAGTCCTAGTCCTAGTCCTAGTCCTAACCTTAGTCCTAGTCTTAGTCCTAACCTTAGTCCTAGTCTTAGTCTTAGTCCTAGTCCTAGTCCTAACCTTAGTCCTAGTCTTAGTCCTAACCTTAGTCCTAGTCTTAGTCTTAGTCCTAACCTTAGTCCTAGTCCTAGTCCTAACCTTAGTCCTAACCTTAGTCCTAGTCTGAGTCTTAGTCCTAACCTTAGTCCTAGTCTTAATCTTAGTCTTAGTCCTAACCTTAGTCCTTGTCTTAGTCCTAACCTTAGTCCTAGTCCTAGTCCTAGCCGACCTGTACTTCTACCGAGTCAGATGCACCTGTGCAGATCCCAGCTCTGAGCAAGATGTAGCCGGGAGGAGGATTTCCTACTTTGCGGGCAAGGCTCGAGCAGCTTATTATTTCTTTACTTTGAGACAATTGCCGCGGAAGCTCGTTAACCGATTTGCGAGTCCATCTTAATAGACTTAAACACTAGAGCAAAGTAGACCCGCAGCCTATTAGGCGCTATCTTTGCTGCTGTAAACAAACCACCTAACCTTGGCCGGTGTTATGCCATGTCCCATAGTTAGACGCCTCTTACGACATACTCTCTGTAGGACAGTGGTCCTATTCTTGTCCTTGTCACACACAACAACCACGATAGACCACTCACTAGACCTGGGCAAAGTAGAGCTCTATGCTGTCCAGCTTCCACGTTTTATCCTGTTGATATTTACCTTACTCAGCGATATTTACTACTCAAAATTATCCACGTGTCACCGTTTTTCCCCGTTTGAAAAAGCTGAAACGTGAGAAATCAATAATATTTAATTACATTCTTTTTCAATCATTTGGACCACAGAGCGTTATAGTTTAATTTTAGCAACGAGCTTCATTGTGAGTAGATCAAGATGCGTAGCAGTGTATTAGCTTCAGCGATCAATGAACCAGAGCTGCATATACCCTTCTACACTTCCACGTTTTGATCATGGATAACAGGCTGAAACAGGACATACTGGCTAAGGAGATGGGATAAAAGAGAGAAGGCTAATTCAATATCCAATAATGCCTGCTGAAGTCGGATGTGTCAGACCGAAAGTTGCAAATATCACAGTCAAGCTGTACACAACGATTCACCACATTCCGTTCACCGAACAACATCCTGTTACTTGCAAAGCCATTTTCAAGCCTTGGTAGCGGGTGATTGAGAACGAACGAAGAAGAGGAAGAAGAAGCATGTGAGCGATTGCTGGATATTTGTCTGAAACTCAGACGTCAGCTGTTGAAATAAAGATGGTTACATCTTGCAGATCGTCCCCGTGACGCTCAATGTGTTTCGCATCAGCTGTGAATGTTAACCATCTGTAATTCAGCAGCCGGCATGCTTGAATTCAGAAAGAAGGGTGTGTCCAATTAACCTGCAATTGCTCCAATTCATGATCGTTGTTACACATTGATTCGTTGGTTATTGATCCAGCCGCCTATGGGCTCCTGCCCTTTGGCCCAATGTCATATAGTGGTACCTGTAAGTGTTTGTAAGCTGTTGTTTGTTACATTAAGCGGTTTCACTTTATTGTCCAAATTTCGGAAGAACAATGTGATTAAAAATTGATTTATAATTTTTTTTAATTTTTAAAATGATGAGATTTGGTAAGTGGCCCTTGATTTATTTTCGTAAGTGACCCTTGATTTATTTTGAGTAGCACAACATCTGAACCCTGCCACTGGCGATGCTGGTAGCCATATAACGAGCAGTCATTGTGTAATGCAGTGGTTCACAAACTGTGTGCAGTGGCACCCTGGGGTGCTGTGGCTGGCTTACAGGGGTGTCACGAAACCTTCCAATATTTTCATCAACAGCGCACTGTGGCTGTTAAGTAGGCTTTTTTCATTAACTTTGCACTGTAGCTGTTAAATAAACTTCTTTTCTGTCTTGTGGTGTTGTGGAATAATTCTAATATTTTCATTAACTTCACACTGTAGCTATTTAGTAGGCTTATTTTCTGTCTTGGGGTGTGTGGACAAATGATGTTACACTAAAGGTGCCGTGGATCGATACAGTTTGGGAGCCACTGATGTAAGATGTTGCTTCATGTCTAAGAGGTATGTCAATCTCGATAACGTATTTATAAATAAAAATAAACTCAGTAGGTTTTTCTTTGATCTTGTTATGCCTTTCTGAATTAGAAATAAAGTATTTTACAACAGTTTTCATTTTACTGGTTCATTTCGTAGAGACGAAATAGGGGCTTGTAAACTTTCTTACAATGCTATAGAGCTGATATATTGGCTTGAACTAGTAGCATACCTATATTTAAAAGTTTCTCAATAGTAACTTCTCCAGAATTTATAAATCTACCTAAATCTGCCACCAAGATTTGCACATTACAAAATATATGTGTTTGGAAGCCTGCATATCCCTGAATGAATGAGTTAATGCAAAACAAAAAAATTTAAAATAACAAAAAAGGACAAAAAGGATTAAAGTGCAGGAGTTCAAGAATTTTGGAGGTTTAATCAGATAAATTGACATCAGGTGCCAAGAACCAAATGGAATTGCATACCAGCTGTCATTATTTTTTAAACACCCTAAACATGTCTTTAAAAAAACTGCTGATCAACAGTATATTCATGCCAAACTTCTGTTACCAGTGCCAAACGTGGAGTTTATCAAAGCGAAAAAGATCGGGACATGTGAGGTGAGATGTCTCAGGGAAACAATCAACATAACTAGGAGAGATAAAATGCACACTGAAGAGGCGCGAAACACCTTTGAAGCAAGACCCTGCACTTAATATATTTATGAGGAGAGCATACGTGAGAATGCAGCCAGACCAACTCCCGTTGTGTGCCTATAGCGCACGGCGGTCAGGTTTTCACAGCCGTGGCAGATCGAGAACTAGATGGATAGGAAATGGTGTGGATATTCTAAATCGTCATGGGATGACGACTCCTTCAGTGACGCGTTTGGTCCTGGACAGAAAACAACGCTCCACACGTCACCTCACGGCACAAATCGATAAATCAAGACAAGACAAGTAAAATACAAGCTATTGAGTAGGTCCTTTCACTTTGGCTTGGCCCAGGCTAACTACAGGTTAAACACATCTAGTCTTGAAAACTACTCTAATAGTTATATTATTTATAGTTTTCAATTACTTATTACAATTGTATTTAGCATGTTATATTATAACAGATAATGCATTTCAATTCATAACACATCGATATTCACAATATTATTTAAATCAGGAAGTAAAACAGAAGGTGATGTGAAGCAGGCCGAACCTGAAAGCTTACTAACAACGCGTGTGACGTTGGGCGATTTTTTCGAGTGGAGGCATCGTGTCCCTAAGGTGTCGTTTCTTCCAACCAACTGATGCACATCAAGAAGTAGTGCCAATTCGAACAATTTCGGAAAATTCGAAACATCGTAAGTCGAAACATCGTCGCTTTCGTCTATCATCATGTATAGCTATTAAGTTGTGTATGACTCCACCCACGTGAGAGCTAGCATATATGACACTCATATATACAACTTTATGATATTCATCAAAGAAAAACAACAACAAAGTATATATCTTTTAAAGTGTTTTTAATACACTTTCAACAGAAGCCTACATGAAATAACCTTCAGTGTCGAATGCTTTTCTCTTCATTCATTCATTCATACAAACATATTTATATATATATATATATATATATATATATACTGTGATCTTGATGACCCGTTCCTCTGCGTAGCTGCGGGTCCCAACTTCGTCTCCAGCAGATCCTGTTTAGGCCATATAAGTTCAGTGCGTGGTAAGTTCTCCTCTAAAGGCATCTCAGATGAAGCAGCTTACTGCAAGGGAGATCTTCCCCGCGATCTCTTCTAACCTCGGGTATACCAGACTGCTGTCGCTGTGCGCCATCGACCATCGTTTCGTCGAAGCATATGACCTACCCCTCTATGTTTCATCTTATCTGCATGGATTATCGAATCATTCACCAGGAACAATCGTCTTATGTCAGAATTGTGGAGATCTTGCATACGTGGGTTCCAGAGAGTGATTTCGACCAAGCGTTTCTGAAGGTTGGGATATATATCTATATACGAATATACAAACCAAAGACCTAGGCCCGCATTGGTACAGCACTGCAAAATATCGGGACGCATAGAGAATATTGTTGGCTTTCTTGCAGACGACCGTGATAATGTGATGTGAATGTGATACATATAGGTCATGACTGTTGCAGGAATCAGATATTGTGTGCACGTTTGAAAGTACGCCTTTCCAAACGTGTACTCCACTTCTACATCTTCGGGGGTGTAGAAGTATTTTGTTGGTAAATACTTACAATCAAGTGTGTAGACAAACGTAAACAAGGGATTAGCCTATTGTAGTTTTGCATGGTGGAAGGTATGTATGATTTTGTCCTTTATACAGGCCAATATTGGATGGGATCATTCGCTATACAGGGGCTTACAGTCTACCTTTTATTTTATTTTAGACTGTCAAGGTTTCTTTGTACGCTCATTGTACGCGGGTCATTCGAGTTGATCTCCCATATCTTATTCCTTGCACGGTGTCAGACGTCCACTTGAATTTGTGCTAAGAAAGCAGTGGTCATCCAGAGGTTGTCGACTGTGCCATAGAGCTTGTTTAATGTTTGCAATGGTGATTGTCAAATGTGCTTTCTCTGGTTCTCGTGTGTCAGGCAATTTTGCAGCTGATGTTCAGGGGTCATTTTCACTGTATCACATGTGCATTCGTCAGTGCCGTCGATCTTCAGTTTATTGAATAGATGGTACCTCAGTCTGTTGTAGCCTGTATGGAATTCGACGACCACCACCTGCTCTCTTCTGTTCATCTGGTAATAAACATAATTTTTGTGTAGCCAATATGCTCTATTTCCCATTTGTCCATGCCTCTAATAAACTTTTTTGACTCTCCGTAGTTAATAATTGAATCTGGTTGTGGTAATATTCTACCTTCTTTCGCCAGTCTGTCTACCTCCTCGTTGTCTTGAACGTTGCATTGTGATATGACCCACTGTACTATGATTCTTATGGGTGTGGCCTGCTGATATAGTTGATAGAGTACTGATCTTAGGTGATTTATCTCCAAATATGACTGTCTGATAAAGATATAGGGGCGCTTGAAACTAGCGAAATTCGGACACGAACCGCTTCACGCTTTCGTTTCTTGAGAAGGGACTACCTTCTCAGCTGTATCTAACCCCTTCACCGCTTCCAAAGGATTTAACATTTATGAAATGGGAGATATGTTTATTTTCCGGGGAAACTTTTCATCTACAGCTATTTTTATTAGTCTGTCTGAGGTCAATCAGAAAGTAGCTTTCAAGTAGTTGCGAAGACGTCATCAAAATATGCGTTCAATCGATTATTAGTTTGAATTCACTGTCAGTTGCATATTGACTTTCAACTGTCTGTCCACATAACAAACCATCAATTAGTTTACTTTGCACACAAGTTGATGGAGTAGCTATGCGTGCTGGGTTGCATTTTTTTGTGAAACGGCTTCGACTGTGGGGTTTCAGTTCAGTAAAATAACGAGCTAGTCAGACTATTTTTACCTGAACATTTTGTGTAAATAAGCGTGAGCTAGAAAAAGGTGTTCAGGTGAGGATTAGCAGTCTAAGCGTGGCAGATATTGAATACGATTAGCAGTCTAAGCGTGGCAGATATTGAATACGATTAGCAGTCTAAGCGTGGCAGATATTGAATACGATTAGCAGTCTAAGCGTGGCAGATATTGAATACGATTAGCAGTCTAAGCGTGGCAGATATTGAATACGATTAGCAGTCTAAGCGTGGCAGATATTGAATACGATTAGCAGTCTAAGCGTGGCAGATATTGAATACGATTAGCAGTCTAAGCGTGGCAGATATTGAATACGATTAGCAGTCTAAGCGTGGCAGATATTGAATACGATTAGCAGTCTAAGCGTGGCAGATATTGAATACGATTAGCAGTCTAAGCGTGGCAGATATTGAATACGATTAGCAGTCTAAGCGTGGCAGATATTGAATACGATTAGCAGTCTAAGCGTGGCAGATATTGAATACGATTAGCAGTCTAAGCGTGGCAGATATTGAATACGATTAGCAGTCTAAGCGTGGCAGATATTGAATACGATTAGCAGTCTAAGCGTGGCAGATATTGAATACGATTAGCAGTCTAAGCGTGGCAGATATTGAATACGATTAGCAGTCTAAGCGTGGCAGATATTGAATACGATTAGCAGTCTAAGCGTGGCAGATATTGAATACGATTAGCAGTCTAAGCGTGGCAGATATTGAATACGATTAGCAGTCTAAGCGTGGCAGCTATTGAATACGATTAGCAGTCTAATCGTGGCAGATATTGAATACGATTAGCAGTCTAAGCGTGGCAGATATTGAATACGATTAGCAGTCTAAGCGTGGCAGATATTGAATACGATTAGCAGTCTAAGCGTGGCAGATATTGAATACGATTAGCAGTCTAAGCGTGGCAGATATTGAATACGATTAGCAGTCTAAGCGTGGCAGATATTGAATACGATTAGCAGTCTAAGCGTGGCAGATATTGAATACGATTAGCAGTCTAAGCGTGGCAGATATTGAATACGATTAGCAGTCTAAGCGTGGCAGATATTGAATACGCTTAGCAGTCTAAGCGTGGCAGATATTGAATACGATTAGCAGTCTAAGTGTGGCAGATATTGAATACGATTAGCAGTCTAAGCGTGGCAGATATTGAATACGATTAGCAGTCTAAGCGTGGCAGATATTGAATACGATTAGCAGTCTAAGCGTGGCAGATATTGAATACGATTAGCAGTCTAAGCGTGGCAGATATTGAATACGATTAGCAGTCTAAGCGTGGCAGATATTGAATACGATTAGCAGTCTAAGCGTGGCAGATATTGAATACGATTAGCAGTCTAAGCGTGGCAGATATTGAATACGATTAGCAGTCTAAGCGTGGCAGATATTGAATACGATTAGCAGTCTAAGCGTGGCAGATATTGAATACGATTAGCAGTCTAAGCGTGCAGATATTGAATACGATTAGCAGTCTAAGCGTGGCAGATATTGAATACGATTAGCAGTCTAAGCGTGGCAGATATTGAATACGATTAGCAGTCTAAGCGTGGCAGATATTGAATACGATTAGCAGTCTAAGCGTGGCAGATATTGAATACGATTAGCAGTCTAAGCGTGGCAGATATTGAATACGATTAGCAGTCTAAGCGTGGCAGATATTGAATACGATTAGCAGTCTAAGCGTGGCAGATATTGAATACGATTAGCAGTCTAAGCGTGGCAGATATTGAATACGATTAGCAGTCTAAGCGTGGCAGATATTGAATACGATTAGCAGTCTAAGCGTGGCAGATATTGAATACGATTAGCAGTCTAAGCGTGGCAGATATTGAATACGATTAGCAGTCTAAGCGTGGCAGATATTGAATACGATTAGCAGTCTAAGCGTGGCAGATATTGAATACGTATTTTGTGACTAATTGAAAGCTCTACACTTCCAGTCCTAGACAGATTTATAAAAAAAAGATGAAAAGAATCCAGCGGACATAACCATTGGTGTGGAATGTAATGTTAGAGACTTTATTATACTAAGCCCCATTGTGCATGAGGTGAGGTGGCCAATTTTCTTCCTTACTGCCTTTTACTTCCCTAACGATAAACCTAGTACCTATTTATAGCTGGGTGAACTGCAGCGTACAGGTACTGAGACAAACCCCATATATTTTATATGTAAAGAGAGTTCTCTACAACTACTTTAATCATACGCTCTGAGAGGCTTATGTACTAACATTAACAGTACAACTATACATTATGTATTACGCACATAAAGAAAGTTGAATAACTTTTATTACCATTAAGACATTAATGATCACTGATCTACTCAGATATTGATAAGACATTAGAACAAATCTTCGTGCAGACTGAGTTTTCTGAACATACTTGCACATAAAACTCAGTTATCTAAACATATTTTCATAAAAACTCAGCTGTATTTACACATTTGAATAAAAAGCTCAATTTGCTTAACAAATCTTCTCCTAAACTCAGTTCTTAAATGAAAATTTATATAAGTTTGGTTATCTGAACAAATCATTACATAAATTCAGTTCTTTGAAGATATATTTTTAAAAAAAACTTCATATTTCTTAACATATCGTCTCATAAATTCAGTGTTTGGAACAAAGCTTCACATCGCTTCCCTTTTTTAAAAATATCTTCATCAATTCATTTTAAAAAAAAACAGATCTTAACATCGATACAACATTCTGAACAAATTGTCACATAAGTTCGGCGTTTTAAAAAAACCGACACATCAATTCAGCATTCTGAACAAATCTATACATCAATTCAGCATTCTGAACAAATCTATACATCAATTCAGCATTCTGAACAAATCTATACATCAATTCAGCGTTCTGAACAAATCTTTAAATCAATTCAGCATTCTGAACAAATCTATACATCAATTCAGCATTCTGAACAAATCTATACATCAATTCAGCATTCTGAACAAATCTATACATCAATTCAGCATTCTGAACAAAACTTTACATCAATTCAGCATTCTGAACAAATCTTTACATCAATTCAGCATTCTGAACAAATCTATACATCAATTCAGCATTCTGAACAAATCTATACATCGATTCAGCATTCTGAACAAATCTATACATCAATTCAGCGTTCAGAACAAATCATCACGTCAATTCAGCTTTCTGAACAAATCTTTACATCAATTCAGCATTCTGAACAAATCTATACATCAATTCAGCATTCTGAACAAATCATCACGTCAATTCAGCTTTCTGTACACATAAAGGAGATTCAGACATCTGAAAAAATCATCTGACAGATTAAGTCCTTCGAAGAATTGTTAGATAAATTCAGTTTTAAAACAAATTTAACATAAATTCAGTTGATTCTTATGTTTAATACCATTTTTGCTTAACACTACAACATTTATTCATTCTTTAAGAAGTACTTGCACATTAATTCACCCCAAACAGAATAAAAATGTATTTTCCGCAGAGAATTTGAGGTAGTGACGTCAAATAATAGTCCACTTTTTAACTACTGGGGGTAGCAGTGTATTCTGTGAGAATAGACGAGAATATATACTTGCTCTTCTGTTTCCATATATTTCTGCCGTACTAGCAATGCATTTCTTGATTCTCTCAACGTTGGTCTATTATACGGAGAACAGCACCCAGTTTCTACAGCATCATGGCATTATCCATGCTGTCAGACAATGTAATAAATGCCCTGTTATCTAACTCTAACTCTAAACCTAACTCTAACACTTCGAAAAACTGAACATATCCATCTTTTCTACACTTATGTCTCAATATAAGTCTTAACCTATTTATTTAAAATAAAATTACATCCCCTTAACCCGATAAATTCTGTTTGGAGTGAATTAAGACGAAAGTAAGCATTGAGTTGTTCTTTCCAAATACAATTTCCTTCTTTATTAAAGAATTCGTACGTTAATTAACGTCTCTGTTCTTAATTTCATTTCCTAGTTCTCATTAGTTCGCCAGCTTCTTCCACCCATGACAATATCATTGATTACTATCAATCAGTTAATCATCCGATCATTTATTCTGGTGAAGAAATCAGCCCTACGCGCTGACTGTATTTGGAGGTGTGGCATATATGTGCGATAACTGCTTCCCGAATGTTTGAAGAGGGGGTTTTTCTGCGGTTATTTCCCCTAGGTCATCGAAAGGTTTACAGTAGTGCATGCTGGACTCTGAATCGTATCCAGTGTCATCTGTGGAAAGATATCAACAATCAATCTATCTATTCTTTTGCTAACATGAGTGTATAGATCAGGATTTCTTAACATATGTTTAAGGGAATTCTGGAGGTATTGTCGCTAAGATGGAAGCAGAATTAAACATACATTATGACCTAAAGATAATCATCAGGGACAATAAACATAAAAAATATGAGCTAACAAATCATAGAGGAAGGGATGAATACATAAACTAGAGATCTGAATAGGTAAGTGAGTATGAGTAGGAACTTGTCTATACAGCACTCGACAAAGGTCTTCGTGTCGTAATGTTCGATCGTTTCTTTTTTCATCTTAGCGAGAAATCTCACCGTATTTTTAATTGTGTTTATACACTCTATTGTAATCCACAGTACAGCCACAGCCTCGCTTTATTAGAGAAAAAAATAATTTGATAGCAGCCACCGATCTTCACTGCGTTGACTTTACCTTAATTATTTTTGTGTTGACACTAGATAGTGAATGATGTGACGGCACGTCGATCCCCTAGGTGTACAGGCCATTGACAACATCCCGCCTCCTTACACGGCCCTAGGCTGCTCTCTTTGCCTCTCTCCAGGTGTAATAATTTAATCTTCTCATTGTATTTTTTAGTCTGTCTCTCTTTCTCTTCCCGTGAGAATTCAAAATAAAAGCCTGTCTGGCTATGCCACACATACCCTTCCGTAGCATGTGTTATGTCCAGGTACATTTTAGCGCTTAATTTGTTGTCACACTGGCCGTTGTTGGCTCCTTTGTCATAGGTCTTCATTCCTCACCATGTCCTGCCACTTCATGCCCATTTTCCTCCGTAGGCTAACGAGGGACTGGGGTCTTTGTTGTATGGCTTCGATCCTTCTCCATGTCCCCGTTCCATACAGCAGCACCACTTCACACTTGCCTTGAATATTCTAATTTTTGTGTGAAAATTTATTTCTCTGGAAATCAGGTGTTCCGGGTCTTGGGTGGCCCCACATTCCTGCACCCTAGGACATATAATCAGGTGTTCCGGGTCCTGGGTGGCCTCACATTTGCCACCATCAAGTCCTCCACTGTATATGATTCCTGCATCCTAGGAGATATAATCAGGTGTTCCGGGTCCTGGGTGGCCCCACATTCCTGCATCCTAGGACATATAATCAGGTGTTCCAGGTCCTGGGTGGCCCCACATTTGCCACCATCAAGTCCTCCACTGTACATGATTCCTGCACCCTAGGACATATAATCAGGTGTTCCGGCTCCTGGGTGGCCCCACATTCCTGCATCCTAGGACATATAATCAGGTGTTCCGGGTCCTGGGTGGCCCCACATTTGCCACCATCATGTCCTCCACTGTACATGATTCCTGCACCCTAGGACATGTAATCAGGTGTTCCGGGTCCTGGGTGGCCCCACATTTGCCACCATCAAGTCATCCACTGTACAGGATTCCTGCACCCTAGGACATATAATCAGGTGTTCCGGGTCCTGGGTGGCCCCACATTCCTGCATCCTAGGACATATAATCAGGTGTTCCGGGTCCTGGGTGGCCCCACATTTGCCACCATCAAGTCCTCCACTGTACAGGATTCCTGCACCCTAGGACATATAATCAGGTGTTCCGGGTCCTGGGTGGCCCCACATTTGCCACCATCAAGTCCTCCACTGTACATGATTCCTGCATACTAGGACATATAATCAGGTGTTCCGGGTCCTGGGTGGCCCCACATTCCTGCATCCTAGGACATATAATCAGGTGTTCCGGGTCCTGGGTGGCCCCACATTTGCCACCATCATGTCCTCCCCTGTACATGATCCCTGCACCTTAGGACAAATAATCAGGTGTTCCGGGTCCTGGGTGGCCCCACATTTGCCACCATCAAGTCCTCCACTGTACATGATTCCTGCATCCTAGGGCATATAATCAGGTGATCCGGGTCCTGGACAACCCCACATTCGTAATATTCATCCTCTGCAAATCTCCACTGGTTCAGGCTAGACCCACACCTGGACACACTTGTTCTTAACCTGTTCAGAAATCGCCACGTAGTATATGGCAAATCATGTCCTGGTGCAGGTTCTTCTTTGATATCCATCCAACCTTCACCGTTCTTTTGGCACCACTTTTCTATGCAGTTTCTTTCGGGGTTCTGATCTGAGGGATGTACAGTCCGCAGAAAACGTGTCTTCGATTTCAGTCTTATTCTTTCTGGTGTGTGTCCAAAAAGAGGATGTCTCTGGTCACAGGACTGCTTTGCCTCTCAACTTCAGGTGCGACATGTCGTCTAATATCCGGAGGTGCGATACCAGCGAATGCATAGACTTTCTCCGTTGGTGTCGGTTTAAGGCATCCTGTTACAATTCAGCATGTCTCATTCACTGCCCCATGGACCTGTTTAGTGTGTGTAGATGCATCCCATACTGGTGCTGCATACCCTACCGCTGAGAGACATAGTGCACAGGCTGATGTGGCGAGTACGAATATGGACGCCCCCCACGCAGTGTTTGTCAGCTTGCGAGTTATATTACGAGCTCAATATCTCTTGCACTGACTTTTTCTTTTACCGCATTGCAGTGTACCTGTACGATAATGTGCGATCCATTACAATGCCGAAATACTTGGGTGTATCGCTATGTTCAAGTACCTGTCCGACCCATTTAATATGAAGTTGTCGCCTTGCTTCTCTGCTCTTCAAGTGGAAAGCACATACCTGTGTTTTACTGGGGTTGACTTTGAGGTGGTTTTCCTCATAGTATTCAGCCAAGCTGTCTACAGTTTTTGTAAATCTGATCTCCACTTCTTGAAAATGTTTTCCCTGTGCAGCTATTGCAGTGTCATAAATGAACTGTCTTGTTCCTGTCTCATAATTAACTAATATTTATTAACTTCCTGCTAACTAACTATTTCCAATCCACTATCTACTCGTCAACTTCGAGGCGTGTTCAAATGAAACCGAACCGAACTGCACCAAGTGAGCATACGTGCGATACGTATGATGACGTCACTTCTGGTGTATACACCCCATACCAACAGCCAAGTTTGCACAATTTTATTATCCTCCGTCTCACAGTTTCTTCAGCAGATCGTTAAAAACATGACGGGTGTGATACGGAATCCGTCCAGAGTTGACCAGTGAGCGGTGATTCGCGGTGATATGGCTTATAACAGATGAAGGATGCCGGCCAGTTGACATTCATCGCAGAACCCAGGCAGTGTATCGTGATAACGTATCGGAAGGTGTGTTCACAATATGTACCTCGGTTGCCAACCACCATAAGGAAGAACGCATGGGATGGAGTTTGAACCACTTGCTGCGATACAAAGAGGAGAGTGATTCGTTTCATTTGCGCAAAATGGCAGGTGAACAGGCCTCAGTCGACATCCTTCAGCTGTTAGAAATCGAATCACCACTCGC
Source organism: Ariolimax columbianus (assembly GCA_036924085.1). Lineage (NCBI taxonomy): Eukaryota > Metazoa > Mollusca > Gastropoda > Stylommatophora > Arionidae > Ariolimax > Ariolimax columbianus. The sequence continues at coordinate 25,486,899 of JAVGWX010000019.1, forward strand.
TGATCCACTCTGGACAAATGATTCCGAATCACACCCGCCATGTTTTCAACGGCCTGCTGAGGAAACTATGAGTCAGAGGATAATGACATTGTGCAAACTTGACGGATGGTATGTGCTGCATACACCAGAAGTGACGTAATCATGCACTTGGTGCTATTAGGTCCTTTTTCACTTGAACACTCCGCGTACTAACAATCTGCTGACAAATTACTGATTACTATCTACTTACTAAGTACTTACTAACTACTAATTATCTGCTAATTAACTATTATCTACTAACTAGCTGTAATCTCCTAACTATCTGTTAAATATCATCTAAACTATCTACTACAAATGTACTATCCATTAATTACTGTATATCTACTAAATAGGAACTATCTGTTGACTACGTACTAACAATATACCATCTATCTACTAACTATCTGTTAATTATCATTCAACTATCTACTAAATATCATAAATCTACTAAATATCAAGATTCTACTAAAATCATCTATCTAATACCACTTACTTATCTACTAACTATCATCCACTACTTGCTAACTGTCTTCCAATTATCTGTTAATTAACTACTATCTGATTACTACTAACTATCTACTGACTATCTACTAACAAACTACTAACTAATAACTAGCTACCCACTTACTAACTGCTAACTGTGTACTCAATATCATCACAGTGTTTGATCCCATTGCAGGGACCAACCAGGACAATTGTTATGGCACCTTACAACAAATCTATAAATGTATACATTTTATTAAGCTTAGATAGTATATCAATATAAAGCTTACATGTATCTATAATCTACGAATATAAATCGTGTTTGTATAATTAGTTTACAAATACAACGCTTCCGTGTATCGATATGTTTGTTATATTCAGAAGTGTTGATGATAAGTGCGAGTGTTTGTGATTGATAGAAGTGTTTGTGATATGCAGTAGTGTTTGTGATACTTTTAGTAGTTGTGATTGGCACACATCTTTATGATAGGCATAAGTGTTTGTGATAGGCATTAGTGTTTGTGATAGGCAGCAGTGTTTGTGATAGAAAGTAGTGTTTGTGATAGGCAGCAGTATTTGTGATAGGTAGCAGTATTTGTGATAGGCAAGAGTGTTTGTGAAATGCAGTAGTGTTTGTGATACTTTTAGTAATTGTGATTGGCAAACATCTTTATGATAGGCATTAGTGTTTGTGATAGGCAGCAGTATTTGTGATAGGCAGCAGTGTTTGTGATAGACAGTAGTGTTTGTGATAGGCAGCAGTATTTGTGATAGGCAGCAGTATTTGTGATAGGCAAGAGTGTTTGTGAAATGCAGTAGTGTTTGTGATACTTTTAGTAATTGTGATTGGCAAACATCTTTATGATAGGCATTAGTGTTTGTGATAGGCAGCAGTATTTGTGATAGGCAGCAGTGTTTGTGATAGACAGTAGTGTTTGTGATAGGCAGGAGTGTTTGTGAAATGCAGTAGTGTTTGTGATACTTTTAGTAATTGTCATTGGCAAACATCTTTATGATAGGCAGTCTTGTTTATGATAGGCAGCAGTGTTTGTGATACTGGTAGTAATTGTGATAGACATACGTGTTTGTCATTTACAGTAGTGTTTATGATAGACAGGAGTGTTTATGACAGCTCAAGTGTTTGTGATTGGCAGGAGTGTTTATGGTTGACATGAGTCAAGAGTGTTTGTGATAGGCAGGATTGTTTGTGATAAGCAGCAGTGTTTGTGATAGGCATTAGTGTTTGTGATAGACAGGAGTGTTTGTGATAGGCAGGAGTGTTTGTGATAGGCAGTAGTGTTTGTGATACTTTTAGTAACTATCATTGGCACACATCTTTATTATAGGCAGTAGTATTTGTGATAGGCAGCAGTGTTTGTAGTGTTTGTGATAGACAGGAGTGTTTGTGATAGACAGGAGTGTTTGTGATAGGCAGCAGTGTTTGTGATAGGCAGTAGTGTTTGTGATAGACAGGAGTATTTGTGATAGGCAGGAGTGTTTGTGATAGGCAGGAGTGTTTGTGATACTTTTAGTAACTATCATTGGCACACATCTTTATTATAGGCAGTAGTGTTTGTGATAGGCAGCAGTTTTTGTGATAGGCCGTAGTTTATGTGATACTTTTAGTAATTGTGATAGGCTCATATCTTTATGATAGGCAGTAATGTGTGTGATACTGTTAGTAATTGTGATAGACATAAGTGTTTGTCATTTACAGTAGTGCTGTTTGTGCTAAATCTGGCAAAGATGGCGCCGTAACTGGCTGCGAGTCTACATTTCTCTACTGTTTTGGATCATTATGGATGCCGCCAGACCACGTATTTGCCTGGAATTCACACTAGTCGACGACTTACACTTGTGTTCACGGATACGTGGAGTTGTTTTCCGTCTGGACTTGTTATTTCGTTCTTTTTTTGTGATTTCTTCCATCCGTTTATCCTGGTCTGGACGCCGGCTGAATGGCGCTACGCTTAAACTAGTTATACCTGTGTCGTATCTCACGGGTTAGTTCTGCCGGTTCACCTTCACGAATATGGCGTGTGGGAATTTTAGATGCTACTATGATGAACTGAATACAGCTGGGGAGAGATGCCAGACTCACTCACACGCTGAGTGTTGTCCATACGACCTCTTGTGGTTATCGAAAAGGCACGACAAACTGCGTTAGATGCCTTCCCACCTTTCTACCCTGCGGGTTACATGTTTACGGAAAGGCTTCGGTGGTAACCCTGAGGCAAAATCTGCATCCTATGCTATCTCCAGTCGACTCGATGAATGTCTTGCCACTGGCACAAGGTAGCTTAGGCTCTGTACGTGAGGTTGACAAAAGGCGCAGTTTCTTCCTCACTTTAATCCAAATCTCCGCGCAAGTCACCCATTTCAGCGGACACAGCAGGAGATACGACTGTCCACACGGCTGAACAAAGAGAGTGGTCTTCATCACTTGTGATGGACAAACTATCAATGATAGGCAGGAGTGTTTATGACAGCTCGAGTGATCGTGATTGGCAGAGGTGTTTGTGATAGACATGAGTGTTTGTGATAACTTCAGTATTTGTGAAATGCAGGAGTGTTTGTGATAGACAGGAGTGTTTGTGATAGACAGGAGTGTTTGTGATAGACATGAGTGTTTGTGATAGACAGGAGTGTTTATGCCAGCTCGAGTGATCGTGATTGGCAGAGGTGTTTGTGATAGGCAGGAGAGTTTGTGATAGACAGGATTGTTTGTGATTGACATGAGTCATGAGTGTTTGTGATATGCAGGATTGTTTGTGATAAGCAGCAGTGTTTGTAGTAGGATAGTTTTTTTCTGATAGGCAGTAGTGTTTGTGATAGACATGAGTGTTTGTGATAACTTCAGTATTTGTGAAATGCAGGAGTGTTTGTGATAGATAGGAGTGTTTGTGATAGACAGGAGTGTTTGTGATAGACAGGAGTGTTTGTGATACTCTTAGTAATTGTTATATGCAGTAGTATTTTTGATAGACATGAGTGTTTGTGATAGACAGAAGTGTTTGTGATAAACATGAGTTTTTGTGATTGACATGAGTGTGTGTGATAGACAGGAGTGTTTGTGATAGATATGAGTATTTGTGATAGATCAAAGTGTTTGTGGTAGACAGGAGTTTTTGGGGTTGGCATGAGTGTTTGTGATAGACATGAGCGTTTGTGATAGGCAGTTATGTTTGTTATAAGCAAGAGTGTTTGTGATACCTTTAGTGTAAATGTGAAATGCAGGAGTGTTTGTGATAGGCAGTAGTGTTTGTGATACTTTTGGTAATTGTGTTAGGCTGGAGTGTTTGTGTTAGACAGTAGTGTTTTTGATACATTGGAGTGTGTGATGCCTTTGTTGTTTGTGATGCTTTGAGTGTTTGTGATAATGTGAGTGTTTGTGATATGTTTCAGTGTTTGTGATACATTTAGTACTTGTGATAGGTTGTAGTGTTTTTGACAGGCTCGATTGTTTCTGATAGGTAGGAGTGTTTGATGTTTGTGATACCTTCAGTATTTGTGATAGGCAGGATTGTTTGTGATAACTTTAGTAATTGTGATAATCTAAAGTGTTTGTCACAACTTTAGGTTTGGTGAAAGCCTACAGTGTTTGTGGTTTATTGACGCTTTGAGTGTTTTTGATAATTTGAATTTCTGATATGGTGTTGAGTGTTTGTAATATGTTGAATGTTTGTAATAGACTTAAGGGGTTGTGATTACTTGATAGTTTGTTTAACTGTGAGTACTTGTGATAAGCTTGACTGTTCTATATTATTTGAGTATTTGGTAGATATTTTGAGTGTTTGTGACACTTTGTGCCTTCATGACACTTTCAACTTGTGATACGTTAAGTGTTTATGACACTTTGCAAATGTGTGATGCTCTGAATAGTTGAGATAATTTAGTGTTTATGATTGATATATTGATTGCTTGTAATCCATTGATTGTCTGTTTGTAGTACCTTCAGTGGTAGTGACATTTTAAATGTTTATGATAAGCATAAGTGTTTGTAATACTTTTAGTGTCTGTGATATTTCTGTTTCTGCAATACTTTGTCTGTTTGTGATTGGTGTCAGTGTTTGATATAGTTTCAGTTCTTGTTATACTTTGAGTGTTTGTAATAACTTGAGTGTTTGTGATACGTGAATTGTATTTGATACTTTGAATGAGTGATACTAGCAGTGTTTGTGTTAAAACTTTAGTGTTTCTGATCATCATCAGCAGGTGTCCTGTCGGTTGGCGTTGGCAATCAGATAGCTCCGTCCGCTACTATCACGCGTGTCTCCTATCAACATCCGCTACTATCACGCATGTCTCCTATCAACTATGCTGTTGATTGTCGCCCATGCCATTCTCTCAGGCTGTCTAGCATCTTTTCTCTCTGACTTCCTCTGTTTTTCTCTTTCCTGCTATCTTGTCCGTTGTCACAACGTATTCAAAGCAACCTCTTCTCATAATATGCCCGACAATTGATGACTACTTTGTTCCAATCCTTCAAAAAGTTGTCCTTGTGTTTGGGCCTCCTCGAGTACTGTATCATTTTTCTCTTCAGTCTATGTGATTTGCAGCAGTCTTCTGTAAAAACACATATCCGTTGCTTTCGAAGATCTAAGCGCTTGCTTGCTGATTGTCCATGATTCACTGTCATATGTCAGTACTGGTCCCTCGTCGTCCCTCTTTTTCTCAGTACCAACGACAAGGTTTTGTTGCACAATATTCCCTTAATGGTCTGGAAGTCGATTTTGCTTGGGCTATTGTGCACTTTATTTTGTAATTGTATCTTTCATCTGATGCTATGTATGTGCCCATGTTTGTGATGCCTTGAGATGTTTTGATATCATGAGTTGCTACGCGTTCGTGTTTATGACATGTGTGTAACATGTTTGTGATATGATAGCCAAAGTTTGTGATACTATGAGTGTCTGTGTTAAGTTTGAGTGTCTGTGATACCTTGAGATTTTATAATAGCTTGAGTTGTTACGTGTTTGTGACATGTTTGTGACATGATCATTAAAGTTTATGCTACCATGAGTGTCTGTGTTAAGCTTGAGTGTCTGTGATACCTTGAGATTTTATAATAGCTTGAGTTGTTACACGTTTGTGTTTGTGACATGTTTGTGATATGATTGCCAAAATTTGTGATACATGTAAGAAGAAGTGAACATGTCTGTGGACTGTGTATTGTGATTTCACACCCCTCAGGTTTCTGCTTACACCCCCAAACCTCAGGCGATTGTAAGGGCTTCTTGGGGGCGGCTCTCCAATCACTTGAGGGTATGTCCATGAAGGCGGTGAGGGAAGAGGCCTTGGCTCAGTCTCCGCTTCTTTATCACTTGAATCGCCTGTGTTTCTCTTCATCCTGCTCATTGGCCTGTTGTTCCGACAATGATCTGTGGAAGGACATAACATAACAGGCGTTAAAGTTGAACACTGCTCTTTTTTAAAAGGAGCACAAATTAAATTGAAGCTATGCCCTCATGTTATTGTGGGTGGCTGTATTTTAAAAAACGTTTTATAGTCTAATTTATCCATTCCTCTGATCATCTTATAAACCTGTATTGTCACCTCGAATTCTTCTCTCTTCTAGACACTGTAGTGGCCGGTTTTTCTTAGTCTTTTCTCATAACTGTAATTCTGGAATCCCACTATCATCTTTGGCGTTCTTTTTTGAATTCTTTCCAGCATGTTTATATTCCATCTTTGATAAGAATTCCACACATGTACACAGTACTGTAATCTAAGTCTAACTAATGCTTTATACAGTTTGACTATCACTTACATAGTTACATAGTTTAGTCTACTTACATTTTAATTAACTGGCACGCTTGGTCTAGCAACTGTCAAGCAAAATAATATTGCGTTGGCCTATGTACATAACAACATTTTAATTTACAACACTTCGCTCATCGATCGCCTTCTAAACTAAATACGTTGTTGTTCTTCTTCTTCCTGTGTTCAGTCATTGATTCTCAGACCCTCAGACTAGTCCCCGTGGTGAACTCGACCGTTATCCTGACATCCTCATTAGCTCCGTTCAGCTTTCTGTTTAGTGTCAAATCACATGGCCAGTGTGTCTTCCCCAACTGTCTATATACAGGACAGTCTTGTAAAACATGTTATGCAATTTGTTCCCGCAGCCCACAAATACACAGTCAGCTTAGTGACGCCGAAAGACGAAGCTTGTCAATGTGTTCATTTATTCTGTTAAGTTCTATCCTTACTTCGCATACTTCTTGTCAGTGTCAACATTTCTTTTCATTGCAGGCTGAGATTAGCTCTAGGTGCGTTATAAAGTGTTTGCGCGCATTTTTCGTGTCCTGTCGGCTTTTGGTTTGATCCTAAAAAGGATACATGATTTAGACTTTTATAGCATAAGTTGACGAAGGAAGGGAAGGGATCATTCCACCACAGACACATCTTATACCTAGTTCAAAGGAGGCTCAAGCACTTTACCACCGACGTTAGTCTCAGAAATGCCAGTCAGTAGGCTACTTGTCTCTTCTGGCAAATGGTATGGATTCGATCCCCTTTATATATATATATATATATATATATACATGTATATGCCCGAGACGCATACTCTGCATCCGTTGGTAGGACCGTGTCCCTGACACCGAAGTCCTGAAAAGAGCAGACATACCAAGCGTCCATGCATCGCTGCAGGCGGCGCAGCTGATATGGACTAGACACCTTGAACGCATGCAGACACAAGACTGCCAAAACAATTCTGTACTGTGAGCTTAGAGAAGGCTTGCACAATAGAGGTCGCCAACAAAAGCTATTTAAGGACATCCTGAGGGAAACTCTGAGATGCTGTCACATAGATGAGATCATTACGGAAAACAGATAGCTTTGGAGAAATGCAGTAAACGTGGGCGTTGCTGAAGGAGACGGTCAATATTTGCAGACAGCACGAACCATATGCCTGATCCGGAAGGAAAGAGCAGCGAAACCACACTCACCGGCAGCAGAAAACCTAATGTGCAAACCATGAGATTTAACATTCCACGCTCGCATTGGGCTGATTAGCCACATGAGTTTCGGCAAACGCTACACCAAAATATGCCAGACAGTGCAGAGACAATACAAAACAGTACACGTACAGCAAGGATGATGTCGGTGGTCATCATCGACAACGACGGACAGTTATCATATATATATATCTACACATTTATATACACACGCCTATATATAATCAAAGCTCATCATCAAAACCTTTCAGCTGCCAGTGGAGTACAGGTCATTAGCAAATTAAGCCAAGTCCTTCTGTCCTGAGTAAACCATTCCTGCTCTGTGCACGTCTTCTCTGCTTCTTTTATGTTTGTCTAGATCTCGTGTTCTCGTGTGTGTTTTAGTCTGCCTCGATATTTCTTGCCTTGAGGATTTCAGAACAGCGACTGTTTTGTAATGTTATCAGCTGATTTCCTTTCCGTATGTCCAGTCCAACAATAGCATATTCACCTCTCTTTTGTTTCACTGATACATGTCCGTATTCTTCCAGCGTTTCCACATTAGTGACTCTCTCACATCACTATGGCTGTTCGTTTTCACTAAGATATCCTCTATAGTCAGTTGGCGATACATAACATATCGGTCGACCACAGCTTAGGTTAAAGGATGTTTAGGTTCAAGGATGTGTGTAAGCGAGATATGAAGGCACTGAGCACGAGTCTGACATTCTGTAAAGACGAGATGCAGACCTATTTAAGTGGAGGTATACCATGAGGAGCCACCTCATGTTTGGTGAAAAGAAACTCTCGTAGCACTGAAAAGTGAAACGGAAACGTCGCATAGAAAAAGACAAACAAAACCTTATGATGAGAGTTACAACTTCAAGGTCGCAGCATACGATAGTCAGTTATTACCTGAAAGGACTACTACCACTACTACTACTACTTCTACTGCTACTAATATTACTACTACTACTACTGCTATTACTACTTCTACTACTACTTCTACTACTACTTCTACTACTATTATTTCTACTACTACTACTACTTCTACTACTACTATTACTACTGCTATTACTACTACTTCTACCTACTACTACTACCACTACTATTACTACTACGTCTACTACTACTACTTCTACTACTACTACTAGTTGTACTAATACTACTATTGATACTATTACTACTACTACAATAAGAACTACTGCTACAACTACAACAACAACAACAACTACTACTACTACTGCTACTACTGCTGCTACTGCTACTACTACAATTTGAGCTACTACTACAACAACAACTACTTCTACTACTACCACTACTACAACTTGGACTACTACTACTACTACTACTACTACTACTACTACTACTACTACTACTACAACAACTACTACTACTACTAAAACTACTACTCATACTATTTCTGCTGCTTTTGCTGCTACTACTACTACTACTACTACTACTAAAACCATACAATATACCATACGTTTCATTGGTAATAAAGATATTTTTTTTTGTGTGAGACTTAATTTTGTGGCGGTTTTAATAATTTCCTCAATGCAACGAAAGCTCTTGTCGTCTTTTGTCTTCCAACACAATCATTTTGGCGTTAGTTGTAGTGTTTATTTTCATCATATCTTTTATTTTATGTGTGTATTTGTGGGAGCTCTCATCAAAAATACTTATTTTATTTTACATCTGACGATAGTGATAATACAGTAGTGACACGTCACCTACAAAGTTCAGATACTCAAGTTATTTTCTACGAGTTCGTTAAATTCAATTTATTTGTTTGACCTTGTTGTCTTCATAATCCAGTCAAGTGTCAGCGGAACGAGAAATGGTTATTGGAGTCACACTTGTCCTATGCTAGTTCTAATCTTATAGGGCTTCTGCACGTAGAATTCTATATTCCATATCTTCATGTTTTCTAAATTCTATTGGTGAATTTCCGGGGCACTCCATAGAGCCTGATCAACTTCCAGAGGGGGATCAAGATGCTGAGCAGCGCATGAGCTGCAGTGGTCAGCGACCTATAGCTGACTGCTAGCGTCAGGGCCAGGGAACCAGAGCTGCCAAGACCCTTCTACACTTCCACGCGGTGATCCTGGATAACAGGCTGCAGCAGGATAGACTGGCTCAGGAGAAGGGATCGAAAAGGGAATGCTAATCCGGTACTCAAAACATGCTTACTGAAGTCGAATGTGTTGGACCGAAAGGGGCAAATATCGCAGTCAGGCTGTAAACAACGACTAACCGCATTCCGTTCCCTGGACTACATTCTGGTACTGAAGCCCTTTCAGGGTTTGGTAGTGGGAGATTGAGAACGAACAAAGCCAATCCAACTTCCAGAGTTATGCTCAGAATTAGCTGTCAGATCCCTTTTCATATTCCCCACATCCGATATAAAGTGATGGGCTCCATTCCACACTTAATTCAACTAAATATCAGGTTAGTTACGCGGTCTACGCGTATGGCATCAGCTTCTTATTATCTCAGAAATGTGTTTATTAAGCTATTTTTAATCTCCCTAGCATGTTCCGGTTCAGATTTGCAGATTTCTCAATTTGTTCCAACTTGACTAGACAGTTTTCCTTATAGTCTACTGGTATTATTTCAATGTTCTAAAAATTTACCATATAATTTTATAATATCTCTGAAATGTCAATATCTGCTTTGATTGCTTTTGTCGAAATAACACCTGTGTCAGCGGTCCAAGAGCATTCTTGATCTTTTTCTTTGTTTCGATTTTCGCAGTTAGCTTGTAATTTGTTTACTGCCGTCTGAATGTCTGGGCAATCTCGTGAGACTTGTCTATTTTAAAGTTCTTCGAAACGTTTTGCCCATCTCTTCATTTGCTCGTATGTGTTGTTAATCAAATTTTCCTGCTAATCTTTAATAAAGTCATTTATTTGCTTGCATTTTTTTATACATCATCATCATGTAGCAAGTCCCATCACAGTCTGTCTGAAAGAAAGTCTTTCCCTTGCCAAAACTTTAGCCTCCGACAGTCATACCCAGGTATTCCTGGATATCTTGGTGCCATCGTCTTTTTGGTCTAACCCTGCCTCTTTTGCCTGGCACCATACCTTCCATCACTGTTCTCTCAAGACCGCTGTGTCTCTTGATGTGACCAAAGTATTTACATTTTTGGGCCATGATGGAATTGATAAACCAGTTCTACTATATGCTCAACTTTTGCCGAATATCAATATTTGTCTTCCGTGGTATTCTGAGGATCTTTCTGTAACATTTTGACTCGAAGGGTTCGATTCTTTGTCAAGTCTTTCATATCTCTCTGCGGGGACGGCGAGGGTTAGTGGTTAAGTGACACGGCCTACAACCAGAAGGTGCTGGTTTCGATCCCCATCACAGCACCGGCCGTTACCCCGGGGAAGCAAACTCTTAGAAAATGCAGGAGGAAGCAGACCCTTACATACAATGCATGCCTTAGTCGGATGCACTGGGCCGACAGGCGCAAAATAAAAACCGCAGTGCAACGCACACCGCCTTGGAGAATAGAGAAATAAGGTGAGCGCATACAAAAAAATCTCTCTGCTACAGCTTACTTCAGCTTACCAGCTCATCAATTTATTTGTTCTTATCTCCTCTGATACAACTGATCCTCTTTATTACTTCTTTGTTGGCTTCACTCTGAATTTTCTGATCTTTGACTCTAGTATATATGGTTTTGCGTTTGTTCACATTCCCTTCCTTCATTTTTCTTGGCTGCCTTTTTTATATTTAAAAACAATGCTGTCCATTCTTTGAGTTTGTGATCTCTTTACCAAAAAAACATCTCTTGGTTTAAAATTGTTGGTATTTGTTGATAGTGCTCTTCTGCATTCTCTATCTCTTCTAATCGTAGTTGTATCACTAGCTACATATTTGATATCTTCTAGCGTATCCTGTATTTCCTTGTTCCTGAGGAATCCCCCATTACAATATTGTTTGTTGTTACATAGTATTGTATTATCTTTAAGTTTCACCTTTTTGTTTCACTTTTTGAAGATGGTTGTTTGATGTCCCATCTGCTCCTCTGCGTACATTTATGTCATGTGACGATGGTTTGAACTTTGTTGCTATTACGTACATAAATGGTCAATCTGGTTTACTGTCTTATTGTCTTGTGACATCAATTGTTGTTTGTTGTATTAACTTACCTGGAATGTTGCTGTCACCAATCACCAGTTGATTTACAACACAGAAGTCATAATTAACTCTCAATTTTCATTGCTTGTCCCGATTCTCTTACTAAGGACACTGTTGTTTGTAAAGCTGTTTTATCTCCAAACAACGTGAGTTTCTCGAGACCGAATTGTTTTCTGTCTTCCTGCATAGCGTACAATTTTGTAGGATGTTTTTCACGTTCATGGTATCTGCCCCACGTGAACACCTGTCATCTGTCTCAATCCTCATTCTGTTGTAAAGATATCTTTGATTCTAATATGTCCAGTTCTCAGTCTGAAGATGATGACTTGATCCTCTCTAGTTAAATCATAATAGTTGTCTTCTTGTCGGAAGTGCGAGTGTTGGCCAGTCCATTTCCCCTTAACGTTGCCTTTAATTATTGTCTTTGTCTCATTATACTCAATGCTGAGGTCTATTTGTATGGAAGCTCCTCCACACTTTGCTAGTTTGTCTGCACCTTCATTGCCTCCGATATTGTAGTGTGAAGAGATCACATGAATAACACACCTTTGCTGTTCTTCTGAGAGCTCGGGATCTTCATTTTTATGTTATTTTAGCGCTGCTAATACTGATTAGACATCACTTAGGAATACTATATTTTCTTAGTGGTTGTCTGCAGTGGCCTCCAGTGCCTTTGCTTCATCGTGAACGTTTTGGGGGTATTTCCCGTTGTTAGTACTATAGTTTTTTCTTCTACGTCCTTATTTCCTTCCCTCTGCACTATCAATTCTTATGATATATTTGAGCAATGAGAGTAAGCACAGATATGATGAAATAGGTTTGAAAGCGTTTGAAATGTAGTGCTACTGTACAATTGAAAGAGGAAGTCGGACTAAAAGAAGATTCAATGACAATGTCCTCATTGAGATAGGCGTTCACAAATAAATTTTGAAAATGATACAGAAACTAAAATTGAGTTTGCAGTTCCACAATATGAGACATGGAAGTCTTCTACAGAAGATACGAGAGGACAAGATCCAGAGGAAAAGATAAAAAAGGGGGGGGGGGAATGGAGAGCCAACACCCATCTTTACGTAACAGGCATGCAGAGACATTAAAATACACGCCTGCTAAAATGAAGGGAGCTGTTGGAAATAGTGTCAAATTGAGAGACATACTGAGATAATCTTACAACCAGTCTTAGGACTGATCAACCATACGATATAGTCAAATTGAGAGACATTCTCAGGTAAACGTATAACCAATCTTAGGACTGATCAACCATACGATATAGTCAAATTGAGAGACATTCTCAGGTAAACGTATAACCAATCTTAGGACTGATCAACCATACGATATAGTCAAACTGAGAGACACGCTTATACAACCTTACAACCAATCTTAGGACTGATCCACCATACGAAATAGTCAAACTGAGAGACACTCTTATACAACTTTACAACCAATCGTAGGACTGATCAACTGATCATAATCGATGTTAACATACCACTTAGAGGCCCCGACGCGAAGCGCCTTGTAGCAAGACAATGACATCTAAGCGGTTACAAGCAACTCTAAAGAGAGACACCAGATCTTGTACTGCCTGGAGATCTAAATGTAGACGGGGAAAACCTGGAGACAGGACACCCGAGATCTGCACCTTCCCCAGGTCGAATAAATAGCAAGAAGAATACCGCCCACATATTTAATACGAAAAGTCAAATATTAATGCGAAATGCAAGGCGGGGAAGAAAAAGGACGGCACCTTATAGGACAAGTCAGATGGATGTATACTTAACTTAACTTAACTTAACTTAATTTAACTTCACTTACGTAACTTAACTTAACTTGACTTAACTTAACTTAACTTACGTAACTTAACTTAACTTGACTTAACTTAACTTAACTTACGTAACTTAACTTAACTTAACGTAACTTAACTTAACTTAACTTAACTTAACTTAACTTAACATTACGTAACTTTACGTAACTTAACTTAACTTAATTTAACTTAACTTAACTTCATTAAACTGGTTCAGAAGGCTCTGCAGAGTCTGTATACAACACATTTATTTCACTTCATCGATACTAAAGATAACTGTGATCATCCAATTTATATTTGAATGCATTACCAGACCCTGCCTCTATCACATCCTGTGGAAATGCATTCCAATAACTCACCACTCTCTGACCCCCAAAAAATATTTCCTAAAATCTAATCTGGACCTTTCTTAAAACAATGTGAAGCTATGCCCTCTTGTTCTTGTAACCGTTCTTCATTAAAAACATGGTGTAGTCTAATTTATCCTTTCCATTTATTAATTTCTAAACATGTCTTGAGTCACCTGCAAATCTTCTCTGTTCTAGACACTGTATACCAGTTTTTCAGAGTCTTTCTTTATATCTATAATTCTGGAATACAATGATCAGTTTTGTAGCTCTTCTTTGTATCCTTACTATCATGTTTATAGTCCCTCTAGGATAAGGATTCCACACCTGAACACAGTACACCAATTTAGATCTCTTTAATGGTTTATATAGTTTGACTATCAAATAAACGACATTGGTATTAAGCAAGTACGCGAGTTCAAATACTTAGGTATATATTCACCGATGACGCATGGACAGAGAGATCGCACATAGAATTCAGAAGGCTAACAGTGTCCACTATTAAACTGTAACGATTTTGAAACACCCTAGAGGGCTTCTTTTAAGTAAGGGTATTCTGATTAATACCCTATTTATTATTACATTGTGTTACCAAGGTCAAACTTGGTCTTTACTAGCAACACGCAAAAGTAAGATCCAGAGTGGTAAGATGCGCTGTGTGAGAAATGTAGCCGGAGAAAAAATCCATGACCAAATCCATAACACCACGCTGAGACAGACAGTATGGACAGACCCAGTTAGTGCCTACATTGGGATCAAGATGCTGAGCAGCGCATGAGCTGTAGTGGTCAGCGACCCATAGCTGACTGCTAGCGTCAGGGCCAGCGAACCAGAGCTGCCAAGACACTTCTACACCTCCACGCGGTTATCCTGTATAACAGGCTGCAGCAGGGCAGACTGGCTAAGGAGAAGGGATCGGAGAGGGAATGCTAACCCGGTACTAAAAAAATGATTGCTGAAGTCGGATGTGTTGGACCGAAAGGTGCAAATATCGCAGCCAAGCTGTAAACTACAACACAACGCATTCCGTTCTCTGGACTACATTCTGCTACTTATCCTTTCAGGGTGTGGTAGTGGGAGATTGAGAACGAACGAAGAAGAAGGAGAAGAAGACGTGCCTACATTGACTCTCAACAATTCAAGTGGTATGGTTATTTAGTCAGAATTTATTATGACCAGCCTGCATCAAGAGCATTGCATATGCAGGTGTCCGGTCCACGAGTTAAATGCAGACCTCGACGTCGATGGATCGAGGGTGTCTCTGACACTCTCAGGAAGTTACACCTAACGGCATCACAAGCGTCCCACTTGGTGTTAACAATAAATCTACGTATCCAGCATCATTGCGTTGACGTATAGCAAAGCTAGTAAGACAACAGAAAAAAATTAAGAAGAAGAAGACGATCGCTTCCTTGCTTATAAAACAAAAGAATGGCTGCCTGACACTAAAACATATTTACCTGATTAAATACCGGGATTGGAGTATTCCAAAACAGTATGTTTTTAATTCAAATTTGAAGAATGTAATAAAACCGAATAAGAAGATGAAATCCATTTAAGGGCATATTAATCGTGCCGCGAAAGAATCTTCATCAGCTCAATGTGCCTTGAAGTGGAAATGGCTGAGACTCCCTGATATACATTCTTCGATCCCAGTATTTGTCGACCATCGATCTTTGAGGTGCTTTATTCCTATAACAGACAACGCTGATAATATATTACGGTATCGTGTTACGCAAAGAAGTACCCAGACTTACAGATCGATACTAGGAAGACTTACTGATTCAAGGTACTAATGAGATGGTACTGGACTAGTGCAGCGACGTTTTTTTAATCAGACAAACCATTTGTATGTCTTAACTTTCTGAGTCTCTACATGATTTGAGTATCTGTCAGACACTGAAAAGGACAAAGCTCACTTACCCAGTCATGGCACACTTCAGTCTACCCGACTGTAAATGGGTAGCTAGATTACTGCATGGGAAGACAATGTGATGAGGAAGGGAATGTGTCTTCCCATATCACGAAAAAATATATATAACAATAACCTCTCTGACAGTTTTTTTTTTCATGTTTGGGTGGAAGAGATGCTGGGCATAGGGCTGGCTGCCTAATCCTCTGGAAATTATAAGCCACAGAAAAAATGAGAAAAAGATCTCATCACTCCATGGCAGAAGATATCTCCCATGGATCAAAAATCTCTCCACCCCATGGTAGAAGATATATCATCCCATTGATAGAAGATCTCTTCACTCCATGGTAGAAGATATATCCTCCCATTCATAGAAAATCTCTCCACCCCATGGTAGAAGATATATCCTCCCATTGATAGAAAATCTCTCCACTACATGATAGAAAATATGTCCTCTCATTGATAGAAAATCTCTCCACCCCATAGTAGAAGATATATCCTCCCATGGTTGAAAACACTCCACTTCATGCTAGAAAATCTATCTATCCATCCCTGAAGAATAGAATAACTGTCCAGCCATTGATAGAAGTTCTCCCACCTCATGGAAAAATGTATATCTACCCCATGGTTGAAAATCTCTCCACTTCATGCTAGAAAATCTATCTATCCATCTCTTAGTAGAAGATCTGTCCATCCCATGGTAGAAAGTACTCCACCCAATGGTAAAAGGTCACTCACTCTACCCTATGGCAGAAAATCTCTCCACCCTATGGTAGAAAATGTATCCACCCTATGGTAGAAACTCACTTCACCCTATGATAGAAAATCTCTCTACCTCTTCGTAGAAAATCTCTCCACCCTATTTTAGAAGACCTTTCTAGCCACTAGAAAAAGTTCTCTCCATCACTTGATAGAAGAGATGGCAGCGAGGAGACAGAATTGTCACATAACTTCAACAAAATTGTGGAAGACAAGGCAACGAAGAGAGAGACTTGTCATATCACTTCTCAAAATTTGAGGAAGAGAAAGTATAGAAAATAGGGACTTGCCACTTCACTTCATAAAAATTGGGAAGAGAAGACAACAAAGAGAGCGATTTGTCACTTCATTTCATAAAAATGGGAAAGAGAAGATAGCTAAGAGAGCGACTTGTTCCTTCACTTCATAAAATTTGGGAAGAGAAGACAACAAAGAGAGCGACTTGTCCCTTCACTTCATAAAATTTGGGAAGAGAAGACAACAAAGAGAGCGATTTGTCACTTCACTTCATAAAATGTGGGAAGAGAAGACAACAAAGAGAGCGATTTGTCACTTCACTTCATAAAAATGGGAAAGAGAAGATAGCAAAGAGAGCGACTTGTTCCTTCAATCATAACATTTGGGAAGAGAAGACAACAAAGAGAGCGACTTGTCACTTCACTTCATAAACATTGGGGTGAGAAAGTATAGAAAAAAAGAACTTGCCACTTCACTTCACACATATTTTGGGAAGCAGAAGTTGACACGATAGGAACATGTCACAACACTTCGTAATGCACACTTTAACCTCGTACAATGAGGTATCACATATGTCATATCTCTTCATAATGTAAACTTAAACCTTGTACAATGAAGTATCACATATGTCATATCTCTTCATAATGTAAACTTAAACCTTGTACAATGAAGTATCACATATGTCATATCTCTTCATAATGTAAACTTAAACCTTGTACAATGAAGTATCACATATGTCATATCTCTTCATAATGTAAACTTAAACCTTGTACAATGAAGTATCACATATGTCATATCTCTTCATAATGTAAACTTAAACCTTGTACAATGAAGTATCACATATGTCATATCTCTTCATAATGTAAACTTAAGCCTTGTACAATGAAGTATCACATATGTCATATCTCTTCATAATGTAAACTTAAACCTTGTACAATGAAGTATCACATATGTCATATCTCTTCATAATGTAAACTTAAACCTTGTACAATGAAGTATCACATATGTCATATCTCTTCATAATGTAAACTTAAACCTTGTACAATGAAGTATCACATATGTCACAAACACTTACCATTTCTGCTAACGTTATTACTTTCGTATTTGAAAGCTAAATTTCACTTTCCAAAGGTGATAGTGATGAACTCTCTGCATCGACCCCATACATTAAAAACGTGATGGCCACGCTTAGTTCCGACCCCAGTGAATGAGCTGACAGCAGCCATCGACTTCTATCTGGCTGCTTGCATCAGTCATAATGACTCATGACTGACCAAGACCTTACTCCGCATCAGATGGTCACTGTGGAAACAAACTGCAGCCATACGGTCTGGGGGGAGTCTAGGTAACAGATTAGAGATCAAGGCGAGAAGGCAATCCCGGTCCTAAAAATGACGTGCTGAAATCAAATGTGTGTGCCAAATGAGGTATATTGCAGCCTCGCTGTAAACTACGACATATGTCACAAACGTACTTTTCACAATGAACGCCATAGAAGAAGAAGAAGAAGAAGAAGAAGAAGAGAAGAAGAAGTGCAAGAGAAAAAGAAGAACAAGATGAGAACCAAAAAAATACGACAAAGAGGAAGAAGAAAAACAGGAAGAAGGAGAAGAAGAAGTAGAAGATAAATGAGAAGAACAGGAAGAACAAGAACAAGAAAAAGAAGAAGAAGAAGAAGAAGAAGAAGAAGATGAGGAAGAAGAAAAACAACAACAAGAACAAGAAGAATAACAAGAGAAAGAAGAAGAGCAAGAGAAAAACAAGAAGAAGATGAAGGAGAAGAACAAAAAGAATAAGATTAAGAAACAGAAGAAGAGGTAGAAGAAGAAGAAGACCATATACTCCTAGGTAGGATAAATGTCAACATGAAAACGCCTAGAATAGGAAGAACCTAAAGCTACACCTTCCACAGACTTAGTAAGCCGCAGACAAGACACCAACCACAACCATACTACTAAGAGCACAATTAAAGTCTAAAAGGCGAATCGGCGTAGACAAAAAAAACTGTACCTATTAAGGGCTCACCATACGGATATGTTGAACAAAACTAGGTCTATTCGCCACCTGGCTTCAGGCATTGATGTACCTGATTAAACATTAGGAGTTCACACAGAACGGAGGGGCAGGAGCATTCCTGAACCTACCAAATGGCAGAAAAATAACACTGTCATTCGCTACTGGTAAGTACACAAGCAATTTCAGAGCGGAGGCAGAGGCACTGAGGGCGGCAGTGGAAGAAATGGTGACACATAAAGAAAATGAAAGCCATACAGTCCTGCTTACAGATGTTCTGGCCGTAGTCACAGCGCTAAAAAGCCAGAAAAACACTGAGCTTAATGACTTAAGAGCAGTACTCTGTCAACTATGCCAGCAGTCCGCACCAAAAAGGGTAGTGGTACAGTGGGTCCCATCACACTGCAACATCCAAGGCAACGAGGAGGCAGACAGACTGGCAAAAGAAGGTGCAAGACTACCACAACCAGATACTAGTATGGCGTACGAAGAGTCAAAAAGGCTTATTAGAGCAAGATACATGACCAAATGGGAAACTGAACATACCGGCTACACCAAAAACGATGCCTATTACCAGTTGAACAGAAGAGAGCAGGTCGTTGTCTTCAGACTTCGCACTGGCCACAATAGACTGAGGTACCACCTATTCAACAAATTGAAGATAGGTGGTACTGACGAATGCCCGTGTGGTACCGGGAAAATGACCGCTGAGCATCTGCTGCAGAACTGCCCGACATACGAGTATCAGAGAGAGCAGATGTGGCCATCACCAGTGGCAACACAAGACAAGCTATATGGCAGTGTCGACAGCCTCAGGATGACCGCGGCTTTTTTCGAAAAAATAATGGTTACTGTCTGACTGCGTACGAAGAAAAAGAAGAAGAAGAAGAGAACAATATGAGTTCAGTATTGCAATTACTAAGTTGTGAATGATTTTGTTCATCATCATCAAGTGCATTGGAAATCATGTACCTCTACTTCCTATTTTCACGTATGTCTTTTATCAGTTTCTCCGTTGAACGTCAGCCATGTCACTTCATCAAGTTGTCCAATATCTTGTCTCTTTACCTTCACCTGTCCTTCTTCCCCGCGATTATGCCGGTTGTCACTGTGTGTTTCAGCCTGCCTCTTCTCGTATTTTATCCGAAAAAGAATGACAGCTTAGTCCCGATTTTTGCCAAAAGCTGTCTTTGTGTCTTTTCCTCTTCAAGAACGACGTTATTAGCTTTATTTGCAGTTTGAAATTTTTAACATTCTTCGGTAAAACCACATACCCGTTGCCTCTAATGATTCCTGTACTTGCCTGATGATTGTCCATGACTCACTGCCGCATGCCAGTACTTGTTCCTCGTAGTATCCAAGAACTCTCTTCCTTAATTTCAGTGAAAGGGCTTTGTTGTACAAGATTCCCCTTCAACTCTGGAAGACAGATTTCGTCTTGGCTATTCTGTTCTTCATTCCATAAGTGCATCCCCAACCAGAACGAATGTGGATGTTCACCTTTATACAACATTTTGGAGATTTGTGCTTCTTAATTACTATCATTACTTCAGTTTTCTTTTGATCTAAGCTCAAGCCTTTATTTTTGCTTTGAACAACTAACGTGCTGACCATTTCTTGTAAGTTTGACTCATTCTGTTAGAACTAAAGAAGGGAAGGCTGAGATGAAATGAGCGTATCAATGCATCTGACTAATAGAGATCATACCTTCACGTTAAACGAATGGGGATCAGGATGGTAGTACGCTCGGTTCTCGGGACAAAGAGGATGTGTTCGATAATTGTCTTCGGCACACTCCAGTCGAACCAGTTATAAATTGAGTTAATGTTACGGATGGAAAGACAGAGAGAACGGGAACTGAGGTATCGTGCATTAAAGGTCATTAACAGGTGTTCCACAGAACCGTTTGGTGCCTCGAACGGTCTTATTTACCTGAATACGTGAATCCTGGTATTCAATTAAGCAACTTTGCCTGATACCAGATAGCCATAAGCTGCATGAATCGGTGTCTGCCTTTCGCCTTGGGGTACCATGATGGTCTGGGGAGGGGGGGGGTGATGCTGATCATCTCTCCAACACGTTGACCGGCTGCGGGCAGAGGTTTTTGTAGTTGTATGGCCACCAAAAAGACACCCTCGATGCAAACATTATGGAAACTAGATGTCGCATTATAAGATAATCTCTGTTCTGGAATCCCCAATACAAGAGACGTTAAAGCGTATAAAGACATACGTGGAAAAAAAGAACTATGACCAGACGATACAGGACAGGAGTGCTTGTTGTGTGCATGGTTGAAGACATGTGCTTGTCATCGATCTGAACAGTTTTGATTTGATTGATATTTAGGAGCCGGAGATGCAGTTTACTGAATGAGCTGACAGCAGCTGCAAACTCATAACTGGCTGCTTGCATCAGGGTCAGCCAACCATAACTGACCAAGACTATATTACGGCATCCAGAAAAGAGGAATCCGAAGTGAGTTAACGCAGGTTTATAAGATAATCAACGGAAAGGATAAATTAGACTTTAACAAGTTGTTTTTTTCATTCAAAATACAGCAGTCTACAAGAACAAGAGCGCACACCCACAAATTAATTAAAGACAAGTCCATATTTGAAAAAAGGAAATATATATTTTTGGGCAGAGATTGGTGAATGCTTGGAATGCAAGACACAGGAAAAAGTTGGAGCAGAGTCAGTTAATACATTAAAGAATAAATTGGATGTACAAATGTATTTTTAAATCAAGTGAATGTAGAAGAAACTGGTTGTATACGTACTCTACAAGATCTTCTAAAACAGGATAAAGAGGTTAAGATAAGTTAAGTCCAGTCAAGTCAAGTCAAGTCCAGTCAAGTCAAGTCAGATTAATGTAGTCTGGCTAAGAGAATAGAAATGACAGTGGGAAATTAATTCTGGTACCTAACAAAAATCCATATCTGTAACCTTCGACACAATGTCCTTTTTAAGAAGAACGCCGAAGATTAAGAGGAAAAAGAAGAGTGGGAATAATAATAATAATAATAATAATAATAATAATAATAATAATAAGAAGAAGAAGAAGAAGAAGAAGAAGAAGAAGAATAAGAAGAAGAAGAACAAGAAGACGAAGAATAAGACGAAAAACAAGAAGAAAAACAAAAAGAAGAAGAAGAAAAAGATACATATGAAGAAGAAGAAGAAGAAGAAGAAGAAGAAGAAGAAGAAGAAGAGGAAGAAGAAGAAGAAGAAGAAGAAGAAGAAGAAGAAGAAGAGGAAGAGCGAAAAGAAAAACACTGATATATACAATTTACTGATCTGGCTAAAGTACTCTGTTATAATAGTTTGTACGCAGACATTACACGCATACCTTACACATTACACGTGTACCTTACACATTACACGCGTACCTTACACATTACACGCGTACCTTACAATTATTTCAACGGTTCCCTAGCGACAAAAAGTTATGGGGGAAAAGCTGTACTAACAGCTCTTCTACAAAAACAATGTCGGCAATGAGACAGCCTTTATTTTACTCTATCTACAGAATAGGAACAAGTCTAGTAACTAATACTGGCACCTTTCATCGCTGATGGTCGAGATTTGAGTAAGCGTTGACTGCTTCAGAAGATGTTGGTGTAGTAATCATGCAGGAAGCAACGTCTGGCACTAACTAGGCAAATCAATATGGCAAAACAGGGACCCGGCGTTCGATATATCTGGAAATTGGTGGAGTCTGTACTTTACTTAAGGGTAGGAAGCTGATGAAGGTTTTTGTGTTAGCAGCTTCTTTGTATTCGGTCTCAGCTTTTGTGAGGGTGGGCGGTGACCAGTTGTCGTCCTGGGCTCATTGATGATATTGTTGTGGGGGATAGTGTGGTAGGGATATATTTGCGATTGTCTTAGCTATCGTGAGAGTGAGAGAGTTTGTCAGTTGTGTTCTTAAACTCGTGGTTGACACTGTCGTTGGGGATAACGTGGTTGTGACTTGTTTGTTGTAGCTTGTCCTAGGCTTAGAGTTGATGTTGTCGTTGGGGATAAAGTGGTTGTGACTTGTTTGTTGTAGCCTGTCCTAGGCTTAGAGTTGATGTTGTCGTTGGGGATAAAGTGGTTGTGACTTGTTTGTTGTAGCCTGTCCTAGGCTTAGAGTTGATGTTGTCGTTGGGGATAAAGTGGTTGTGACTTGTTTGTTGTAGCTTGTCCTAGGCTTAGAGTTGATGTTATCGTTGGGGATAAAGTGGTTGTGACTTGTTTGCTGAAGCCTTTCCAAAGCTTAGAGGATGTTGTCGTTGGGGATAAAGTGGTGAGACGATTGTGGAAGCCATTCCTAGACTCATAGTTGATGTTGTCGTTGGAGATGAAGTGATGAGACTTGTTTGTTGAAACCTTTCTTAGGCTTAGAGTTGATATTGTTGTTGGAGATAAAGTGGTAGAAACTTGATTGTGGAAGCCTTTCCTAGACTTAGAGTTTATGTTGTCGCTTAGGATGATATGGTAGAGACTTTATTCTACAAGCGTTACTTAGTTTCATATCTGATGGTGTCGTTCAGATAAAGTGTTAGAAACGTATTTTACAAGTGGCCTCACATTTCGTTACTCTAAAAGTCAGGTACCAATTTACAGCTTGGTAATCAGTTGCGTAATATAAGATGTTCATTGTAAATAGGCACCTAACCTATGGCTAGGGAATGAAAGACAGCGAGGAAGGGAACTGGCCCTCTCACCCCCACCCCCCCACCCCCTCCGCTCAAGATGTGGTTTAGTACTTCTTCCTCTTCTTCCTCGTTCGTCTTCATACCTCGACTTCAATGACTTTAACAAAGGCAGTAGTCGACTCAAGGCTCTGTACACTTCCGTACAGCTTCTCGTGGAAGGACACTGGCTGTTGTCAAATGTTACTTCTTTTGTCGGTATACAGTGGACAGGACTGCAAAATATGTTCTGCTTTCATGGGGGCAGTGCCGCAGGCACAAAGGTCTGTATTGTCAATATTGAATTTGTTGTACAGATGCCATCTATATCTGGCTTAGTACAAAGATGTCTCTAATACTTCATCCACTATGACGGTTTCTGCTTTGGAACATTCCAAAACAGATCTAGGTTTAAGTACCTAGTCAGATTTGGAACATACCAAAACAAATCTAGGTTTAAGTACCTGGTCAAATTTGGAACATACCAAAACAAATCTAGGTTTAAGTACCTGGTCAAATTTGAAACATACTAAAATAAATCTAGGTTTAAGTACTTGGTCAGATTTGTAACATACCAAAACAAATCTAGGTTTAAGTACTTGATCAGATTCACTACGAGAGGCTAGGAAATTGTCCAGCCTGTGGTAAGTTCCTTCATTAAAACTATCAACCAAAACTACGTTGTTTCTGGGTCCCACTGGAAGGTTATATAGGACCGAGGAATAAAGGCCGCTTGCCTGATCAGTCTCGACGCACTGTATATGTAAGTAAGTAAAGGTCCCATATACATGCAAATGTGCCATATTGGGAATGTAGTGTTAGGGCCATATTTTTCTTTAGCAACAGTACACTAGGCGGTGATAGTGTCAACATCTCGCCAGACGGCTTTATTTCCCAGGTTATTCTAGTACCCATATTTTAGGCTGGGTTGTCCTCGGTCTGTTTTGCGATCTGAGAAATCACACACTAACAATGTGATCGAACCGCGATCGCCCGGCACGGAATCCTGCGCGCTAACCACTGGGATACCGTGGGCCCCCCCCCCCCCCCCTGTACATCCATTCCTGGACACATTGATTATTAAAGCAAATGACAGCGGTAATTCAATGACATATGCTCTCAGAGTGAGATATGTTACTGCACCAGCTCTCAGAGTGAAATATGTTACTCAGAGTAAATGACGGTTTGTTGATCAGCTCAATTCTAAGGCCCATAACAGATACTGCTGTCGAGGATGAAGTGTGAAAAATTTCACTGAGCTGCTGTCATGTTTGCCAGGTGGTAGTAACTTGATTCGTGACAAATACAGGACCCAGGCCACCTAATGACCTGCCCCAGCCTCCAGAAAACATGCATTAGATGCATGACAAATGACAAGGCAATCCATGTCGCTGAATAATTAATGCATGTTGTATACCGTGGTGCTTGGACACAGAAAGTCAAGTATTGGAGAAATCTGGTTCGCTGACCTTCATTCAAACAGTCAACTATGAGTGTCTGACTGCTAATCTTTCGATCACTGTGTCTTCCTCCCGTCAGGGTATGTGATGATTTGGTGGGCACCTCCCTTTCTAGCCGCTACTGTTTCTTGGAAATGCAATGCAAGATGCATCGTTACTCGAGATCTCAGCTTTTGCAAGATGCGATGATTAGTTCCCGTCTTTGTCGCACGTTTATACCTAAGCAAACTATTTCCTTTTCTACGATCCTTGCTCATTTACACTGGGACTCAGATCCTTCAATAAAGTATGCTCTTATTGTCATGGTCTCAATACCGCAGCAGAATTTCTCCTCGAGTACTATCACATAGAACACATCTTTCTCATCAGATCTGTGTGCTGGAAGCAGTCTTGAAGTGTATGTGCTGGTGTCATGTTTGCCAGGACGCAGTAACTTAATTAATGACTTGATTCTTGACTCTATGAACCAACATCATCACACAAGGGACATTCCCATCCGCTCAAGCAGCCAGCCAAGCGTATATATACTCAGAGTTGCAGTCAGCTGTTGATTTTATGTTCTTAATATCTTTCCAGACAGGACACACTTTTTTCACTCTCCCGAAGTACCAAAAGCTGGACACACCTATCTTGAATGTGGTGTACAGGTGGTGTTTCATTCTGTTGTGGTCAGTTCGGAGACGGAGTGTGATAACTTGGGCTTTTCTAGGTAGTTGGTTGTATAGCTTTGTAATCTAGGAAACATTAGTACTCGGTGAAGAAAGAATAGGAAAACTGTAATATTCTAAGTACGTGGGTGGTAGAATTCGGCAAAAGAGGGATGTGCATAAAGTTAGCATCCTCATAATGTAAAACTAATTTCTACACAAACCAACTCTATCTGAGCACACGGAAGTGCTTTGACACATGCTACCTGTAAGAATGACTAGCTGCAGTGGGATTCCTCTGCTCCATGTGACAACGTATATTACAACTTGGTTTAAGTACCAGGTCTGAATTACCCTGAGAGGCTAGAGCTCTAACTGTCCAGTCATTCGAAATCCTATTTATTATTAAAGTTTATCCAATTTTACTTTAGATGAGACACTTCTGCATAGTTTGTGTCATCCACGAATTTTCAAATCGTGGGTCTCATATCATTGTCCAAATCGTTTTTAATATCAAGAACAAAACTGATCCCAAACACTGAGCCCTGTGTCAATCCATCTCTTTTACCCCACAAAATATTCTTTATTCATGTCCACTTTCTGTCTTCTTTCTGTTAACCAATTTTCAATCCATTTGACAATTTCGTCACCTATTACATGTGATTTTAACTTCCTAAACAATCTCTGATGAAGTACTCTATCAAAAGCCTTTTTCAAAATAATGAGGTCTGTTTATTACAATCCCAGTTAATGCCCACGTGAACACACGGTGTAGTAACAAAAATCAAATTTAACAACTGTGTGAGGGGAGGGGTTTGCAGGAAGTCAGCGGTGCGTCCACTGAAGTCACGATTTAATTTGAGGACACGAAAGATTATTCATGAACTTTTTCATGTCGATACGAAATGCTGTTGGCGAACGAATTTTCTAAAATGCCTCATAGCCGTTTCTTCAGAAAACATACGTTTGACAAAAGAAATTATTTTCTCGCAAAATTATTGTTGCTACTGCCTTTGTTATTCTCCTTAGACATCCGTAAACTTGGTGAGAAGAGTAACACATGAATTTGGTGGAACATACTGATCAAGACCCCGACCTCACTTCATAGAAGAGTTTGTTCAAACCGCCTTGCTCACATCAGTCTAATTCACGACGTGTGGACCAACACTGAATCCCCACAGTCGCGAGCTTACTAATGAGCCTCGCATTGCACTATAACGAGGATGACCCTTGCCCATATTCACAAGTACTTCTCGGTATGTAAGAAAAACCACTGTAACCAGCCACAAAGAAGCATCAAGAGTTAAATTAACGCAGTACGAGTGGCTTCCAACATCTTCAGATGTCAAATGTCTTCTTTATCTAATAGCAATCTAATATGTTTGATGAAGAATAGTTTTGAAAAAAACGTGGGTTCTTCTTCGTCTTCTTCTTTTTCTTTTTCTTCGTCTTCTTCCTCTTCTCCCTCTTGTGTCTTATTGCCATTGCCCTGCGGTGTCGCCGAGAGGAAGTATGCGTAGACTTCTGGTTTGCGCTAGATGACAGTGTTGTGCTGTCTATAGGTTGATCTCTTAGAGCACTTCTTAGATCCCCTCGAGCCATCCTCGCCAGGACCCACCGTTTGCTCAGGCGCCAAAACTTCCATGTTGCATGATCTCTCTGCAGGTTGATCATTACTGCATCCTTGTGGGATAACCAAACCACTTTATTTTACAGATGATGAATAAGCGAAGCCTATAGCATTACATATTTCATTGAATTTTAATCATACCAAACAAAATGTCCAGTGGACCTAAACTTTTCTGAGTAATTTAAGGTCGTGTAGTGTTTTTGCAAAACTACTATTCTTCTCGTTCACCAGGAAAATGACCAAACACCAAACCGCCATTTCACATGGAAATCCAGGAAAGAAAACCAAAGTTCCCAAAATTGAAGCTAAGATTTTACATTAAGACTCAATTATTTTTTGTAAATTTCTAGTTCAACAAATTGACGTTTACTTTAGGACTAGTAAATTTCACTTTTTAGTTTGTATTGTATTTTTATTGTCAAGTCCTTAATGACAACTATCAGGTCGGAATGTTGATTATGGTAGGATGGTGTTCTCAGGTAGATTGTTTTATGGTGGGATGGTGTTCTGAGGTAAAATGTTGCATGGTAGGATGGTGTTATCAGGTAAAACGTTTTATGGTGGGATGGTGTTCTGAGGTAAAACGTTTTATGGTGGGATGGTGTTCTAAGGTAAAACGTTTTATGGTGGGATGGTGTTCTAAGGTAAAACGTTTTATGGTGGGATGGTGTTCTGAGGTAAAATGTTGCATGGTAGGATGGTGTTATCAGGTAAAACGTTTTATGGTGGGAAGGTGTTCTGAGGTAAAACGTTTTATGGTGGGATGGTGCTCTGGGGTAGATCGTTTTATGGTGGGATGGTGTTCTGAGGTAAAATGTTGCATGGTAGGATGGTGTTATCAGGTAAAACGTTTTATGGTGGGATGGTGTTCTAAGGTAAAACGTTTTATGGTGGGATGGTGTTCTAAGGTAAAACGTTTTATGGTGGGATGGTGTTCTCAGGTAAAACGTTTTATGAACCATTTCTGTAGTTATTCCATTCACATTATCACATTCTTCTCAGCGTCAGTCCGGCAGATCTGTCGAACGCGACGACGTCAACAATATTCTGAATGCGTGCCGGTCTTTAGCAACGCTGTACCAAGGCGGGCCTAGGTCTTTGGTCAGTCCATCCCGTCATCGCATGTGTGGGCGACCCCGCGGACATGTACAGGCATAGGGCCACCAAACCATTCTACGTGCCCATCTGTTGTCAGGCAGGCGTACCTCATGTCATGCCCAAAAATGTTTACGTGATATGGCGGCTTCCATATCGTCCGCAAACAAAGTTTGATGTCGAATTTCTTCGTTTCGGATCTTATCTCGTAACGAAATTATTAGTATGCGCCGTTACAGTGCTATCTGAGTAAATCTAAGATTTTTATCATCTGTTGTGTGCAAGTTCCACATTTTGCATCCGTCAATCATTGCAGGAATGGCCAGGGAATTGAAAGTGTGTGCTCTTGCCGTGGTGTTTTTCATCTCTTGGAGTATTGGATTTATGAAGTTAAAGGAAAACCAAGCTACTTTTTGCCGTCTAGAGATTTCGTGGTCAATTTTGTGGTTGGCATTTATCTCTTGACGTAG
Source organism: Ariolimax columbianus (assembly GCA_036924085.1). Taxonomy (NCBI): domain Eukaryota; kingdom Metazoa; phylum Mollusca; class Gastropoda; order Stylommatophora; family Arionidae; genus Ariolimax; species Ariolimax columbianus. The sequence goes on from JAVGWX010000019.1 coordinate 25,515,536, forward strand.
GTAGATATAGGAGTTGACATCCTCGATGGTTTACTCTCCTAGTCTGATATCCTGCTTTGGACAGTAGCAGTTTCTGATACATTGTGTTTTACTTTTATTTATATTCAAAACAGAATTAGGGATCAAGACGCTGAGCAGCAGCGCATGAGCTGCAGTAATCAGCGACCCATAGCTGATTGCTAGCGTCAGGGCCAGCAAACTAGAGATGCCAAGACCCTTGTACACCTCCACGCGGTGATCCTGGATAACAGGCTGCAGCAGCGCAAATTGGCTAAGCAGAAGGGATCGGAGAGGAAATGCTAACCAGGTATTCACAAAAATGATTGCTGTAGTCGGATGTGTTGGACCGAAAAGTGCAAATATCGAAGCCAAGTGGTAAACTACGACACAATGCATTCCGTTCTCTGGACTACATTCTGTTACTTAAGCCCGTTCAGGGTTTGGTAGGGGGAGATTGAGAACGAACGAAACCAACCCAAGCCAACCCAGAATTAGCATACTGTCACTCGTACGTATTTGGTAATTGTCTCAATATTTATGTTTATTAGTTCTTACTGCTGTGTTAATTTATATCTCAAAGTGCCATTCAGAAGAACTCGTGGCCAAGCGATACAATCATCATCATCATCCTCACTACTATCATCATCATTATAGTTTTAACTCTTTGCGAAGAAAAGGTATTCAAAAAATACATGCCAATTAATGCCGAAGATTGATGTATTGGACTGCAAGGTGTCAATATAGTAGTCAAACTGTAAGCTAGTGACACAACGCATTTCTCTCTCCAGACTACATCCTGCTACTTACAAATCCCTGTTCAGGGATGTCGTATTGGGAGTTTGAGAAGAAACGCAGAAGAAGAATGTCAAGTCATCACAAGTTGACCTGTCCAAATATGCTTCAGTATTAGTGGCTCACAGTTTCTACAGAAAGGGGTTACCAGCCCGATGCTAAACGCTTCTTAGTCGCCTATAACGACATACTGGGCAGGTTACAGTGTTACTAATCTGTATTCCTCTTTCGGGCACAAGTGACAATCGTCTCCTAATACTATGTTAGGTCTAAGTTTGAATCATTCGGTGGTGAAAGAAAGACATAAGCGGGCCACTGGCTGGCGATAGAAGTAGTAAGCGACCTTTATTTCTCTCTCCTATAACTTCCCTAGAGAAAACTCATCATTAGAAACAGGCAGAAATTACAGTTGCAAATCTTAAATACAATTTATAACTTATGTTAAATATTTTGTCATTTTTAGTTTGCAAATATAAATAATATAAATGAATGTATGCGACTATTGAAGGTAGTACTTAGGGCTGGCAACTTCGCAATATAAAAATTGTTGGCACCGAAATGTACTGCAAACAAATTGATTATGGATTTCCTGAAAATGGTTAAGGGTAAACTAAACGCAGTGTTGAATCAATATTCCGCCATCTGGATTGACAGCTACATGATGATGATAGAGCCAATGTATATTACGATATTGAATGTGTAAATAGCAGAACGTTTGTGAGGAATAAATTCAATCTCTGATCTAGACACGCTCCAGTTTACACAACTGTAAATAAAAGCCTGGTTTATAGTTAGGGACGGCAAGGATTTGAAAAAAAGGGAACGTTTCACACTACCTAAAGAAAAGAAAATCTCAGACATAGAAATATTAACTCTACGACACTTCATCCTCGACGACAGTGTATTCTTTGAGACATATTCTATCTTTATTTAAATGAAATCATCATCATGTAGCTTGTACTTGTTAGATCGTCGCTCTCGTAACTGTTATTCGGTAGAAATCTCGATCAGCGGTCAATCAACTCGCCTGCTCCATAGCCTTATGTCTTGTGTCCATCTACGCCTTGGTCCGCCTCTGCCTCATCTTCCTGAAACACTGCCCTCCAGAACTGCTTTTTAGAATCCGTCATGGCGCTTGATGGGGCCTAAAAATCTCAGCTTCCGAGACATAACGTGGTTTATAAGCCAGTTCATTTCGACCCTCAGATCTTGCAGGATGGTTTTATTTGTTATTTTCTTTACCAAAAGTATTTGTAGGATTCTCCTGCAGCATTTTATCTCGAAAACCCCAATTGCCTTTCTTAATATTTGTGAAATGGTATCGCATCCGTTCTCGAGAGAACGCATGTTCTTGTGATCTTCAGAATTAATTCTTTGTTAGTATTATGCCACGCATTTTGCATTCTGTTCAGTCTATGCATTGCTATGGAAAACCGTCTCCTTATTTCCTTTTAAAAAAAATAAATTTGTACAATTGGTGTGTTTTTTGTTGTTGTTGTGTGGTTACATTATACTTCTTCTTCTTCTTCTGCGTACACAGTCAGACAGTAACCATTATTTTTTCGAAAAAAGCGGCGGTCATCCTGAGGCTCTCGCCACTGCCATAGAGCTTGTCTTGCAGTTCTACTGGTAATGGCCACATCTGCTCTCTCTGATCCTCGTATGTCGGGCAGTTCTGCAGCAGATGTTCAGTGGTCATTTTACCAGTACCGCACGGGCATTCGTCGGTACACCCTATCTTCAATTTGTTGAATAGGTGGTACCTCAGTCTGTTGTGGCCAGTGCGAAGTCTGAAGACAACGACCTGCTCTCTTCGGTTCAACTGGTAATAGGCATCGTTTTTGGTGTAACCAGTATGTTCGGTTTCCCATTTGGTCATGTATCTGGCGGTTACATTATACAATTATTATTCTTCGCTTCGCGTTTGTCATTCTTGTTACTTTCAGTGTAAGGCTAGGATGAGGTTTCTTGACCGGGCCCTAATATGTGCTTCGCATATGGGGAGTTTTACTCGTTCTTTTACTAGACTGGGATTACAGAGTGCCAGGGTTCGAGTTCAGGGTTATTTTATCTTTTTTTTTTAATGTTTAATTTTGACACTAATAGCACAATGTGGGTAGGAATAGTGTGCTGAATAGCGTTCTTTTTGAAGCCATTTTTAAGTGTTTCAATTGAAATACTGGCGACATTTGCCCAATAATTTGACTTGCTTTAATTCATCTGTTTTGACATTGGGTTATTAAATTATGGAATTGATTCGGTCCTGTTTAGCTGAGCAGTGTAGAGGCATTAAGTTAAGAGACAGAGAATGTTGTAGGTCCATTGCAATCAAACTTCGACGTTGAGACGGTACTTGACAGTGTAATTATTTTAACTTGACTACACTTAACGTCTTTATATTGGTTTATAAGACTTTGTGGAGCGTTTAGTCTAGTCGACAGTGAGCTGGCTTGCTAAGACTAAGATTACACCGCACCAGGGTTCGAAATCATGGACGGACAGAAACAAATTGGGGCGTGCTTCGTTGCTGGTACGACCGTTCCTCCAGTCAACTAAGCTGAAAGTGGGTACCAGACGTATGAGTAGAAGAAGGTATAAACAGTAAGGAAAGGCACTGGCCACACCACTTTACACAGGACGGGGCTTAGTCCATGAAGAGTTATCTTCATCCCTTACGGAATTTGTTACCATGTGACCCATCTTTACCTTTACCTTTAGAAGATTCCGTAAACGACCAATTTCTTTTACTTCACTTGATCTAAAAATAACTATGCGCATTAAATGCATTTTTGAATGTATTAATTGACCTTGCTTACAATATTTCTGTGGCAATACATTCCAATCATTCATCCGTATACGTAGAGCATGCCCCCACAGCAGTTGTCCTCTTTTAACACAAGGCTGTTTCCAAGCATTTGTTGTCGTTCATTTTCAGTTTCAATACGAAGCTGAGGTTTTAGATGCAGTTGTGCCCCTTACAGGAAGCATGTATCACATCCGTTTGCATTTCCTGGATATAATTGCAATTATTTATTAGACGAAGAGGTTCCCAGCCCCAAACACAACCTTCTTTAGTCGCCTTTTACGACATATTCTAAAGGTTACAGTGTCCTTATTCTTGTCATCACCCAATACCACTCGCAGTCAGATGGGTGACCGCTGATATTTTAAATCGATCTTTCTGTAGCGTATCTTAAATTCAGTCATTCCTTCTTTATTTTGGTCTTCCTCTATTCTAATGTCTTGCTTGCTGGTGCTATTGGCAAGCGCAGTGGCTAAGGTAGGTGGAAACATTTCTGGCGTATGTCAAAACAACTTAGTTGTCTGTATGTCGGTCTGTCTATCTGTATGTCTGTCTAGGATATGCGAGACGTTATTTCCATTTCTCTGTCTGATTTCTTCGTAATTCACTTTGTTTCGTTTCTACAGAATTCACTTTGATTAGTTTCTACATAATTCACTTTGTTTGGTCTCTGGATAATTCACTTTGTCTGGTTTCTGCATAATTCACTTAATTTGGTTTCTACAAAATTCACTTAGGTTTCAACATACAACATAATTCCTTTTATCTGTTTTCATCGTAATAAGCTGTGTCTGCATTTTTCATAATTCACATGTCTGGTTTTTTCATAATCAACTCTGTCTGAGTTTTAATAATTACATGTGTCAGTTTTTGTCCTAATTCACTTTGTCTGATTTCTTCATAATTCACTGTATCAGTTTTATTCCCCCATGATTCACTCGATCTGGATTATCCATAATTCATAAGGTCTGAATTTTTCATAAATAACTCTGTCTAGTTTATGTTCGTAATTCACTCTGTCTGGTGTCTCCTTAATTCACTGTGTCTCTTTTGATGGGTTCACCTCTATTTTATTGTTTCTGAAGTTACTTAGGCTGTTCTCTTCGCTCTTGGCCAAATTTCTCTGGTAGTATGGTTTGTTGTCCCGCTTACAAGCTGGAGCTTACAGAAGAAGGTGGACTTGGGTCTTCCTCGATGTAGTGCAAAGCAAAGCTGAAAAAGCAACACACACGACTAACCTAGTGCACCTACCTCTGTACCTATCAACTATTAGCAGAACACACACCACGAAGAGCGCAAACAGCAAGACAGCCATTGTAGTGAGAAGTATCATAGGTATAGTCCATGCTGTGGAAATTGTATGTATTCAAGTTACATATACATAACGTGGCAGAGGAAAGACAGAAAACGGTGGAAGACAATGGATACATGAGTCAGAAATAAAGGATGACATATTTAACTTAACTTCTTTTAACTGGTTAAGAAGACACTGTAGAGTATGTGTACAACCAACTTCTTCTACTGCATGTGATCAAGAAATAACTATGTGCATCCAATCTATTCTTGAATGCATTAATCTACCCTGCCACCACTTTTTCGGTGGCTATGCGTTTCAAACATTCACCACTCTTTGACCAGAAGAGTATTTCATAATATCTAATCTGGACATTTCTTTATTTCATTTGTAACTGTGTCCTCTTTTTTTTCTAGCCCGCTGTACTTTGAAAAAATAAAAATTGTTATAGTCTATTAATAGCATGTAGCATGCTGATAATACGAAACAAAACAACATTTAATGAAGAGATTGCTCCCTAATGTACGTTTTTAACGAAGGAGGGACAGTCATTGAGTAAAACAAATATTTTGAATAAATATTTTACAAGAGTACGAACCACAATTTTTTTTGTGTTTTATTTTGCGGCATTGTCTACATGCCTGACAACACACTTAGTCCACCTGTCCAGTTTCTTGTGGATGCCCAACCCAGTTGGTCCACCTGCCCAGTTTCTTGTGGATGCCCAACACACTTGGTCCACCTGTCAAGTTTCTTGTGGATGCCCAACCCAGTTGGTCCACCTGTCCAGTTTCTTGTGGATGTCCAACACATTTGGTCCATCTGTCCAGTTTCTTTTGGATGTTCAACACATTTGGTCCATCTGTCCAGTTTCTTTTGGATGTTCTACAGAAACAAGTTTGTTGGTGTGTTCTTTAACCAATTTTAAGCTGCCTCCATCACCTCGTTTTCATCTGCCAACCTCTGACACATCTTGAACACAATTTCCTATAACAAAGGTCCTCATGAACAATTTTGTGGGCAGCGCCGTGACTTATATTGAAATCTACGGCTTTTTCATCAATAGTGACTCGCATGTTGCCATAGACTGACTGGGCTATCTGCTGTTTCATTGTGGCAGTTGCCGCGCTGGCTTATCTCCCACTCCACGGTTTAAAAATGGTGTACTGTCTTAAGTTTTGAAATATTTCTAGTCATTTATACTCATATACAACAAATAAATAAGGCCTCGTTTGTTCTTCACGGTGCAAATCAACAGTGGGGCGGCCATTTTGCATGCTATATTTCGCATGCGTATAGTGCTCGATCGCCATGACCCCTGTATGGGGTATGGCAAAACAGTAACTGTGTCCTGAAATAAGTTTTTCCCGTTGTATATACTCTTTCATGCACTTTGAAACAGAATTCCTGTTGCTTAATGACTGTTCTTTGTATTGAGGTGGTTCATACTCTTCTTCATTGTATTTATCCAACGTTAGTTTGAACATAGCGGATTCCGTGGCGAAGTGGTTAAACCGTCGGCCTCTTGATCAGGTGGTGTGGGTTCGACTCCGGACTCCGTCGTCCTTTTCACGAGAGCTTGATGCGGAGTCCCTTGCATCTCGTTTTCACCCCCTAGTCGTCTTGTCCTTGACTTTCCACTGAGGTCAGGCGGCTCGAGACGAGAGAGTGAGGATAAGAAGTAGCACAGTTAATTCGTACTAAAAATAGCGCTAGCAAATAAACTATGCCATCATCGTCTACGATGGACGGCGGCCTTTGCCTTTTGCAATTTGAACATATCTAAAGAAAGCAGTGGTTAGCCTGAGACTATTGGTATCTCCCACGTGGTTGAGGTTTGTACAGCCCGCCTGCTGTACCCAGTAAACGTACTAATGACACGCAGAAGGGCGGTGGGCAATTGCGACGGAGGAAGACACTGAGTTTTGTATGAAGGTCGAGGTCCCTCCGATCTCACATCCTGTCACACAACCTCCATGGGTGGTTGAGAATGCAATGGCAGAATCGAGTACCGGACACCGAGATCCTCGTGAAGGTCAAGGTACCGAGTATCCGCAGATTAGGTGAGTCGGCTACATAGTGTGCGTGCCAGACATCGTCATTACTTCTTTCCGTCTTGTCAGACGATAGTAATTGTGCTTTAAAAAGGTAATTCAACTACAGTCCGTAACCAATCCGGGCAGAGAAGCGTCTTCCACAGTGTGCAAGAAAAATCCGGACCGTTTGCGGCATTGCATGGTGTGGCGTGTCTTCTCAAACTCTGAGTCTTTAGCCTATCAGCAATCAGTATCTCCTTTGTCTGTATTCCATACTTAATCATGCCCCTCCACGTAACACGATCCATGGCGTCCTGTTCCTATGATTCCAAATCGTTGCCTGCGTCATTCATATCCCGCTTGCATATATCGTTGTACCAAAGTACTGGTCGGCCCCGAGACCTTTTTCCCAACTGTAATTCTCCAGAGAGAAGATATTTTGGTATTCTGCAATCACCCACCCTCCGAATGTGTCCCAGCCAGCGGAGCCTTTGATGAATAAGGATGGAAAAGATTGTGACAGTGCCTGTTCTCTCCAACACCTCTGTGTTGGTGATCTTGTCTTGCCACCCAAAGCCCAGGATTCTGCGCAGGCACCTCATGTGATAACAGTTTAGCCGCCTCTCCTGGTGCATGTAGGTAGACCATGTCTCACTGAAGAAGGGTGCTGAAGACACAGGCCTTGTAAACAAGTGTTTTTGTTTTAACAGTGAGCTTTTTCTCCCAGACCCTTTTTGTTAATCTGCTCATTGTTGTTGCATGCCAGACAATCGCATCTAAAAAACACACGAATGTGCGCCTCTTTGGTGGGCGGGCACAAGCAGCGCTTCAAGGACTTCTTCAAAATATATCTGACTCTTCAACAACGACGCACACAAGTAGCTGGCCTAGGACCGCCAGACATGGTGTAGAACCACCATCAGAGACGTCACCATTACAGAGGAACGCAGGATCTCAGATCTTCGGTAAAACCACAATGAGCGGACTCATATGTCCGACCTACTTGCTGCATTTGTGGATTATGTTTATGGGCCAGAATTGGACCACACAGCCCCCTCTGGTCTCATCGGTGAGATGCAACACAATAATGTCTGACTGCTGTTATCATCATCGCTTGCGAGGGTGGCTATTATTATTATTATTATTATTATTATTATTATTGGTTTCCCCAAAGCGATAGTCCAGGAAAGGTATACGGTGGTGGTCATGTTTGCTTTCTCTGTTCCTCGTATTTTCGGAGTGTGGGATGATGGTAGAAGGATACGTGGGTAAAATGATGTTAGCGACATCATAATGTACAGCGAATGCAACAGAAAGTAGCACAGCAAGAGCACCTAGTGTGTTTTGGCGCAGATGTCCTGTGTGAGGACGTATACATGGGTTTGCTTTATGCTTCGTAAGGTGCGAAATGGAGAAGACGACGGCAGATAGGTAGGTAGACATGTTAGTAGGTAGGAAGGTAAGTAGATAGGCAGACAGATAAGTAGATAGGCATGTCATTCAATACGTAGATAAATAATAAACATCATGTTGCATGTCCTTTGTAGAACGTCGCTCCCATCACAGTCTGTCTGAAAGAAACTCGTTCCCTTGCCAAAACACCAGCTTCCGTCACAGTCATTCCCAGGCATATCTGGATATCTGGATATCTTGGTGCCATCGTCTTCTTGGTCTACCCCTTCCTCTTTTGACAGGCACCATACCTTCTATCACTGTTCTCTCAAGACCGTTGTGTCTCTTGATGTGACCAAAGTATTAGGATTTTCTAGCCAAAATGGAATTGATAAACCAGTTCTCCTCTATACTCAACTCTTGCCGAATGTCTACATTTGTTTTTTCTCTGTCCGGGGTATTTTGAGGATCTTTCTGTAACATTTTGACTCGAAGGATTCGATTCTTTGTCTAGAAGTTTTGGTAATCATCCCTGATTCACAGCCATAAGCTGCCACAGGAAAAACACAGGCTCTCAAAAAATAATAATAGTAATCATAATAAAAATAACAATAATAATACTAGCCCATTGGAAGCGAAGAAGACAATAGCATCATACTAGTGCTGCGAGATGAGTTCTCTCTTGGCTGAGAAGAGCAATTTTCCAGGCCCTGTCGCATCAAGAGCACACGTGAGAAGGGCCAGCTGTGGAGTTGTACGTTTTGTACTTTTGGGAACACGATTTTCGTGTGCCTCCGTAATGGCTTTTTGCTCTGCGATCTGAGCACCTTCTGTTATGCTAACGGTTTTAGATGGAACCATTCCTCTGCTCCGCCAGGCTCTCTTTTCTCCAAACACGGCTCCGTGTGATTTTGTACTGTTCTTCAAGCTGAAAAATCCGATGAAAGGGACCTAATTTAAGTCATGAGAAGACATTATACAGAACGCGATGACCCAGCTGTACACTACTCCCAATAAGGCCTTCCTGAAATGCTTCTACCAATAGTGGGCCCATTCGGAAAAGTGTGTAAAGTCTCACGGAGAGTACTTTGAAGGGAATTAGGGTTTCGAACTTCAAAGTTAGTAATTGTTTTTCTCCGGCCCATAGGTTATTCAACACACATCGTAAAAACAAACACACACACCCACACATACACACATAAATACTTATACGTACACACATATATATGATTTAGATGGATAGCACATGGATAAATTGATTACAAATGACGTGTAGAAATCTATGAATAAACTATTTTATAATGTCTTTGTGTATGACAAGGTTAAGAATAGCACCACTGCCCCACAGAGTATGTCGTACGAGGCGACTAACTGTGTGACATGTCATAACACCAGAAATAGTTAGATGGTTTGTTTAGAGCATCATAGATGGTGTCTAACATGCTGCGGGTCTACTTTACTCTAGTGTTTTTCTCGATTAACAACAATCCGCGGTAATTGTCCGAACGAAGTGGAGTAATGCGCTGCTCGAGCCCAGCCTGCTACGCAGGAAATCCTCATCCTGTAGAAGTACAGGTCGGCTAAGACTAAGAGATACCACCGAATGGTCGATGGCGAGCAAATGGCAGCTTCTGACGGAATATTCAATTGCTCATGAGAAATATTTTTCTGAAAGAAAATTCTAGAATTATTAAATACTTTCTGTTTTTGTGTTTGTTAATAATGTTTATAATTGTAATAGATGAATGATACGTATCTGTACATAGATTGATAAGCTCAATAGTAGATGTACACATATACAGTTAGATGGTCATATATATATATATATATATATATATATATATATATATATATATATATATCTTTACACACGCACGCACGTACATACATACAAACATACATACATACATACATACATACATACATACATACATACATACATAATAATAATAGCACACATAATAATAGTCCATCGTTGTCGATGAGGACCGCCGATATCATCCTTGTCACAGATTTCCCTGTTGGGTGTGGGTGCGCATGTGGCTGAACAGGCCAATGCGAGCACGAAAACATCTGCTACATATCGGGCACACGAGGTTTGTAGAAGGGGATGGTGTTCCCGCTGCTCGGGATTTCCGCGTCTCGCGTCTGTTCTGGGCTTTCACAACACGGTCGTCTTCACCGGCAGCTACACCCGATTTGACTGCGCTTCTCCAGTCAGATCTGTTTTGCGCAAGACATTCCCAGGTGTCGATGTCTATGTGGCAACTTTTCAGTGAGTCCTTCAGACCGTCTTTAAAACGTTTCTTTGGGCGCCCTCTCTCGCGCCATCCCTCTCTCAGCTCGCCGTAGAGAAGCTTCTTTGGGAGCCGCTCGTCTGACATACGGACGAGGTGTCCGGCCCATCCTAGTCGTATTTTCTAGCAGTGCATGGATACTGGGCATGTGAGCCCTCGAGAGAACCTCGATGTCAGTGACACGATCTTTCCATTGGATGTGGAATATTCGCCTCAGGCAACCTGTGTGGAAGTGGTTTAACCTCCTTGCATGTCCAGATTATACACATACATACATACATACATACATTTATAGATATATACATACATACACACATACATACATACATAATTTGCCCTTGTACATACATACATACATATTATGCCCTTGTACATACATGCATACATACATACATATATACATACATACATACCTACATTCATACATACATACATAATATGCCTTTTTACACACATACATATATACATACACTATTGTACATACATACATACATACATACATACATAGATACATATATACATACATACATGCATACATACATACATACATACATACATACATACATACATACATACATACATACATACATACATACATACATACATCATATGTCCTTGTACATACATACATACGCCCTTGTACGTACATACATACATATACTATCATCTTACTTTCCTTTGATTCACTGTGTGTTGTCTGAGCTAAGCGTTGTTGTTGGTGACCTTTCTTGGAATCAGCTGACTGCACCATATAGACGTTCTGTAAATCTGAAGTAGGTGCACGGGAAACAATATCACAAACAAAATGGAAAATTGGCCGTGTGTTTCTGGGCCCCGAATATGTAGGGTAGAATGGGAGCACTGTAACCTGTTAGGGATTTCGTTAGCGATAACTAACGAAGTCTGTGAATGGGTCTGGCGGATCGTCGTGTAAACGAGCTTTGAATTAACGTGAGACGGAAATAGAATTTAAGAAAGGGATGTAATTGTGTTATTTTATGGAGATCTCGAGCAGTGTAAACATACATATGAGCACAGCCACCAAGATTGGTCGTCCAGTGGATTGCCTCCCACTGCAATACGGAAGGCAATGAAGCTGTAGGCAAGCTAGCAATCTGTTGAGGAACATCCCCACTAAACAGACCTGAGTATCACGATTATCGATGTAAAGACATTGATTAATTCCATCTTCAAGGAGAAAATGGTCTGATCAACACCCCAACTTCCGAGCAGAAGATAACTAACATGATTCAACAAGACAAGAGCAAGTCGTCATCATCAGACTGAGAACTAGGCATAATCTTCAGACTGAGAACTGGGCATAATCTGCAGACTGAGAACTGGGCATAATCTTCGGACTGAGAACTGGGCATAATCTTCAGACTGAGAACTGGGCATAATAGGCTCAGGGGTCATCTTTACCACAAAATGAGGATTGGGACAGATGCCAAGTGTCCGTGCCGAAAGCATATAATGACCGTGGAACACATCCTGCAAAAAAGTGTACGCTTTGCCGGAAGAGAGACAGAACAATATTGGCCTCGCGAGAAAAATGTGAGACAAACGGTGTACAGAGATAAACCAGTCTTACAAGAAATGGCTTCCTTTGTAAGAGAAGCCAAGACCTTGATCTGAGGATGAACGAAGAAAAATAAGAATGGCTAGAAAAACTTTAACATTTCTTCATAATGATCAGTTTGCGTTCTCTGCAATAGTAGTAGGGAAGTCACTATTGCAGCCAACTTCCATATAGTTATCCTGTATCAACGTATTTATATGATGTTGCAGTGGTGGCTTCTATAAAACGTTATAGATGCTGTTGCAGCCTCATACACAACCCTGATCAGTCGCCCAAATGTGCAATGGAGTGTAGATGAGCGAGTCGGCTTCCTACAACAAAGGTTTTAATCCCCGATCTTGAAGCACGTCAGAAGATGACGCAGTGAATGAGCTAGCAAACAGTTGTCATCATAGCTGACTGCTTACTTCAGGGTCAGAGTACCGAAACTGATTATGACTGTAATCCGCTTCCAATGGAAGCCTACGGAAACACATTGCACTAGTGTAGGCTGGCTAAGTGAAATGGGGTCGCAAATGGAAGAGAAATCCGGTTCCAAAAATATCGTGCTGAAGTCAGATGTGACGGGTCGAAAGGCACATATATCACAGACTCGCTGTAAATTACGACACAACTTCACACACGTCATTCTAAGAACGAATGCAAAAGACGAAGGGGAGGAGACACTCCAGTTGAGAACCAAAGCTATCTTCAGCTCCAGGCGAAATATACTGATCAAGGCCCCCACATGCTTTTCTCCTCGTGGTTTCTAGAAACAAGTGTATCATCGCATTCTGGTCAACGAAGTGGGGATCCACACTGCGATCCCTATAGCGGTGAGTTTATTAAAGAGTCTCTCATTGCACTATAGTTCATCAGGAGGACCTCGGCTTACTTTTAAATTACGCCTGGAGATAAAAGAAGAGCCCCGGTAACGATGACGCGAACGTTAACGCCAGAGAAAAAGATGATACCAGGTTCAGACTCTAATGCTTCTTGGATCACATAGTACCAAATAGCAGAAAGATAGCACTGTCATTCGCTACTGGTAAGTACACAAGCAATTTCAGAACGGAGGCAGAGGCACTGAGGGCGGCAGTGGAAGAAATGGTGACACACAGTGAAAATGAAAGCCATACAGTCCTGCTTACAGATACTCTCGTCGTAGTCACAGCGCTAAAGAGCCAGAAAAATACTGAGCTTAATGACTTAAGAGCAGCACTCTGCAAACTGTGCCAGCAGTCCGCACCAAAAAGGGTAGTGGTACAGTGGGTCCCATCACACTGCAACATCCAAGGCAACGAGGAGGCAGACAGACTGGCAAAAGAAGGTGCAAAACTACCACAAACAGATACCAGTATGACGTACGAAGAGTCACAACGGCTTATTAAAGCCAGATACATGACCAAATTGGAAACCGAACATACTGGTTACACCAAAAACGATGCCTATTACCAGTTGAACCGAAGAGAGCAGGTCGTTGTCTTCAGACTTCGCACTGGCCACAATAGACTGAGGTACCACCTATTCAACAAATTGAAGATAGGGTGTACCGACGAATGCCCGTGCGGTACTGGGAAAATGATCGCTGAACATCTGCTGCAGAACTGCCCGACATACGAGGATCAGAGAGAGCAGATGTGGCCATCACCAGTGGAACTGCAAGACAAGCTCTATGGCAGTGTCGACAGCCTCAGGATGACCGCCGCTTTTTTCGAAAAAATAATGGTTACTGTCTGACTGCGTACGAAGAAGAAGAAGGATCACATAGAATAGTCAGCTTTACACCCACGCCTGTCAGTTCATATGGGAAAACCCACATTCTTCTTCCTTTTTGTTCGTTCTCAAACTCCCACTACCAAGCTCTGAAACATGCTTTGCAAGTGGCAGGATGTCTGGATAACGGAATACTTTCTGTTGTAGTTTACAGCTTGACTGTGATATTTTCACCTTTCGGCCAGACACATTTGACCTCAGAAGGCCTTTTTGAGTATTGGGCTAGTCTTCAATTTTCGAACCATTCTCCTTAGCTAGTTTGCTCGGTTGCAACCACTTATCCAGGCTAACCACGTGGAGGTGTAGAAGAGCCTTGGCAGCTCTGGTTCGCTGGCCCCGAAACTAGCAGTCGACAATGGGTCGCTGACCACTGCAGCTCATGCACTGCTCAGGATCTTGATCAAAGACACAAATTCAAAGTCTTGGCATTGGACCGTCTGCGTCGGTATTCCCATCAAATTATACCGATGTTAATCCCAGCGAAGACTTCATCTTCAGCTTACGGAATTCTACTGCACGTATTAACACAGACATAATTGGACCGTCTGCGTCGGTATTCCCATCAAATTATACCGATGTTAATCCCAGCGAAGACTTCATCTTCAGCTTACAGAATTCTACTGCACGTATTAACACAGACATAATTGGACCGTCTGCGTCGGTATTCCCATCAAATTATACCGATGTTAATCCCAGCGAAGACTTCATCTTCAGCTTACAGAATTCTACTGCACGTATTAACACAGACATAATTGGACCGTCTGCGTCGGTATTCCCATCAAATTATACCGATGTTAATCCCAGCGAAGACTTCATCTTCAGCTGACGGAATTCTACTTCTAGTATTAACCCAGACATAATTGGACCGTCTGCGTCGGTATTCCCATCAAATTATACCGATGTTAATCCCAGCGAAGACTTCATCTTCAGCTTACAGAATTCTACTGCACGTATTAACACAGACATAATTGGACCGTCTGCGTCGGTATTCCCATCAAATTATACCGATGTTAATCCCAGCGAAGACTTCATCTTCAGCTGACGGAATTCTACTTCTAGTATTAACCCAGACATAATTGGAAGTGTCAGCGTTGCTGTACTATCCATAAACTCGCTGCACAGAGTGACAGCATGGCTTAGAGGTTGTTGTTGCTGAATGCAAACAATGAGTAGGATTACTCTTGTTTTGCGCCCCGTAAAGAGTGTTAAATGGAGGTTGCTGTAGCTATTATGACATCCCGAGCATGACGATGAAGTTCGACTAAAGACGTTCAAGTAGTTGTGCTAGACTTCGCTTTATCTGCGTGTCGTTCACTGCTACGAGGAACCCGTTGATCCCCCATCTAGTTAGCCAGGCTGCCACGAAAACAGCACGTTTCTATGGAGATCTGCGAGGAAGTCGAGGTGGGGGTTTTGGTCTACATATTATGCCTAACATGTCCCCTCAGTATGTTTTGCCTGACCCTGACTAGCATGCCCCTCAGTATGTTTTGCCTGACCCTGACTAACATGTCTGCTCAGTATGTTATGCCGGACCCTGACTAACATGTCTCCTCAGTATGTTATGCCTGACCCTGACTAACATGTCTGCTCAGTATGTTTTGCCTGAAACTGACTAGCATGCCCCTCAGTATGTTTTGCCTGACCCTGAAAAGCATGTCCCCTCAGTATGTTTTGCCTGACACTGACTAACATGTCCCCATAGTATGTTTTGCCTGACCCTGACAAGCATGTCTCCTCAGTATGTTCTGCCTGACTCTGACTAACATGTTTCCTCAGTATGTTATGCCTGACCCTGACTAACATGTCTCCTCAGTATGTTATGCCTGACCCTGACTAACATGTCTCCTCAGTATGTTATGCCTGACCCTGACTAACATGTCTCCTCAGTATGTTATGCCTGACCCTGACTAACATGCCCATCAGTATGTTTCGTCTGACACAGACTAACATGTCCCTTCAGTATGTTTTCTGTGACCCTGACTAGCATATCCCCTCAGTATGTTTTCCCTGACCCTGACTAACATATCCCCTCAGTATGTTTTCCCGGACCCTGACTAACATATCCCCTCAGTATGTTTTGCCTGACCCTGACTAACATATCCCCTCAGTATGTTTTGCCTGACCCTGACTAACATATCCCCTCATTATGTTTTCTGACCCTGACTAACATGCCCCTCAGTATGTTTTGCCTGACTAGACGTTAATTTCCCCTCAGTATGATTTGCCTGACTAGACGTTAATTTCCCCTCAGTATGATTTGCCTGACTAGACGTTAATTTCCCCTCAGTATGATTTGCCTGACGACGTTAATTTCCCCTAAGTATGATTTACCTGACTAGACGTTAATTTCCTCTCCGCTTGATATACGGATGAAACGTCCGTTTCACAATCTCAACGCACTGGTTTCGAATGCCGCCATGTCCAGTTTGGTAGACAGCTTACCCACTTACTTACTGTAACTCGACACCAAAGACACGTCGACAAATAGCTTCTATGATAAAAAAATACCTCCGGCTCAACTATTTGCAAATGGGAACCTGGCTTTTCAATTATATAAGAGCGCAGCAAGAAAACGAACTGGTCAATAAAACAGAGACACAATAAAGTAAATTTACCACTACCTCATCGCAAACGGTAGTGTTTGTTACATGAGCAGCTTAACTATTAAAGTAAACATCATTGATGCTGTTATTTACTCCCGAGACCCCCAAGGGAGAAAACAAACATTCCTTGACAAGTTTATTATCTCTTCAATCTTCTTCGACTTCTTTTTTTGACATCGCTCTTCAACATGGGAAATTCCACAAACCCTCTTGGGCACCTCATGTGGTTTGTGAGTTAGTGCTTTCTCACCTCCAGAAACGTTCCAGCCACTCTATCGATCCATCTGTTCTATATATCTTCCATCTTCCCGACTTTCAAACGATATGTGACACATCGTGTTTGCTGAAGTTTTCAATCTGACAGTTTGTCAAAAACTCAAAGTAATAAACATGATTAAACATTTATTTTTTCTTAGATTGTCCGAAGCATTTCTCAGATCGGTGTAGAACACAAGTATATGCACAATTTGAGGGAGAACTGTCGAAAGTTTGCCTTAGTAAAATAAAGTACACAATTGATCGTACACAAAGAGGCAGATTTGTCGAAAGTTTGTCTTAGTAAGGTATCGTACACAGTTGATTGTGCACAAAGAGGAAGATTTGTCGAAAGTTTGTCTTAGTAAGGTATCGAACACATATGATTGTACACAGAGGAAGATTTGTGAAAAGTTCGTTTTAGTAAGGTATCGTACACAATTAATTGTACACAGAGGAAGATTTGTCAAAAGTTTGTCTTAGTAAGGTATCGTACACATTTGAATGTACACATAGAGGAAGATTTGTCGACAGTTTGTCTTAGTAAGGTATCGTACACATTTTAATACTAAACAAGAGAGATACATTTTCTGCTTCGTCTTTTGATTCTAGAGAAAAATATATTTCTTTTTTAAAAATGTATACATCAAATGTTGGACCTGCTAAAGTCGGATGTGTTGGATCGAAACGTGCAAATATCGCAGTCAAGTTGTAAACTACGACACAGCGCATTCCGTTCTCTAGACTACATTCTGCAACTTAATGCCCTTTCAGGAGATTGAGAACGAACGAACCGTAGCCAAGTCATATGTTGTCATTTTTATTGCTGTTTTTGTTGTTAATCTAAGACACGTGTGTTGAGTTCAGATAACTCATGATGATAATGCTATGGTAGCACGTCACAGTGACTCTTCCTACATCCTGACGTGTGCTTGGATGAATGTGGTCATACTGATTGTATGCTATTCATAAAGCTCACCACAATGGTAGTTGTAGTTGATCCCTACCTCGTTGCTCAGGATACTGTAACACGGCCTGTTTCTGGGACCACGAGCAAGGGTGTTTAGTAGGGTTCTTGATCAGTATGTTTCACCTAACCTTGATTACTCTTTGCCCTCACCTTGATCAGTATGTCTCACTTGAATCTAATTACTCTTCGATACCACCTTGATCAGTATGTTTCACTTGAATCTAATTACTCTTCGATACCACCTTGATCAGTATGTTTCACTTGACCCTGATTTCTCTTTGCTACCACTTTGATCAGTATGTTTCACTTGACCCTGATTTCTCTTTGCTACCACTTTGATCAGTATGTTTCACTTGAATCTAATTACTCTTCGATACCACTTTGATCAGTATGTTTCACTTGACCCTGATTTCTCTTTGCTACCACTTTGATCAGCACTTGACCCTGATTTCTCTTTGCTACCACTTTGATCAGCACTTGACCCTGATTTCTCTTTGCTACCACTTTGATCAGCACTTGACCCTGATTTCTCTTTGCTACCACTTTGATCAGCACTTGACCCTGATTTCTCTTTGCTACCACTTTGATCAGTATGTTTCACTTGAATCTAATTACTCTTCGATACCACCTTGATCAGTATGTTTCACTTGACCCTGATTTCTCTTTGCTACCACTTTGATCAGTATGTTTCACTTGACCCTGATTTCTCTTTGCTACCACTTTGATCAGCACTTGACCCTGATTTCTCTTTGCTACCACTTTGATCAGTATGTTTCACTTGAATCTAATTACTCTTCGATACCACTTTGATCAGTATGTTTCACCTGACCCTGATTACTCTTTGCTTTCGCCTGCCTTTTAGAAAGACAACGTATATAATATACTGGATTACAAGGGGAAGAATATGTCTGCGTATTCTTCTGATCCTCCAACAAAACAAGTTATATATTCGTGTTGCTTCTGTATTACATATATGTGAATATTTTTGGAGCTTTCAATCAACCGAAAAGTCTGCTCGGTGTTCAGCATGCATTTGGTCTATGCAAATGGTGAATGAGCAACATTTTCAATCAATCAATCAATCAAAGTCCGTCGTTTCTCTCGGTGCATAGGCCATCGACAACATCTCGCCTGGCCTGCTCTGACTGCCTCTTTCCAGGTTTCATTATTTCATTTTAGTTCCTTCTCACATTCCATTCTCCACGTATTTGTGGGTCTACCTCTCTCTCTTTTTCCCTGAGGATTCCATGTAAGAGCCTGTCTGGCTATGTTAGACTGTGCCTTCCGCAGCGTATGTCATATCCAGCCCCATTTTCTTCGCTTAATTTGTTGTTCGAATCAGCAACATTTTCACATTAACTAAATCATTTCAGAAGTAGGAGAATAACAAGGAGACGAAGAAGAATAAGAGGAAGATGAAAAAGAAGGTAAACCAGTGGCAGCAATATACGAAAAAGAAGAAGACGAAGAAGCACACAAATAAAGAAGAAGAAAAAGAGTAAAAAAGGAAGAAAAAAACAATACATAAGTATTAAACTCAGAGGCATGTAAAGAATAAAAACTAGTGCAGAAGTTGAGAAAGCAGAACAAGAAAACAGAAGAAGAAAAAGAAGAAGGTGAAGAAAAAGAAAGAAAGAATAAATAAAGAAAATGAAGACATCGATGAATAATGAAATAAAGGGAGAAGAAGAACACGAAGAAGAGGGAGACGCCGATGAAGAAACAAAGGAAAACACAGAAAAAGGAGAAGATGAAAGAAAACAACTAGGCAGGAGAATGCAAAAATGTAAAGGAAGATGATGAAGAAGAAGAAATTATAGACATTGACAAAAACAGAGAAAGACAATAAATACAGAGAAAACGAAGATACTGAAAAAAGAGGGAAATGAAGTTAAAAGTAAAGATAAAGGAAAACACAAACTTGATGCAGCAGAATGAAAAGCAATTGCAGAATAAGATAATGATGATAAAGAAAAAGAAAATTAAGTAGAAGAAACAACAGAGACAGAATAATGCCAATTGAATGAAAGCTGAGAAGAAGTAGAATAAGAAGAAACAGATTGAAACGGAAAAAGATGACGATGAAGGAGAGGTAAATCTGTCTAAGATGCGAAACAACAGAAATCTTACCGGAGAAACTGACGTTCAGAAATCTCTCAGTAACCCCTAGGCCGCCTCCTTTCTTAATGTAGCTAATTTTACATCCATATGTCACTTTCATGTCCAATAAAACGTCCGCCAGGAGGACGGTCAAGGAGGTGGATTGGATGTTATCAGAATCGAACCTTCCGCTGACATAAACGTTGGCGTTTCCGTAGCTGTTCTCAAGTCTGACACCGTCTGTAAATGGAGATCAAGTATGCATCTGCCTATTTCTATGTATGTCTGTTTGTCTGTCTATCTGTCTGCAGGTCTTTCTCAGTAATATGTATTAATATATGTCTACGTGTCATTCCCTGTACGTCTGCACGTTTATCTTATCTCTGAGTTTGTCTGTATTTATATGTGTATCTGTATGTCTGACTGTCTGTAGGTATTTCTAAGTATATGTCCCAATATATGTCTACGTGTCATTCCCTATGGAGCGCAGTGGTTAGCGCGCTGGCTTCGCATCTGAGTGGTTCTGGGTTCATTCCTAAGTTGACGCGGTAATGGTTTTTTCAGACCGCAATGGCTCCCGGGTCGACCCAGCCTTAAATGGGTACCGGTTCAGTCCGGGAAGTAAAAGCGGCGAGAGAGAGGAGATGGCTACCGCCCTCATATAGCCCAGCCTTTGAAATGTGAGATCGCTAACACCTCACACCCTTACGGCAGTAATGCTATGGGATACTTTACTTTACTTTTACATTCCCTGTACGCCTGCACGTATATATTATCTCTGAGTTTGTCTGTATTTATATGTGTCTGTCTGTTGTTGAACTTGACTTAACTTCTTCTAAAGAGTCTGAATTCAATCAAATTTTTCTACTCAACTTGAACTAAAGATAAATATGTGCAACCAATCTATTCTTGAATGCATTAACTGACGCTGCCCCCACTATTTCCGTGACAATGCACTTCCTAGCATTCGCCACTCTCTTGCTAAAAAAATATTTCCGAATATCTAATCTGGACCTCTCATTAATTAATTTGTAGCTGTGCACTTTTGTTCTTGCAGCCGGCTGTACTTTGACAAGTGTATTATAGTCTAAGTTACCCTTGTCCTTAACTAGCTTCCATTTCTTCTCTCCCCTTAAACACTGTAGGCCGGTTTTTCTGAATGCCCACACTGAGTAAGTTTTATACACATTTGTACGCTTTTGTACGCCTTAAAAAGCGCATCAAGTGGTGAGTTGCTGTAGCTTTTCTCACATCACGTGCGTGCTGTTGTAGATGAACCGGGTGGTTGTGCTTTGCTGGCCTTTTTCTGCTTGTCATTAACTACTTCAGGGATCACATCAATCCACCACCTCGTTAGTCAAACTGCTATGAAACAGCCTGTTTCCAGGGAGAACTGTGTGGAGTGAGGTGGTGAGCTTTGTCAATATAATTCGTCTGGCCTCGACTAACATTGTCTAATCAATGTGTTTCACCTGACCTTGACTAACATTGTCTGATCAGTGTGTTTCACCTGACCTTGACTAACATTGTCTGATCAGTGTGTTTCACCTGACCTTGACTAACATTGTCTGATCAGTGCGTTTCACATGACATTGACTAACATTGTCTGATCAGTGTGTTTCACATGACATTGACTAACATTGTCTGATCAGTGTGTTTCACCTGACCTTGACTAACATTGTCTGATCAGTGTGTTTCACCTGACCTTGACTAACATTGTCTGATCCGTGTGTTTCACCTGACCTTGACTAACATTGTCTGATCAGTGTGTTTCACCTGACCTTGACTAACATTGTCTGATCAGTGTGTTTCACCTGACCTTGAGTAACATTGTCTGATCAGTGTGTTTCACCTGACCTTGACTAACATTGTCTGATCAGTGTGTTTCACCTGACCTTGAGTAACATTGTCTGATCAGTGTGTTTCACCTGACCTTGACTAAAATTGTCTGATCATTGTGTTTCCCCTGACCTTGACTAACATTGTCTGATCAGTATGTTTTACCTGACCTTGACTAACATTGTTTGATCAGTGTTTTTCCTTTCCATATGTTTGTCTCCTCTCAGTATCTATCTATTTACCGATCTGCTTATCTGACAGTCTGTCTGCACGTCTCTCTAATCTGTGAGTGTTTTTGTCTGTATTCACGGGTGTATATATATTTGTGTTTCTGTTTGACTATTTGCATGTGTGCCAATATATATGTCCGTGTCTATCTTCCTATTTTTCTGTCTGTCCACGAGTCAGACTCCACATCTGTCAGAGTGTATGCCTACCTTTCTCAGCGTATTTCATTCTGCCTGCTCTTCTGCGCCTCTGTCTTTCTATCGTCTTTCTGTTTCTCTAATATGTGTTTGTCTGCAGGTGTGTCTCTATATCGAGGTTTCTGTCTGTATATATGTGTATATACCTATATGCACGCCAGACTGTGTGTCTGTCATCAAATATATCTGACTGTACGTGTATCTCCCGATCCTTCAATGTTGTCTGTGTCCATATATGTTTGTCTGAATGTTCTTTTGTCTGTCTCTGTTAGTATGAGTTTTTGTTTGAATCTGTGTGGATGTCTGCATTTAGGATTTTTCTACATGTCTGCCGCATGTCTCTCTCACTATAAGTCCGACTCGTGTCAGTCTATCAGTATGTGAATTCAAAAATCAATACGTGCATAATACATACACACACACATACATACATACATACTTACTTATCTTCATTATGCTTGTTTAGAAGGCTTTACATAGTCTGGATACAACCAGTTTATTCCACTCCACCTATACAGAATAACTGTGAGCATCCAATCTATTTTTGAATGCATTAACTGACCCCAGTCTCCACGATATTCTATAGCAATGCATTTCAAGCATTTACTACTTTGAAAAATATTTTTGAATGAATACGAGGCGTGTTCAAATGAAAACAGACCTAAATGCAACAAGTGAACATACGTACGATGCGCATGATGCCGTTACTTCTTGTGTAAACAGCACATACCAACCGTCAAGTTTGCAAAATGCCATTATCCTCCAACTCATAGTTTTCTCAGCAGACCGTTGAAAACATGGCGGGTGTGATACGGATACGTCCAGAGTTGATCAGCGATCGGTGATTCGGTTCCTAACAACTGAAGGATGTCGACCAGTTGACATTCATCGCAGAATGCAGGCAGTGTATAGTGGCAAAAGTGTGTCGAAGTCAACAGTGAAAAACTGAAAAACGATGTTTAAAGAAGGACATGAGTTAACTTTGGCACAGTCTTCACAAAGGAGGACTGCTCCGAGATTCCAGAGCCTATAGATATTTTTCAAAGAGACATGGATACAGCGGGATTAAGATCAATCTGTATTACAGAGAAAATGGTTTTTAAAAAATTGGAGGGGTTGAAAGTGAATAAATTTCCAGGTCAAGATGGTATTCATCCAAAATTCTGTATGAAATTAGAGACCAACTAGCAAAACCATTGGCTATATTATGTTCTCAATCACTTACAAAGGGGATTGTTCGACGAGATTGGAAAGATGCGGGAGTGATCCCCTTATTCAAAAAAGGCAAAAAATCAGATCCAGCAATTTATAGACCGGTGAGTTTAACGAGCATAGTCTGTAAATTGTTAGAGTCAATAATAAAAGAAAACATTGTAATGCATTTAGACAAATTTAATCTAATTAGAAATAGTCAGCATGGTTTTACTAGAGGGAGATCATGCTTAACAAATCTATTAGAAGTCATGGAGGATGTTACTAAAATCATAGATAAAGGGGAGCCAGTGGACGTTATTTATCTGGACTTTGCAAAGGCCTTTGATAGAGTACCTCATCAAAAATTATTTCGAAAGTTAAAATCACATGGAATAGGTAGGGAAGTTGCCAAATGGATTGAAAATTGGTTAACGGGAAGAAGGCATAAATAAGGAGTACTCTGAGTGGTGTGAAGTGAATAGTGGTGTGCCACAGGGCTCGGTTTTGGGACCAATTTTGTTCTTGATTAATATAAATGAATTGGACATTGATATGGGACCCATGATTGCAAAATTTGCTAATGACACCAAACTATGCAGTAGTGTCTCATCTAAAGCGGAAGTGGATATATTGAGGTCAGATTTAGATAAAATTCTGAATGGTCTGTAAGCTGGCAAATGGAGTTTAATGTCGTTAAATGTATAGTCATCCCCATGGGTAGATCCAATATGGAACATAATTACAGAATGGGAGAAAACAATATGAGAAAGATAGAAAAGAAAAGGGACCTAGGGGTTTTAATAGATCATACAGGAAAGGTGAGTGAGCAAAATAAGGTAGCAGTGAAAAAGGCAAATGCAATGTTTGGTAGGATAAAAAGAAATATAAAACATAGGAGCAAGGAAGTGATCGTCAAACTCTATAAAGCTTTAGTTAGACCTAGATTGGAGTACTGTGTACAGGTGTAGAGTCCTTATCATAGAGGGGACATAAACATGCTAGAAAGAATACAAAAAAGAGCGACAAAGATGATAGTGGGATTCCAGAATTACAGTTATGAGGAACGACTCAGAAAAACTGGCCTACAGTGTCTCGAAGAGAGAAGAATTCGTGGTGACTTAATACAGGTTTATAAGATGATCAGAGGAATCGATAAATTATACTATAACAAGTTTTTTTTAAATACAGCCACCTACAATAACACGAGGGCATAGCTACAAGCTGACTAAAGAGAGGTCTAGATTAGATATGAGAAATATTTTTTTAGTCAGAGAGTGGTGTCTGCTTGGAATGCATTGCCAGGGGAGGTAGTGGAGGCAGGGACAGTTAATGCATTTAAGAATAAACTGGATGCGCATAGCTTTTAGAGCAAGGTGATGTAAATGTAACTGGTTGTATACAGACTCTGCAGGGTCTTCTAAACCAGTATAAAGACGTTATGTTAAGTTAACGAGCGATCTTTCGAGACCAGGTCAGGCGTATATTGTTGCGTCATAAGATGCCATCGCCAAAATTGATGCAGCAACACGGGTAGACAGTCGCCAGAGTTGACGTTTGGTAGTAGATGAATTCGCTGTATCGCTAAGGACAGTTAAAATGGTTGTTAGCAAGAAATTGAAGTATCGGTACCCATTGTGAACACCTTCCGATACTTCAGTTTCACCTGGTGATTTTCCAGATGACATTGACTCGACAGCATGGCGAGTTTCTGAGAGCAGGAAGTCTGAATGAGGGGTTAAAGACGATGGGAGGGCAATTGGAGGGGGGGGGGGGGGGGTTTAGATTATCTTAACCGGTTGGTATAGTATGCTTTCATTATTGACTCCATGCCCAGCTCTAATGGTGTGCGACATTCATCGTAAGCTTTCAGACAATGAAGGATTTGGCGGTGTTCAGCAATGTTTCGAGTAGCTAATGTCATGCTTCGTTGATATATATATATATATATATATATATATATATATATATATATATATATATATATATATATATATATAAATATATATCTATATATAACATGCTGAAGTCGGATACACTGGGCCGACAGGCGGACAAAAAAAAACCACAGTGCAACGCACACCGCCCTGGGGATTAGAGAAATAATGCGAATACAAAAATGTTTACAAATATATATATATTTATAAATAAAACAGCAAATAATTACAGAGATGAGTTTTCAGAAAGTTTAAAAAAGCAAACGCACATTAAAACGCAATTCAAAGATTCAAGCCACAGGACATAGTCAAGGAAAAGATGCATCATTAAACTGAGTTACTGATAAAACAAAATAATTAGATAGAAACAGCTAAAGATTGTGATTATTATATATATATATGTTTTTATTCATTTTTTTAGTGGGATTCTCATTTAGCTAATATTTGACTTCTTTATCGTCTGTACTCACCTACAGAAGAGAGTGAGGCTATGATGTGGGGCGGTACATCGGGCTGGGTGGAGTACCTCTCCAAGCTAATGTACTGTACACTTCTGACGTCACTTGGTAGGTGCGAACCGTTGCATTGAAGCGCGAATAGGTTCAGGCCAGGAAATCTGCTGACTCCAAATCCTGAGGGCGAAACATGTACGTGGTTGTAGTAGCAGAGGTTGTAGTGATAGTGGTACGTGTAGTAGGAGTTGTAGCCGTGGTAGTTGCCTTAGTAGTGGTAGTAGCGAAGGCTGCTACAGTACTTCCAGTATTAGTTACAGAAGTAGTTGTAGGGGTAGTAGTTGCAGTAGAATCAATAAAAATCTTAAGTAGTAGTAGAATTAAAAGTAGTTGTAGTAGTAGTAGTACTACTACTTGTAGTGCTAGTAGTAGTAGTAGTAGTATTAATAGTTCTACTGGTACTAGTACTAGTAGTGGTAGTATCAGTAAGAGTAGTAGCACAGTAGTTGTAGTAGTAGCATTAGTAGTAATTACTGTAACATTAATAACTGGTTGCAGTAGCAGTAGAATTAGAAATCGTGGCAGTAGTAGTAGTTGTGGTAGTAGTAGTAGTAGTAGTTGTAGTACTAGCAGTAGCAGCAGCAGCATCAGCATTAATGGTAGTGGTAGTAATGCTAGTAGTAGTAGTAGTAGTAGTGCAGTAGTAGTAGCAGTAGTAGTAGTATTATGAGTAGTAATTGAGTAGTAGTCGTTGTAGTTGTTGTAGTAATAGTAGTACTGTAAATAGTAGTATTAGAAGTAGTAGTAGTAGTAGTGATAGTAGTAGTAGTAGTAGTAGTAGTAGAAATTGTAGTAGTAGTAGTGGTAGTGCTGGAAGTAGCATTCGTTGTACTAGTGTCAACAGTATGTAGTAGTAGTTATAGTGGTTATGGTAGTGGTAATAGAAGAAGTACTGGTAGTAATGGTGGAGGTGGTGGTGACAGAAGTAGCTTCTAATGTAAGAAAGAAAACAATAAAACAGCGCTTCATAAATGGTACATGAACAAGTTAATGAACAACTGGTTTTCCTAAATGTAAAAAGAAAAAGAAAACCAGATTCAAACAGGTTAATACACTAGCCCCAGCATAGAACGTAAAATGTATTTTAGTAGGACTGTACAAAAAGATAAGAAAATCAATAGAACGGATATAAATATGGTCCAACTCCAAATATTTGATGAGACTCGATTTATTATTATCAAATAATCGTAATAGAAGTTGGGTTTGTAGCAATAATAACATTATTATAATAAGATACTTGTTACAATATAGTAGAAAGCGAGGATAACACGGGAAAATAGAGACTATTAAACTATTGGTGATTAATCACTATCCGAAAATTAGATCATCTGAAATAGATGGATAATTCTGGAAAAGTTAAAAAAAGCAAGAAGTCAAACACAAATTAAAAATGAGAAAATAACAGCAGCAACACATTTCTGCGTTATGAGACCACAATAATTATAAGAAATTTACAAAATATAAACAAAAGATATTAACGAGTATGTTAGAGTACTACCAGGATATAAAGATGAAAGAGAAATAGCATCATGGTGACGCTAGGGGCTGACGACGCACTGAACAATGCTCAAATCCTTGCTGAAACCTTATGTATTGTGCCTACAGGCGCAGCTATCGCGACTTTGTTGTAAACTGCAACACATCGTAACAAATGGTAACTTTTGGACATATATCCAGCTTTTTCATACTGTAGAAACTCTAAAAGTAAAGGTCTACCTTAGCACATCAAATTATAATAAGGATGAGTAAGGGAGTAGAATACTTTGAAGAATGACAGTTTATTGGCCTACGCGCACCTCTTCTACCCAGGAGTGTAAAAGACAGCAAATAGCAGGCCGCCGAGATATTCTCTTGCACTTTGACTTGCTCTAATCTAGTCATCCGTCTTAAAGATGGTCTGATGGTGTCACCCATGCGACCCTTAGAGCGTTCTGGGGGTCTGGAACGGTGGCTCTTAGGTTACCATGATCGGTCTTATTTTGATCTGCAGACATGATCAAACTTCTGTAGTTGGGGGAACCAACAATTCAATCCTAATTTGAAAAGTTTTATTGGGACACGACGTGTAACATAATACTCTCAATATCTCTTAGTCCCTCATGATTAAACTTACTTCACTTCCGAGTAGTGGACCGTGTTCTTCCATTAGCCGAATGTCCAGGTTTCAAACTCTACCGGGACATTAAACTGGACAGTAGACACAATTTGGGGTTTGTTTTTTTCCCCCTCACCACTATTTGAGGCAGAGATGAGCTTACTCTCTCAACGAAGAGATGCTAAAGGCCTCTATACTGGACCAAAAGGCGAACCGGGATACCCAAATCTCACGCATTGTCCGTTTTTTTATAGATCATAATAATAATAATTAATTAGTTTAGCCGCGTTAGGTACGCTGACTCGATCGGTCAAATAGGTGACTCACAGCTGCATGCTTTAGCCACGTTAGGCACGCTGACTCGATCGGTCAAATATTTGATTCACTGCTGCATGCCTTAGCCGCGTTAGGCACGCTGACTCGATCGGTAAAATATGTGACTCACTGCTGCATGCCTCGTTCAGATTGGAGCGGGAGGATTCCATTTGTTAGAGTCATACTCTCCGGGGATGGTCTCTTCTGTGCCTCCATCCTGTTGAGGGAGATCTTTCAGAGCTGATGACCGACCTGTGAAGTACCGTGTTGTCTGGAGTTTCTAGTTCCAGCTACGTGGCATTACCGAAAAAGAAACTTCTCGGCGGTCGAGTGTTTCTAAGATGGGAGGGGGGGGGGGGGGTGGCTTGTTTTATCAGAGATCTCCATGTTCCAGATGTAGTCATTGATTGGATCGGACACCCACGATACACTGCTGGTTGTGCACGTGGAAGTCTCTGATCTGAATATGTCGTGTTTGAGTAACGCCCAAGTTTCAGAACGAACGAGGACGCAAGACTAGGACCAGAGAAGACTGGTTTGTGCCGATTTAAAACAAAACAGATGAGTGTACTGTTAAATGAATCCCATTATACCGGTCCCTTAAGTGCTCAATCAAGGCAGGTTTATCTCTGAACATTGATTTAACAATAGCTTCAACATTGTCCATATTGAACATATCTTTGAGTCTCTGCATTGAACATGTCTTTGAGTCTCTGCTTTGGTCAGCCCGGTTTTCTTTTGTTATCCGCTAAGTATCCATAAATAATATCTTTGGAATGCGATCAACTACCATGCCGCGAACACGACCAGTAGTCTTCGCTGCCTCAGGAGAATGTAGATGTTTGGGAGAAGGGTGTGATAATGAACAAGACCAGTAGTCTTCGCTGCGTCAGGAGAATGTAGATGTTTGGGAGAAGAGTGCGATAATGCACATTTGCGAGGGTGTCCCTCCATGTAAATCCAATTATGAATCGCAGGCGACGTGGATAAAAGGTGTCACGTTTTTGCTATTGTTTGTCATAGCTTGCGTGGGGAACTGAGTCGCTAGTCAGAGTCAGTCACTTCATACCGGCCAGGACGTCGCGTCAGGGTCAGGCAAAATATACTAACCAAGATCCCAATTTCTCTTCCACGTAGCGTTCCCTAGAAATAGACTGTTTTCAAGGCAGCCTGGCTGACGAGATGTGGATATATGTGATCACCGTAGTAGGAAGCGCCACGCAGAGGAAGCCAAGCATAGCACAACCGCATAAGAGGACCGTGGTCCACCTTCACCAGCACGCTCGGGATGTGAGGAAAGCTACTTCAACCCGCCATTTATCGTCCTTTTCAGAATGCATAAAAGGGGAAACTTACTCATTGTGAGCATTCAACAACAACAACAACAACAACGTCATAGCTATCCCAAAATTCGTTACACTATAGGAGCGTACTGACGATTCGTGCATTTCAAGCCCAGGCTTTGTTTTGTTGTTGTGTCCTGCTGCTTCTTTTAATTCACCTAGAATACAATTTAAGGAAAGCAACTAACTGCCGCTAATTTACGCTATCTGAGGCCAAAATATGTGCAGTGTCCCAACTCTGGTTTATGACTTCCATTACAGCATCTACGGTTCTTTGCCAGTAAAAGTAAAATGGAAATTCAGCAGAATTCACCGCTGATTAGAAAGTAAGTTTTTTAAAGACTCGCAGCCTGTTAGAGATCGGTGGCCAGTGCCCTTCTTGCTGTTTTTTACTTTCCCCAACTCATGCGTCAGGTACCCATTTACAGCAGGGTTGACTGGAGAAGCGGTCCCCGATTAGAACCCCGACCCTAATTGTGTTTAGTCTCCAGACGCGATTCGAACCGAGGCACACTGTTACCACAGAAAATAGCGAATTGCTAGCTATGAACTGAGCTAACAAATTTACCAAGATGCCTTAAATCGGCCTCACTTTGACCTTCCCCCTCCGGATCAGAGCATGGCGGTTCTGTTCATTGGCCCAATTCTCTTCTTAGGACATGCCGATCTATCTCCAGATTTGACCCGGATGTACATATCCTATTGCTTTCTCTGGACAAGCAGTTTCCGGATAATGATAATGTTCCGCAAAAGAATGAAATGAAATTTACTCAGATATAGCGTATGAAAGATTACAATGTGGAAATTACTTTGTTATGCTACTATCACTCACTTCGAACTACATAGAAGCACAGAGAAGAACGCAACCCTTTACATAATCTTAACTTGATGTTTCTACTGTTTTGTGAAGTCTTCCAATTGCTGTATCCCATCTCGATAATTGCTTCCAGAGCTTTCTTTAAAACCTCAAAGGCTGGTCCAACTGAATGTTTAAATGTCCATTTCTATGAGTCGAGCTGTCTTCTATCCTTGAGGTGTTTAGACCGCACTGTTACTCGCCTCGGAGGGCATTCGTGAAGTGCTATATCTGTTCTATTCCCGTCCCTCTCAAATACAGAGCCCCCTCCAGAAAGCCATGTAGTTAGTAATGATTATCGAACACAGCTGTTTTGTAATGTGTCTACATTTGATTTTGTTAGCTCTCTACAATATCAATATCAATAATCTCAGACCATACTTACAGAATCCTGGCAGACTCAACCGATGGGCTAGTGTTAGATGTAGAAATTGGGTTTAGTAGTAGTAATAGCAGCAGTATCATTAGTAATAGCAGCAATAATAGTATTAGTATTAGTAGTAGTAGCAGTAGTAGCATTAGTAATAGCAGTAGTAGTATTAGTAGTAGCAGTTGTAGTAGTAGAAGTAGTAGCAGTAGAAATAACAGTATTAGTTGTAGCAGTATCAACAGTCAATTATAGTACTAACAGTAGCAATAATGATAGCAGTTGTAGTAGTAGTAGTAGTAGTAGCAGTAGTAGTAGTTGTAACAGTAGTTTTAATAGCAGTTGTAGTAGTAGTAGTGTTAGCAGCAGCAATAATAGTAGTTGTTGCAGTAGATAAAATAGTGGTTGTTATTGTGGATGTAACAGAAGTAGTAGTAGTAGTTGTAGTAGTAGTTCTAGTAGCAATAGTAGTGACAGTAGTTGCAATGCAACAGTAATATTAGTAACAGTAGTAGCAGTAGTAGATGTAGTAGTAGTATTAGCATTGGTAGCAGTAGTAGTGGTAGTGGTGCGAGCAATAGTAGTAATGTCAGAAATTGTAGTATATTTAGTAGCAATAATAGCGGTAGTTGTAAAAGTAGTAGTAACAGTTATAGTTGAAAATGTAATCGTAATATTAGTAATAGTAATACATGTAGCTTTAATAGTATTAACACCAGTAAATGTAGTAATAGTACTAATAGCAGCAGATTTAGTAGCATTATTGGTAACGATAGTAGTAGTAGTAATAGTAGTGAATATAGCATTAGCAATGGTAGCAGGTGTAATAGTATTAGTAACAGTAGTAGTAGTGATAATGGTGTCATTAATAATAGTAGTAGCAATAGTAGATGTGGTAGTTTTAGTAGTAGTATAATAGTAGTAGTAGAAATGTAATTGTAATACAAAATCTGGTAGTAATAATACAAGCAGATTTGTAGTAATAGCAGTACATGTAAGAGCAATAATACAGCAACCGGATCCTTGAATTCGGCTATTGATGACGTTGTGCAAGCTATAAATAGTCATATTTGTAATCCAAGTTAAACTCCTACACGCAAACCGATACATCTGCAAACATAACATCTTTCAGGACAGACAGACATCTCTAACATTTTATTATACAGGATTCATGGTCCATAAATGTTTCACACACGCTGTAAATGTTCGTGCGGTAATTTTAGAATCGTTTTGATTTTATCCAATAATGAAATTTAGGAAGAATTTGTTTTTAAAAAAACGGCCCAGAGAGCATGCTCCATTAGGTTCCTCCACTACGCACACATTCTGACTCCACGATACATCGCCTAAAGTCTGTCTGATGGCTGCATAATTCAATTTGGTCAGTCTCTGCGTTTCTACATTCACGATCTGTCTCGTGTCACATTTGTGTCCGTTCGGCTTTTATTGGGTCTGTTTCTAGGGGCAATAATACTGTGTTCTGTCAGGCTAGCTTTCAGGGCTAATCTTTCACGTGTCATTGACTTTTGTTGTTCTTCGCTTATGTCCTTTGCCTGTCTGGCTCGAATGGTTTGAAGATAAGGCTTTTTCTAAACTTCCAGAGACAAGGGTAGCTAACTTCGACAGACAGGGGTTATCGTTATTGATTTGTAATAATCGTGTTGCTGGGACTCGTGGAAGTGTGAAGAAATGTAAGATCGATAGACAGACAAACGCACAGACATGCATACTGAGATTCGTCTTCTTATTTTGCTTCAGATCCCCAGGAGAAAAAACGAGTCATTAACACTTTTATTTATGTACCGTTTTTGGGATAATGTTTTTTTTATAGATTTCTGTTTGAAATCCATAAGGATATTCCCATGGCACAGTCGAGGAAACGGAGGGGGCTTTACTGGAGTTGCTTAATAAAATTAGCAACACCTCAAAGGAGTACGGAATGAAAATAAATATAAAGAAAGAAAGCTTATGGTCATTGCAAGAACCCCCCAAAACAGCAAACCAAGTCATAGAAGGACACATAATTAAATAGGTGACACAATTCACATATTTTGGGCAATTAATTACAGAAGATACCAGCAGCCGGGGAAATATAAGGACTAGAATTTAATTGGCAAAAACAGTGTTCAGATAAAAACGTAGAATTCTAACATCAGAAATCACGAAGATTACACTTCATAAAAGAATTACCATGTATATGTATGGTCTATGGCACTTTACTGATCAGAAGCTTGGTAACAAGAGAGAGGAAGGGTATTTAGATGCCTTGTTGTTGTTGTTTACGAATGCCCATAATGAAGTTACTCTTTTGTGCGCCCTGAAAAGGACGCTAAGTGACTGGTTGCAGTAGCTTTCCTCAAGGACTGAAAGGAAAGGACTGCAAGGAAGCCAAGGTGAGGGTCTAGTCCAGTATATTTTGCCTGAACAGTCGTTAGTCTTCCTTCCAAATTGGATGTCTTTGTTGTTGTTGTTGTTTTTGTTGTTGTTGTTAAGGCCCACAATCAGCACGGTTACTTTTTTGTGCGTTCTGAAAAGGACTTTTAGTGGTGGGTTGCAGTAGCTTTTCTCAAATCACGAGCTTGCTGATGAAGGTGGGCCGGGGTCCTCCAGGCGGTCGTACTATGCTTTACTTTATCTGCGTGTCGCTCACTACTACGGGGATCACGTCGCTCACCCACCTCGTTAGCCAGACTGGCAAGAAGAACAGTATGTATCCAGGGAGGACTACATGGAAATCTAGGTGGGGATCTTTGCCGACATTTTTTATCTGACCCTGACTAACATGCCTGTTCAGTATGTTTTGCCTGACCCTGAGTAACATGCCTGATCAGTATGTTTTGCCTGACCCTGACTAGCATGCCTGATCAGTATGTTTTGCCTGACCCTGACTAGCATGCCTGATCAGTATGTTTTGCCTGATCCTGACTAGCATGCCTGATCAGTATGTTTTGCCTGACCCTGACTAGCATGCCTGATCAGTATGTTTTGCCTGACCCTGACTAGCATGCCTGATCAGTATGTTTTGCTTGACCAGATGTTAGTCTTCCTCTCCTTGGAGACTTTAAGATGTATTGTTATCGGAGGATGGAAGCGATGAATTGGACATAAAGAAAGTAAAAAAAAATGGAGCTAGAGCCAGTTTGCAATTCAAGAAGCTTCAGACAATAATTCGGAATTTAAGATTGTCTTGGCTTGTTCTCAATATAAGAATACAGTGCAACGCACAACGCCTTGGGAATTAGAGAGATAAGGCGAACGAGAAAAAAACACACAAAAAACCAAATAATTATAATACCGGCTGGTCCAGTACATGCAACCTTGGTGAAACAAGGACAAGGCAGACGAAGCAGACTCACTCGATCAAGGACTACTTTCATCAATCAGGCCTGCAGAGATGTAGCAGTCAAACCTGCGTTCAACTCAAGAGGTGCTGCAGAGAACCGAAGACATTGGCCTGACATGATACAGGATTCAACATGAGTTCAAGATGGCCCTTTACCAGCGGCAGGTCTGAATTTGTCAGGTGTTCGTCCGGCAAGACTGTTGACTGGTCACAAATTTGGATGGAATTTATGTTTGGTTGACGACTTCTGCCTGTGTCCACATAACCACGTTGAATAATTTGTTTAGTCAGAGGGTAGTGATTGCTTGAAATGGATGGCCACATGATGTGGCGGAGACAGGATCAGTTAATGAATTCAAATATAGATTGGATAATCACAGT